>JAQFVV010012422.1:0-600000 GCA_028023455.1 Epiperipatus broadwayi
ATGCAAGTTAAAAAAACTTGCTAACAACTTATGTTATGTCCACAGATGGCGTCCTACCAAGACTGCCAATCAAGCGTACGTTTTGTTTACATAAACGTCAGAGTAGTTAGTATTCACTATCTCTAACTATAATTCCACTTTCAGATCATGATTTCAAGCTATTTGCTATCGTCAGTGAAAGACAGGAATAAAGAAACTAGACCTGAATACAAACTCTGAGCGTTTATGAAACAATTTCTATTCAGCTTGCAAGCGTGAAATTTTAAAAACACGTAATGTCTTCAAACTCAGCATAGCAAACCAGATAGCTACATGGGTCTGATCTCAGTTCAGCATCACCACATAGTAGAAGCCTCTGCAATCTATATCATTGCAAGAAAGACCTCAAAGGTACATTTATGATAAACAAAAATGCAAGTTAAAAAACTTGCTAACGCTTGTATTTATGTCCACAGATGGCATCCTACCAAGACTGCCAATCAAGCGTATGTTTTGATTGGCAGTCTTGGTAGGACGCCATCTGTGGACATAAATACAAGCGTTAGCAAGTTTTTTAACTTGCATTTTTGTTTATCATAAATGTACCTTTGAGGTCTTTCTTGCAATGATATAGATTGCAGAGGCTTCTACTATGTGGTGATGCTGAACTGAGATCAGACCCATGTAGCTATCTGGTTTGCTATGCTGAGTTTGAAGACATTACGTGTCTAAAAAATTCACGCTTGCAAGCTGAATAGAAATTGTTTCATAAACGCTCAGAGTTTGTATTCAGATCTAGTTTCTTTATTCCTGTCTTTCACTGACGATAGCAAATAGCTTGAAATCATGATCTGAAAGTGGAATTATAGTTAGAGATAGTGAATACTAACTACTCTGACGTTTATGTAAACAAAACATACGCTTGATTGGCAGTCTTGGTAGGACGCCATCTGTGGACATAAATATAAGCGTTAGCAAGTTTTTTAACTTGCATTTTTGTTTATCATAAATGTACCTTTGAGGTCTTTCTTGCAATGATATAGATTGCAGAGGCTTCTACTATGTGGTGATGCTGAACTGAGATCAGACCCATGTAGCTATCTGGTTTGCTATGCTGAGTTTGAAGACATTACGTGTCTAAAAAATTCACGCTTGCAAGCTGAATAGAAATTGTTTCATAAACGCTCAGAGTTTGTATTCAGATCTAGTTTCTTTATTCCTGTCTTTCACTGACGATAGCAAATAGCTTGAAATCATGATCTGAAAGTGGAATTATAGTTAGAGATAGTGAATACTAACTACTCTGACGTTTATGTAAACAAAACATACGCTTGATTGGCAGTCTTGGTAGGACGCCATCTGTGGACATAAATACAAGCGTTAGCAAGTTTTTTAACTTGCATTTTTGTTTATCATAAATGTACCTTTGAGGTCTTTCTTGCAATGATATAGATTGCAGAGGCTTCTACTATGTGGTGATGCTGAACTGAGATCAGACCCATGTAGCTATCTGGTTTGCTATGCTGAGTTTGAAGACATTACGTGTCTAAAAAATTCACGCTTGCAAGCTGAATAGAAATTGTTTCATAAACGCTCAGAGTTTGTATTCAGATCTAGTTTCTTTATTCCTGTCTTTCACTGACGATAGCAAATAGCTTGAAATCATGATCTGAAAGTGGAATTATAGTTAGAGATAGTGAATACTAACTACTCTGACGTTTATGTAAACAAAACATACGCTTGATTGGCAGTCTTGGTAGGACGCCATCTGTGGACATAAATACAAGCGTTAGCAAGTTTTTTAACTTGCATTTTTGTTTATCATAAATGTACCTTTGAGGTCTTTCTTGCAATGATATAGATTGCAGAGGCTTCTACTATGTGGTGATGCTGAACTGAGATCAGACCCATGTAGCTATCTGGTTTGCTATGCTGAGTTTGAAGACATTACGTGTCTAAAAAATTCACGCTTGCAAGCTGAATAGAAATTGTTTCATAAACGCTCAGAGTTTGTATTCAGGTCTAGTTTCTTTATTCCTGTCTTTCACTGACGATAGCAAATAGCTTGAAATCATGATCTGAAAGTGGAATTATAGTTAGAGATAGTGAATACTAACTACTCTGACGTTTATGTAAACAAAACATACGCTTGATTGGCAGTCTTGGTAGGACGCCATCTGTGGACATAAATACAAGCGTTAGCAAGTTTTTTAACTTGCATTTTTGTTTATCATAAATGTACCTTTGAGGTCTTTCTTGCAATGATATAGATTGCAGAGGCTTCTACTATGTGGTGATGCTGAACTGAGATCAGACCCATGTAGCTATCTGGTTTGCTATGCTGAGTTTGAAGACATTACGTGTCTAAAAAATTCACGCTTGCAAGCTGAATAGAAATTGTTTCATAAACCCTCAGAGTTTGTATTCAGGTCTAGTTTCTTTATTCCTGTCTTTCACTGACGATAGCAAATAGCTTGAAATCATGATCTGAAAGTGGAATTATAGTTAGAGATAGTGAATACTAACTACTCTGACGTTTATGTAAACAAAACATACGCTTGATTGGCAGTCTTGGTAGGACGCCATCTGTGGACATAAATACAAGCGTTAGCAAGTTTTTTAACTTGCATTTTTGTTTATCATAAATGTACCTTTGAGGTCTTTCTTGCAATGATATAGATTGCAGAGGCTTCTACTATGTGGTGATGCTGAACTGAGATCAGACCCATGTAGCTATCTGGTTTGCTATGCTGAGTTTGAAGACATTACGTGTCTAAAAAATTCACGCTTGCAAGCTGAATAGAAATTGTTTCATAAACGCTCAGAGTTTGTATTCAGGTCTAGTTTCTTTATTCCTGTCTTTCACTGACGATAGCAAATAGCTTGAAATCATGATCTGAAAGTGGAATTATAGTTAGAGATAGTGAATACTAACTACTCTGACGTTTATGTAAACAAAACATACGCTTGATTGGCAGTCTTGGTAGGACGCCATCTGTGGACATAAATACAAGCGTTAGCAAGTTTTTTAACTTGCATTTTTGTTTATCATAAATGTACCTTTGAGGTCTTTCTTGCAATGATATAGATTGCAGAGGCTTCTACTATGTGGTGATGCTGAACTGAGATCAGACCCATGTAGCTATCTGGTTTGCTCTGCTGAGTTTGAAGACATTACGTGTCTAAAAAATTCACGCTTGCAAGCTGAATAGAAATTGTTTCATAAACGCTCAGAGTTTGTATTCAGGTCTAGTTTCTTTATTCCTGTCTTTCACTGACGATAGCAAATAGCTTGAAATCATGATCTGAAAGTGGAATTATAGTTAGAGATAGTGAATACTAACTACTCTGACGTTTATGTAAACAAAACATACGCTTGATTGGCAGTCTTGGTAGGACGCCATCTGTGGACATATATATATATATTGTAATGGAAAGAAAGACATTTGTAACGGAAAGATTATATTTTTATATTTTAAAATTGAAATTAAGCTATTTAATGGCTGTATTTATTTATCATCATCAAAAATGCAATAACAGTAATCATCATCATCTAAACATCAGGCCAAAATATTTGTATCCAATAATATAAAAAAAAAATTTACACAAAAAAAAAATTCTTTTTTTTTTTTTAAACTATACATCTGTCATCATTATATACTACACATCTCTCAAGTATGTGGTGTATTTCAAGCCCTTATTTGGCTTATTTCGAGCCCTAGTTGGTGCGACATTTGTAACGGAAAGAATGACATTTGTAACAGAAATAATAATAAATTGATAGAAAATGATCCATTATTAACATATATGTTTATCTAATCTGTTATTTGTAACGGTAAGTAAACATTTGTCACAGTATAGATAAATAGATGAGTGATGAAATGATAGTTGCCATAATTCAATAACCAAACACTAAACAGGATAATGATTTGCTGCAGCGGTTCATCATTTGTAACCAAGGAAACTAAATGAGAAATGAATTCACTGTGTTAGCCAAAATACAATTTATAATTAAATAAGGATGAGGCTAACATATAAATAAGAATATATGCATATCATGCTCTTTCTGGGTGTCTATTTTTAATTAATTAAATATAACATTATAGCCCAATTGCAACTATCCCAAACATTAATTCTGTCACATTAGTAATGAAATAAATAAGTTATCTCATTTCTCCATATAAAATAACAACAATGACAATTAAAATTATCATCATTAAAGATTTAATAATATCTAAATATTGGGGATGTCATTTGAACAATAAAACATACTGGTCATTGTCATCAAATAAAAGGAATATTAAATATAGCAACTGAATAAAATTACCCACTTTGAGATTCCTGGAGTGCATTATGCTTATCTCCCATACTAGGTTCTTTTAACAAAGAATCCTTCCTATTCTTCTTTCCAACCATATAAGACCATTCATGGTCACATGCACACACTGGTGCTATTCATGACAACTTATAAAATATATATTATATAAAGTTAATATTATGAAGTTGGAAAGGGATTATATCACTCTTTATTCAGTTTAGCTAAGTATATGTGTTTTCCCACGAGCGCCACTAGATTGTTTTAAATCTAGATAAATATCTGTTTAGAGTGTACTGAGTTCAAACTCATTCGGTACATTTTTATCACACATGACTTGGATGACTAATGAAAAAAATGACATTCTTACATTTTATCTATATCGATAAAATTACAAGATCCCAATATTACCAAAATTTATATTATAGATCAAAGATTCTTATAGACATTGCTAGCTCATTTTATGTATATTGATGAACAGACATGTATAATCTTATTAATGGCTTCTAAACAAGCATTGTGAAAACCATTATTAATATTGATGGCCATTTAACTAGATTATTTATCACAATATAAAGGTGATAATGATGATGATAATAATGATGAATGATAATAATAGTGATATCATAATAATAATGATAATAACAGTGATGATGATACCAGCCATAGCTTATTAATAAACTCACAACAATAAATTTATCTTTATAAACTTATAGGCATCTATTAAAAATTATCCTATTTCAAACGGGGATTTAAATATTACATTCACTAGCATTTATATAAGTTTATAGTTATTTACTAAAATACTTTTATAGTTAAAATTAGGATTTAATAATACTAGTGATGATGAATGATCATCATGAATCTCTATGCATGATATTTATCTTTCTATAAATCTTTATTTACTACATATATTAATTATGCTAAACATTAGATTTAATGATTATAATTTATTAATGATGATGATGGTGATCATAACTCTTATATAGTATTATTTGAAACATTTTACCAATAACACGATATCCATCTTTGATGAGGATGATCATAATTCATGGACACAATATATAATTTTAGCTTTCTTTATACACCTATAATTATTAAAACTTGGTTATTATCAAGCATAATCCTTAAATACCCAAAGATAAATTAACATTCTAGTTTACTTAACCTTTTGCAAGCGCTTAATATTTGCAAGTGATTGCTCAATATTTACGAATGATAATAATTAATAACTGCGAGCAATGATGATGAATTAAAATGATAGAATCAAGACAAGAAAAACACAACAATATTTTTTTTAATAAGAACTCGGAAAACCAATTAAGATATATATAATTATATTTTATTAATACTATTACTCTTTCTTTCTTTCTTTAAAATCAAATCAATAATTAAATAAATGGCTTATTATTACATTAATTCAATACAAAAATTAATATAAAAATTTATATAAGCACAAGCAAATAAACTTAATATATAGGTTTGTCATTTCTGGATATTTTAAAATAAGCTGGCTTAAAAAAATACATTTTATGGAATGCTTACTTAAGTCTTTCCTAACTTATTATATCATAAAATAAATTTCATATGTATCCTGTGTGTTTTATTTCACTTCCATTCATATGTAAGCCTTGCTTTATAATTTCTCATACTTAAACTATTTATATATAACCTATTCCTTGACATGTTTGTATAAGCAGTTACACATGCACACATTCGGTAATGTTAACATATATGTTTAAAATGTATACCCACAAATTACATATATAAAAATATTTTTGCAACCTTTTAGCAAAAGAAAATAAAATACATGATATTAATTTTAATATGCAACAAGATAAAATAAAAAAAAACATTATAAATGCATATATTTATAGGTTGCTCATTATCATTAACAACTGAAGAACAATTAAAAAAAAAAAACATTTCAACATTACAATATATAATAAAAAAAAATAATAAAAAATAATGAAAAATTTAAGTTTAAAGATTTAAACTATGTTTGTGCTATGTTGTGTGATATTGCAAATAACTATAGATAAACAAGTCTTTAATGTTTCTGTATCAAAAGAAAAAATTGCTTTGACCAGTAAATTAAGGTTTACTTTTAATAAGTAAGAATAAAAATCTGTTAAAGAAAGTTCATAGTTACCCGATCACTTTCACTTCTTATAAATGTCCTGAGTTTGAATTTTCAGACTGCTTGTCTTTGCTCCATAAAAAAAGAAAGTTATTGCAGATACTGTTAAGATAAACATGAATCAATTGACTTGCTTGTTTCTTTAATTCTAAAATTATTTATTGTTGATTGACTTCCTTCTACCATTTTTAAAAAGAGCTATTATAAATACTTTTTAATAAGTATGTACTGGTGGATTTGCTTGTCTCTCCCATTTTTAAAAAAATAATCGCTGTAGACACTTTAGATGACTGAGGTAAACTTTAACAAAAATTTGATTCATGGCTTCAAACTTGGCTATATATGGATTTTATACATTTTCTCTTCCTCTTCCTTCCTCTTCTCCATTCATCCAAAGGTAATGAGCCTTTAATAGACCAGGAGCCAGAAAAGAAGCATTTCATATAGCTTGTGTGGTTGGCTTCAAACTCTTTCATTTTGTTGGTTATTATTTGATTGGTATATGAGACCACAGTAGATTAGTGATTTTAACTCATTCTGTATTAATCAGGAAGCAGAAAAAAATGGTTTAGCAATGCAGAGTCATGGTATTATACTCAGAAAAATATGTTAATCTCATTTCATAGAATTGTCAATAACTTCTTATAAATTCAATTTTGTTCCACTTTCCCTCTTTTTCCAATATTAATATTTCTGGGAATTACTTGTATATCCACACATCTTCATCTATTTTGACTTTATACAAGAGTCTTTTCCTTCTTTTCCCTTGTTCAATTTTTAAAGAGTAAAAAAAAAATCAAATCGCCCACTTTCCCTTTTTCCTTTTTTTTTCAACATTAATAACGAGGAAAAAATTGAGTGGGAGTTACATCTCTGTCTGTCTCTCTAAAATAATAATACTGAGTTACATCTCTCTCCAATAATCATGACTGAGTGACCTTTTAAACATTTTATTCATTTATATTGCCAATCTTTGGTCAAAGAAACTGACCACCTGCATATCTTATCTTGAGATAAAAGATAAAAAATCAGAGTTTGACAAGTTGATGTTCTATCGCGATTTTACAAGAAAATTAATAATCACCTATATTTCCTCAAAGCACCTCTCTCCTTTGAAAAAAAAATCTTAGATACAGATAAAAACAATACAACAAAGCTGGCAATCTATAGCCATTACAAATAGGTGTAAAAGCATTTTTGTGTTTATACAGATGTTCTTATTTTTTCACACTCTTTTGCACGTGTACATTTTCAAATCCCAATCTCTTAATCTACTAATCTGATCATCTTATTTTACACTTTCTGAATGTTTTATTTTACAGAAATAAAACTAAATAACTGAATATATTAATTATTTAATAAGAAAAATAACATATTAAAATATCATTTCTTACAACATTATATTCATTCACTACTTATTAATTTATCAACTATATATTATACATATAATATACGTACACATAAATCTATATATATAAAAAAATTTTCTCAATTAAATAATATATATGTGTGGGACATGAGAACATACATACAATATATATATATATATTGTACCGGTCGGATTTGTCTGTTCATCTAACAAGATGTAGCATCTAGGTAAAAATATCTTGAGTCCCATCATGCTTAAGATACATAAATCAGGAACACTAATGAACTCTGCTCTATTTGTTTATTTTCCAGATGTACCAATTTATGAGCAACATTCCTGATGATACCGTCTAATTTTATCTCTCTCCACCAGTATTGCAAAGTGGAAACACAAAAAGACCTTAATTGAAAATAATATAATAGAACCATTTAGTATAAAATATCACAAGTTTGACACATTGCAAGATTGTGAACTTTCACATGAATTATATATATATATATAGGATTAGCAGGAAAACATCTATTCACAGCAAGCATAATTTATTAATCAAAATATAATATGTTAAACAAATGAAACAACGATTCTGAAAGTTCTTATATATATATTGTGACCTTTTATTTAGGTCATTGTAATTAAATAATCCAAAATTTTAAATGATAATATATCTAGTGTTAAAAATTTTACAAAAGTATTTTTCAATAGAGATTGTTTTGAATGCACTGGGAAATTTGCCTAAATGGAGATGAGATTTCAAACCCAGTCTAGGCTCTGACTAGACTAAAATGACAATTTAAAAATATTATTATTATTTGGTAGATAATACATTGCTATTTTATTAATTTTGGATAGCAAGTGAAATAAATAAATAACTAAAGCAAATTGTTAAAATTTATAAAATAGATTGTTATATTAAGTTACTAAGCATATTTTTTATGTAGCATATCTATAGCTGTCTTAAGTAAAAGTGGGTAATTATAAAAAATGAAGATAGAGGGGGTAATACCAATTAGCATATCAAAACTATTGGATTAAATTCACTCCCAGAATTCCATAGAATAAAAAGCTATATAGGTTTGAACAAAGCTGTAGGGGGGGGACTCATTAAGAAAAGTAATCACCAAGAAAAGAAAAAATTTTAGCTCTAATTTAGAAGAAAAAAAAATTGTAAAAGTCGTCAGATTTATGGAATTTAATTTTTGGAAAAGGGAATACTTTGATATATAAAAAAATGTGTGAAGAATAATCTACCAAACCTTGCTTGCATTTTTGACCCATTATCCATGACTGCAAATTTCCCAGGAATTCATATTAAAGAAAGAGATTAAACTATGGAGACAAGTTTTTGTTGTTATGTTAATTGTCAATATTTTAAATTCAGGAAAATTCAAAAAGAAGTAAGTTGCTACTTTTATCGTATATTTAGAAATTTAAAATTTCATTTTTTAAAAATAAGGCACGAATTATTTATTCATAAACTAAAAAGTTGATAGTATAGGAAGTTCGCGCCTTTCTATTATCCAGCTGACGATGTTCTGTACTTGGAAAATAAATAACAAGAAAGAGAATTGGAGATAATCTTAAAAAGAAATGTGATATATAATATGTATTAAATAAATCTAAAAATCATTTTAAAATCATCTAACTTTTTATAAAGTAAACATGAAAATATTTGCAATTTTGTTCTTAATAGTCTGCGTATTTTGGTTTAGCGCGAATTTGTGTAATGGAAAAATAATCATTTGCCAATTGATTAAAATGATAAAAATATTAAAATCATAATTAGATAATTTTACTTATAGTGATAATCACCTCATATTTCTCTAATTCAAATGAAGTGAAATAAATCTTTATTTTTACAATTTTATTGGGAAAATATACCTGTTTACAATGCTCCAATTGATTAAAAGTGATACCCATTAACGCAGGAGGGAAAATCAAATCAATAAATAATTTTAAAAAGAAAAATAAATATAAAAAGTGATTCTGAATAAATCGATAAAGAATTGTTCATTGGAATAAAAATAGCAGGATAAACTCATTTTTTTTAAATCTGCCCCAATTGGAAGGGTAAATGTGTTAACCTAAGTAATTATCGCTACGGAAACAGTTAAAGAAGTTTTAAATTGGAAAAATATTCGGCATTGTAGTTCGTTTTATACATACAACAAGGATAATAAAAATATATGCGCATCAGTTGAAATACTTGCCAATTAACAAGGTTAATTGTTAATAACCATTTATATTATCTTAACTCATCTGGATAAATAACTTGGATGAAGATGATCAAATGTAATGGATAAAATGTGCTTTTGTTTTTCTTTATCATTGTTATAGATATTATACTTACGTAGTGTGTTGTTGAAAATTTTATTTTCAAACATGCGTTTTACTATGGCATGAAAATTATATATGTTTATTAGTTGGAAGAGGGAAAGGTGTAGAATATATATTTATTTTATGTATTTTTTTTTTAGTTAAGTGAGATCTAGGTGTGTTTAAATTATAAGGCCTAGTGTTAAAAAAATTTATTAAATGCATTAAGCTTGTTTCTCTTAAGTGAAATCAGTTAGTAATTACACAGAGTATGATAATTGCCATTATCATATTCTGATAATAGATAGGACTGTGGGATAATGCCATCCTTTACAATGTTGAAATTCTAAATTTAAAATCTGTGCATATTTCAAAGTTCTAAATATTTTCTATATGTAATTTAAGTGCTAGTGCAGCTTAAATAGATGTTATTTGCTGATTTTTTTTAAAGAATGCTCAAAATGTAACAAATGATAGTTTGAACATTATTTTATAGTTAAATAATATCATTTGCTGGGTATGTGGACAGGTGGATACTGTGTGTTTGTCCTATCCATAAATTGTCTTAAATAAACTAGTTTTACTTCATGCCATATCTGTTGATTAAAGTTGTACATAGTGTAAATAAAGTTTGTTGTATTTAAAAAGTTATGTAGTTGCATGTAGTCTTATTGCTAATTACCACATCCAGATACTATTATTGTTATTGCTATCAGCCTATCAGAAGATTTATAAATTGACATCATCATCGACCAATATAGCACTATTCACTCTATTATTATGCTATATCATAATAATTTTGGTAAGTTTTAGAGGTTACTGGTACATTTAATGCATTACTACCCAATATTTAAATGTGATAACTTGTAATACAGTTTATTTTAAAATAATATATTTTAAAAAGAAACATAGTACTGGTTTGATTAATTTAATTAAATCCACAAAGCTATCATTCATTGATCTTGATCACATTGTTTATCATTATTTAAGGAAAAGGAATTTAGTAAGCTATTAATTTTAATGATCAAGAAGTTATTTCCATTCATAAATTTTCAATTTTATATTAGTTATAAAGTTTATGTGTAACTGCTAAGTATAGTACTTAAGTTAGGTTTATAGATTGAGAACTCTTATTATGTGTGTTATGTTTGGGTAGTGGTAAAATCCCTCTTACTGACCCAAATATATTTTTTATAATGAGTTTAGTGTTTGAACCCTGAGAAGAATTAGTTGTGTAAATTTCCAAATAAAATTTAAATTTATAATGAAATGTATATTTAGTCAATTGTTTTAGTAAGACTTGAAATTGATTAATTTTATTGGTTTTAAGAAAGTTAGCTAAGCTAACCTTTATTTATGTGAATTACTTCTCTTAGGATAAAATAGATAGTTTGTTTTAATTCTATGATAGATCTTCTGGTCCTGTCAAGCTTGAAATCCCTATTTTTATTTACTTTATCTTTTTGCCAGTTAACCATATTAGTTTATAGTTTAAAATTTCAGTCTCCATCATTAACATTATTCTTTAATTTCATCTTGATCCATTCTTTTATTTATTCATTCTCATTTGACTGATTCATTATTATAATTGATTGGTTATACATTAGCTGTTATTCTTTTATCATTTCAATTATTCGTTGGCTCTTGTTCTATCATTATCTCAACTATTCATATTCTCATACATCTTTCTCTTCATTCTAGATTCATTTCAGCTCACTATTTGATGATCACTTCTTTCCATCATCCATTTAGTCATTTACATCATAACATAATCATTAGTTCATTGTATAAGTTTAATTTTCATAATCATTCTGGAGATATAATTATTAGTTATCTAGTAGTTTGTTGAATCTCAGTTTTAACTCATCTCATTTTGTTGGTATGGATTTCAGGGCTGGTTTAACCAGAAGTATCTATCTTTATTAGTCGCCTTGTGATTTTCTTTAGGATCGAAAGTTTCATGCTAATTTTATGTAATTCAGGAATCAGTTCAGTAGTGTTATATTTGCAGTTCTTTATACTCAGATTCTTTACTGTGTGATACATTAGATTCTATAAGAGAATTGTAATCACTAAAAGGTGCTGCATGATTTGTTGATAATCAGCGAGATTAGGAAGTAAGGTTACTATGCCATTATGTAGACCAATGTGGATGGCATGATGACTAGCCGTAGTTAGGTTACAGACGCGATTCTGGTGTTGAAAACATGCAAGATGATTCATTGATAGTACAGTGGTCATGGGAGTAGGTCACAATATATATATATGATTTATTAATTTAAATAAAATATATGAGTTATTTGATTATATTTCTCCATTAGTCATCATTGGCCTCTTTACATTTATATAATCTCAGATTTATCTTTTATTATTTAAGAAATGACAAATGTGTCCATTACTTTATATTAATGTGACCAAATCATATGCCAATAATCGATAAATTACAATATTTGTAAATACAATTTTAATAACGTTATATACGATTATATAAATGACTCTTAAGTCCACCCCTAGTAAAAAGAACATAATATAGCACTTGACCGAATGTACTTAATAAACATTCTTTTGTTACTGAAATATGATTATCATTAATAAAAGAAACGTGTGTAAGAGTTAATTTAGAATATATATAATTACATTGCAAAATGATGCACATATGAAAAATATGGCTAAATATCATAAAGAAATCTGCTTAGTAGAATCAGAACATTATGGCTTAGCAATATTTATAGGTGTTATTTGGAACTAGAACTAAAAGTGCAGTGCGTGCATGGTGGCATATTTATGTGATCCAGTTGCAGATCCTAAAGGGCACATCTGAAGACTGATATATGTCTGCAACTTTAGCAGAATAGGCTTATCCAATGAAGAACACTGCTGTGAGTTGCAATATGTGGGGTTTTCCCAGAGCATTTCTATGCAATTAGCTTAAGTGACCAAATAAACCCTAGGGGGTTAAGGGCCTGGTTCATGGACTTGGAGATATTAGATAAGATTCAGTTTTCGGATATGCCTGGGGGACAAAGCCCAGTATATATATATATATAATATAAAGAACCTGCTAATAGCTCTAAACAAGCTTTTTTTTTTTAATGATAAATACTACAAGAAAAAGTACCTGAAGCCATTATCTATGATGGTCCCCATACCAGTTTCAAGCTATGGCTGCCTTTGGTGAGGAGCTGGGACATTGGATTCAAAATACTAACTCAAGCCAAGCATTTATGTTATTCTTAATTATGAGAAAAAGATCTAAATCTTTAGACACCTACATGTCTTCAAACTCAGCTCCTTCACTAAAAAAAAATTATTTGGGCCTGAACTAAATTCAGTGATCCCATATATTAGTAGGCTTAGCAATTTAATATATCCAAAGGCCTAATATGAAAAAATATAATATTAGTAAAAATTAGTAACATGTCACATGGCATATAGCTTGTATTAACAATATGTAATATATAAAGAGCCTGCTAATAGCTCTAAACAAGCTTTTTTAATTTTTTTAATGATCAATGCAACAAAAGAAAGTACCTGAAGTATTTATCTATGATGGTCCCTATCCCCATACCGGTTTCTTTAGTTAAAGAGCCGAATTTAAAGACATGGAGGCGTCTGAAGATTTAGATCTTTTTCTTAATAATTAAGAATTAGATAAATGCTTGGCTTGAGTTAGTATTTTGAATCCAATGTCCCAGCTCCCCACTGAAGACAGCCATAGCTTGAAACTGGTATGGGGATGGGGACCATCACAGATAATGGCTTCAGGTACTTTCTCTTGTAGCATTTATCATTAAAAAAAATTAAATAAGCTTGTTTAGAGCTATTAGCAGGCTCTTTATATATTACACATTGGTAATACAAGCTATATAAGTCATGTGATGTGACTAATTTTTACTAATATATATATATATGAAAAACAAAAAAATACAAGTTAAAAAACTTGCTAACGCTTGTATTTATGATAACAGATGGCGTTCTACGAAAAACACTGTCAAGCATAGTTTTCTGTTTACATAAACGTCAGAGCGAGTATTCACTATCTCTAACTTTAATTCCACTTTCAGATCATGATTTCAAGCTATTTGCTATCGTCAGTGAAAGACAGGAATAAGAAACTAGATCTAAACACAAACTCTGAGCATTTATGAAACAGTTTCTATTCAGCTTGCAAGTGTGAATCTTTTAGACATGTTAATGTCTTCAAACTCAGCATAGCAAGCCAGATAGCTACATGGGTCTGATCTCAGTTCAGCATCACCACATAGTAGAAGCCTCTGCAATATACATCATTGTTTTCATAAATGTACCTTTGAGGTCTTTCTTGGAATGATGTATATTGCAGAGGCTTCTACTATGTGGTGATGCTGAACTGAGATCAGACCCATGTAGCTATCTGACTTGCTATTCTGAGTTTGAAGACATTAACATGTCTAAATGATTCATGCTTGCAAGCTGAATAGAAACTGTTTTATAAATGCTCAGAGTTTGTGTTTAGATCTAGTTTCTTATTCCTGTGTTTTTCACTGATGATAGCAAATAGCTTGAAATCATGATCTGAAAGTGGAATTAAAGTTAGAGATAGTGAATTCTCGCTCTGTCATTTATGTAAACAGAAAACTACACTTGACGGTATTTTTGGTAGAACGCCATCTGTTATCATAAATACAAGCGTTAGCAAGTTTTTTAACTTGTGTTTTTTTGTTTTTCATAAATATACCTTTGAGGTCTTTCTTGCAATGATGTATATTGTAGAGGCTTCTACTATGGGATGATGCTGAACTGAGATCAGACCCATGTAGCTATCTGGCTTGCTATGCTGAGTTTGAAGACATTAATGTGTCTAAAAGATTCACGCTTGCAAGCTGAATAGAAACTGTTTCATAAATGCTCAGAGTTTGTGCTTAGATCTAGTTTCTTATTCCTGTCTTTCACTGATGATAGTAAATAGCTTGAAATCATGATCTGAAAGTGGAAATAAAGTTAGAGATAGTGAATACTCACTCTGATGTTTATGTAAACAGAAAACTACGCTTGACGGTGTTTTTGGTAGAACGCCATCTGTTATCATATATATATATAAATGAATGAGGAGACTGGTTTGCAAGCAATGCTTGGAAACAACACGTATAAAACTTTTAAAAGAAGACTGAATTAATTAATACTTATATATTATGGAATGTCGAGCATAATGGTATGATTAGAATACTAAACAGTAATGGAACATTTAAATTCATTAACAAAATTATATGCTATTGGAAATTGAGAATCCCCCTCCTCATTTGTTAATTACTTTAAATAATAACTTCCAACAAACATTGAAACAAACATGAATATTTGGTTCTAAGTGCTTTAATCACAATTAAAAATAAATTTATATATAGGAGCTGGATGATTGTTATTTATCAAATAAGATATTAAATTTAAATAAACATTTTTCATAATTTTAAACTGCCACTATTGATTTAAATTACGAAAACATTTCTTAGAAAAACAGATTTCTACTCTGTTTCCCAACTGTAACATTATAATATAATTAAGTTGTTTTGTCCAAAACTGGCAAGCATTTGCTATAATGAAAATATAATTGTTCACTATAATGAAAATAACAATACTTGTTTTTAACTAAACTTAATTGATCTCTCCATAAAAGAAAGGGGGGGGGGGTTAAAAAAGTTTGAACATATCTGTGAATTTAAGAGGTTATTGGCATATTATTTAAAAATACAAAAATATAAAATAATTAAAATTACAAAATATTGTTGCCACATAAAAGGGAAATAAGAAATTATAATTATTTACTAGATGTTCAATGATAAGAAAATTATTAAGAGAGTTTATACAGGGTTTAATACACTTTGACATTAAGATAAGCATTTACAAATTACATTAGTTTATACAGTATTGTTAATGTTAAGATCAGATAAAATTATTACACTACATTTAAAGGAATGATTAGACAAAAAAAATTATCTTAAAGTTGAGATTATTCATGTAAGTTTATGAGTTATAGAAGCAACATGAATTTGTTACCTTTTCATTATTGATGGTGTTTCTTGAATAATTTGAAGAGTTTATCGGAGACTAGATCTAGTTTTTATGTAGGTGGGTCAGGCAGGTAGCAATTTCATTATTTAGCACATAGGTACATTGTTATACTTCTTGATTATCTGAATCTGAGGTGATGACATTGGAAAAGATTGCATTTAGAATGGGAAGAAAGGTGATGAATTATCTATTCATGGTACACTGAATCAGAGACAAAACAAGTGTGAATTTGGTTTACCATTGCTCTTATTAAATTACTTTGTTCACCTTCAGTATTCACATCCAGCCCTATTTATACATTTTTTAAGTTGTTCTGGAATGCTGTTAGCTACTTGACCTGAACAATTTATCTATTTTGTCAATCTGCAATTTGCAGATCAGATGCTCACCTTTATTCTGGTAAGTTTTAAGACAATTCAATCCTCCTAAATATTTCTTGAATGATTGTTTTAAAGTATAACCTTAGCTTTTAAAACAAATTTAAAATGGATAAATTTCCACTAATGGGTCTTACATTACTTTTATAAAATTATAACATTTTAATTTGGTCTAATGTATTTCTGGTTAATTGATTTAATTGCATTTGAAAATATTTGACAGTATTGCATCAACTTTTTCTGATCACCATTACTAATGTAAATTATAAATTGAACATATTTTTTAAAATACAAATATATATAACATTTTAATATAAATATTTTACAAGTAATTTTCCCTCACCTATGATATATATGTATCCATTACACACATATATGAATTAAAATAATATAAATATTTATTTACTAAAGGTATTTAGATTAAGATATTCATACATATCTATGTCAGTGAATATTTTAATAATTATGCAAAAAATGTGTTAATAAATGCATATATATATATATATATATGTAAGGATGGAGTTTGAATATGGTTTGATGGTAAAAGATTCTGAGTGGGCTGTGAAGCTCAATATGATACTCAGATTGGCTGCTTCATTTTCTCAGACTAATAATGAACAAAAAAAATGTTTAAAAAATCTTCTTCTAGATGTTTCAGTGCCAATAGAACAACCTGGTTAAAATGAAGCAGTGTATCTGTAAAAAAATATTTTATCTGACTATTAACTTTTTTTTAATTTATTTTTTTATTTTTCCATGCTTACATATTACAAGTGAAAATATATACACAGATGTTAAGAAAAAAAATTATTTTAACTATCTTTATATATTATAATCATCCATTCTTTTATTTATTTATTTTTGTTTTCATAATCCAATCTATTGTTATCCATTTTATTTATTATTGCTACTCTGCCTGACTTTTATTTTTACATTTTTTAACTTCACTTACTTCAACATTTTATATATGTATTCAAATATTATTCTATTATTATGTCAAACCTTCTCTTGTCCTTATTTCACTTTGGTTGTTCTTCTGCAACTGAAACATACTTAATAATTTGTTCATTAGAAATTGAATTCATTAACTTCCTATGTTATAATCATTGAAAATTATTTTACAGACATATACATACAGTACATAAATTATTATAAAAATACTCTCTATATAACTTGTTAAACTTTGAATCATTGTTTCTAATGATTTATTATATTTTATTCAATCTACTATGTATTGGAAAAAATTATAGTGGTATTATTAGTGGGTGCCAGCCAAAGGGGTAAGATTATTGCATTACACTTTATATTTTTAATCATTTATATTATTTTTGACTAGACGATCCACTTTTATTTTAATATATACTCTTACAAATATATATTTTTATTTATGACAGCTATACCACAATTCAGGTTTGACATCATGATACAAAAACAATGTTTCTCTTGTCATTATTTTATATTTAACTATTGGTGTGGAAAGTATTCAAAAGCTGCCACTACTTTTCTTTCACAAACCTGAGAAAATGATACATATATTTTTAAATATTATTCATGGAAAATATGTATATACTTAATTTTATTCAAGGAAGAAAAGAAAAAACATGCATATGTTCTTTACATTATTAATGGAAAGCAAAAAAAAATTATACATATGTATAGAATAATAATGACTTGTTCAAGGTGCATATAATACTAAAAAAATCACATGAATTGGGTGTACTAACCAGGAGTGAATTTTTTTAGACATATACATTATTTAGTAGTATTCTGAAAAAAAAACCATTATATATATACTAAATACTATACTATATAACAGGTATGTAGGTTTGTATTATTGAAGCCCTACACTAATGCACCAAACCTGGGAGAATATTAACCAGTACCAGATGGTTTTGTTTGTTCATCTAACAAAATCTAGTATCTAGGCAAATGTACCTTGAGTCCAATCATATGCAAGATTCATAAGTCAGGAATATTCATGAACTCTGGCCTATTTGCCATTTTTCCAGATCTACCAATTTATGAGCAGCAATCCTGATGATATTGATCTAATTTTATATTTCTCTGCCAGCATTGCAAAGAGGAGACACAAAGAAACTGTAATTGGAAATAATGTAATGGAACCTTTTAGTATAAAATATCACAAGTTTAACACATTTAAAGATCATGAACTTCCACGTTAATTATATATATATATATTATCATTTAAAGATCATGAACTTTCACGTTAATTATATATATATATATATATAGGATTAGTGAGAGAACATCAAGTCAGAGCTAACATAATTTATTAATCAAAATATAATATTTTAAATAAATGAAACAATGATTCTGAAAGTTGTTATAAATATTGTACCAAGGTATATCATTACAAAGTGTTTTAGTGTTTTAAGAGTAAATATATTTAAGAAATTTTATTTTTAAAAAAAAGTAAAATAAAAGTTTTAAAAGTTTAAAATGAAAGATTAGAATAAGGGGGTTATTGTTAAATAGAAAAAGGGGGGAATTGAAATAAAATTGATTTAATATTACTTTTAATTAATTCATAATAAAACTAAAAGGGGAGTTCATTTTGTCTTATAATAAAAAGATTGAATGTGTCTTGCGTTGTTAGCCGAGAGGTATTCGCAGCCGCCATGCAAGCAAGTAATTGGTTGCAGACGGTTGTGGGTTCGCGTCCCGGCCGATGCTATGACATATGAAAGAAAAGATTGAATGTGTGCATGTATAAATAGATCTTGAAAACATGAAAGAAATTTTAAAGGACAATGGATGGCTAAAGTAATAAAATAAAAAGAAATCTAATTAAACGGCTAAAAAAATAACAAAGAAACTAAATATTACTATTCACTTAAACCAACGACCAATTGAAAGGATCAGAGACTTTAAATAAAAGAAACAGAGGTCCAATCAGAATGAAATAGAATGTACAATGGATCTGGAAGAAGCAACGGGTATAAAAGAAGCAAAATTTGTATTGTTATATATAATCAAAATTATTAAAAGAATAAAAAAAAATTATAAATTATTATTAATCCAATTAGAAAGAAATTTGATCGAAAAGTAAATTGGATTAAAAATTATTAATTGGAAATAAACTGCATAATAAATTGATTGATTCCAGAAAATTACAGAAGCTACTATTAGAAGAGAATGATGCATTGCTGAAGCCATTGTATCATGTGGCCGACCTGAGCTTTCTCTGCAGCACCATCAGCAGATAGTTTGAAGGACAATGTTCAGGTGAAGTCTAAGAAATAGGGTGTCTGCTGAGATCAATGAGAGTTCATATAATATCACAAATTAAGAAGATCTACAAGCAATTAGCACTAACCAGTTGGGACCAACAAATTAAAAAAGCTACATTTTGTCCTACATGTGTCAAATCAATTTCAAATCATAGATAACATTTCATTTTTCTTATTTTCCAAATTCTTGATTTATAAACTCTGGTAAATAAGTGAATAAAAAAAACTTAACTTTTAACTTCTTACAAAGTATTATCTTCAGGGTATAAATTATATTAGCTCTATCATTCAACTATTATTTAAAGTTATTAATTGTCTGTCTGTGTGAATTTTAATTAAATGTTTTGTATATTTTATTTTATTTCAAGTGTATTAAAATCTTTATCTATATGAAAAAAGTGTTGTGATTGTATTATGAGGGAAAGTGATTATTTTAAGAAAAGTGAGTGGGGGTTAAATCAGTAGTGAAATATTTATTACTAGAATGATCATATGCTTTTAATATGATATAACATGCTCATTTAAGGACAAAAGTGAAATTCAAAGTGTTATTGAAATATTTATGCTAATAATAAAACGTATACCTTTATTTTGAGATAATACATTTAATTTATTGAAATAGAGTGGTTGATTAAAATATTTAGTCATTATTAAGAAATGATGTAAGTTGAAGCTAAAAGAATAGGGAGTTTCTTTTGAAATAAGGATTTTGAATGACAATAAAGATTTATTGTGCAGAAAGTAATTTTTTTGATATTAAAAAATAGAATTTTCGAATGGGCAAAGATTTTTAAGAGAGCTATAATTTCATGAGCTAGCTGGGATTTTAGGTACTAGATTCATTGCTGGTCAAGCAAGCATGTTAAGTACATTGTAATTGATTAGTGCCTAAAGCGATCTCCTTAAAATAAATGTTTGGTTGGCCAGTGTTTTAATTTCATAGCAGACTGTTTATGTTATTGGTGACTTGTTCATAGCAGACTGTTTATGTTATTGGTGACTTGCTACCAATGATGTTATTCACTCCACCTGAAAAAACAAAAACCTTCAGATTTACAACAGTTTGTTAATGAGAGAAAAAACAAAATCTTGTTAATGAGAAAAAAAAAAAATTATATTCTTTATTCTTATTAAAGATAGAAAGTGGGTGGTTCAACTGGTGCCCAATGTGGGGTGAAACTAGATGTTTCAAATGGCAGGGCTGACATGGGTTGTAAACGGACATTTCAATTTGCATGGCCAATGTCAGCTATAACTAACATAAGTGACTGTTAGTGAGAATTTAAGTTAGAGACCATGATAATATTGTTCTAAAAAATGGTTAAACCAGTGCAACCAATAAAAAGTGATTTTTATGACCATATAAAACATGGAGGCATAATCATTAAAAAAGAGAGAAGGAGACACTCTGGGAAAATTATGATAAATGAACAGGAAGAGGAAAAATAGAACTAAGAGGATTAGGGTTGGTTGTACGTACATTTAAAAATAGAGAAAAGGAATTTAATTGTTTAAATAAAACTAGATAGATTAGTTGTGAAATGAAAATGGTGAACCAGGTTATAAAAATAAAGACTTTCTTGGGAAACAGAGGGAAAATACCAAATAGACACTTAAAAAAGTTTGGAATGGTTTTTCTCATATAATGAATTCAGCAAATTGATTAAGCTTAATATATCCATTAGCTACATGGAAGATTAGGCTGAAATTTGGTGGGAGACAATGGGAATAAAATCAACAAATTTTGAGGAATACAAACAAGCATTTCTAGCAAGCTACTAAGGGATGGACTTTAGGAGATTGTTAAGCATCAGGTAGGACAGGACAAATAGTGAACAGAAGAGTTATTGCATCTGTTTTCTCACAAATAAGTGGCAAAATTAAGAAGAGTTACAGCATACAAGCTATCTGAATAACAGATCCTGGCTATAGTAGGGTGGGACTTCCCAGAAAATGTTCAAGAGATAATAATTGGGAAGAAGACAATAGAACAAACGACAGATATACTCATGATGTTGGACAGTGATAGACAGTATCAGGAAAATTAGAGGAAAGAAGGGAATGCAGAGGATATTCGTGGGCAAGTAGAAAACATGATACAAAATGAGGAGAAAAAGGAGTTGAGAATGGTACCTTAGTCATGTTCTAAAATTGAAGTAAGAATCAATGGAACAGCGGTTAATACACTGCTTGACTCAGGAAGCCAAGTATCACTGATTTCACAGAAAACATTTAATGAAAGAGGTCAGAGCAATTTAAAAATCAAAATCTTGCCAATAAAGAATGTCTATGTAATGTTGGCAAATGGAAAAAAAAGCCAAGCTGGCATCGGAACAAGCTTAGGTAAGTATGAGTATAGCAGGAAAGCAATACAATCAAGTTATGTTGATCTTAAAGAGAGTAATACATGATGCTATCCTGGAGTCAGACTTTATGTGTAAAGCAGTATGTGTGCTAAATTATAAAAAGTGACAGTTGAGAATTAACAAGCATAAAATCCCATGGTGCAGGAATAGAAATAGAGAAAAAGGTTATGAAAGATGAATGTGAGAGTCAGGATGGACAATTGAAAGAGTTGTTGGACACCTATGAGAGTGTATTTTCAGAAGGTCCTGGAGTTATTGAAGGATACAAGCATAGGATAAAGCTTATGGAAAATTAATGATATGAAGCTCGAGCATATACTATACCACAGAAATACAGTGAACAAACAACTAGAGAATATATTAAAATGAAGAATTATTTCCACCCCATACAATAATCCTCTAGTGACAGTAAAGATAAATGACAGGTTTATTTGATTGTACCTATATGCATGGCAATTGAATAAAATAACAGTGTTAGACACCAATGCTCCACCACCTATAAGTGAATTATTAATGAAATTCCATAATAAAAGATATTTTTAACTTTTGATTTAATGGCCAGTTACTGGCAGATCAGGCTGCATCCTGAGAATTGGAGAAATACCACTTTCCATTATAACAAATGGGTGGATGATTTCAACTGAATTTTCTTCAGTTTAAAAAACAGCAGGGCAGGATTAATACAATGCCTTGACCAAGTATTGTCTGAAAAAATCAAAGGCTTGATTAAGTGTGGAAGAACACCTCGAAAATTTGAAGCTGCTATTTGATGAATGTAAAAATAAGGAAATTAAAATAAATTTGGGCAAAAGCCATTTAATGACCACAAAGGTACAATTCTTGGGACACATTATTAATTAACAAGGAATATCTCCAAATCCAGAGAAAATCCAAGCTATACAAGATTTTTCAAGGCTAACAAAGAAAAAAGACAGTAAATCTTTCCTTGGATTGTGTAATTTTTTCAATTGGTTCTATAAAAACTTTTCCTCAGATATGGAGCTTCTGTTACAGCTTTTAAGGAAAGACAAAAAATGGGTGTGGGAAGAGCTACAAGAGCGCAGTTTTGAAAATGTGAAAAAAGGTCATTCTGTCATACCCAGATTTTAGTAAACCATTTATAGTACAAACAGACAGCAGTGGAATCAGATTGGAGGCCACATTATCTCATGTGCAAGACAATGGAGGCTATGGGGTGATTTTCTTTGTAAGTCACTTATTAAATGGGCCAGAGAAAAATTATACAGTAACCAAGATAGCGGCTCTAGTGATCATGTGGAGCTTTAAAAATTTTAGGCAATACTTAATAGGATCACAGGTGATAGTGATCACTGACCTCAGAAGCCTTGAGTTTTTCAATCATAGTTTTCTCATAAATAGTAGGCTGATCTGATGGAGCCTATTCTTGCAAGAATTCAATTATAGTGTACAATACTGCCCAGGAAAAGGCATTGTGGCAGCAGCTGCTTTAAGTGGCTACTTGATTGAACATCAGCAACAACATTTAAATTGTAACAATGCATACATAGCAATGGCAGAAATACATAAAAAAGGAGATAATATACGGTTTGCAAAGGCTAAGGAAATTGCAAGAAGAGGAGGCAGAATGTTAACAAATAATATATTATTTGCAACACCAACCTATAAGTAGACTTATAAACAATACATTATAGAAAAAAAGAAAAGTGATATTGTCTATAAGATAGACTTTTACAGCACAAAATGAAATATAGTGAACATATGTGAGTCGTTCTTCCAATGTTCATGCAGAAGCAGATAATCAGGTACATACCTAAAAAGTACAGACATTGTGGAGCAAGCAAAACTGAAGGATGAATAGGGAATTGGTTTTATTGGCCAAGAATGTATAGGAGTGTCTTAAACATCATTGAGGGATGTACCATATGTGCAAAAACCAAACCCCCTAACATGTCAAGTGTGGGACTGTTGAGACATATATGCATATCAGCCCAACAATCTATTGGCAATAGACTTTTACAAATCCCTACCCCAGTTTAATCGAAAGAAATATCTTGTTGTAGCCTATTACATTTTATCCAAGTTCATGGCTGTCTACCCTGTGGCACAAGCTAGTGTCAGACATACTATTTGGGTCCTTCAACATCAAAATTTTTGAGATGTGGGAATCTCAAAGCAGATAATATTGGACCATGAAATATCCTTTCTGTCTGAAGAATGGAAAAGATAGACGGAATGTCACAGGACAAGACATATCCTCACTTTGATTCGCAATCCACAGTCCAATCCCTGTGAACAAATCAAGTGGGATCACAGATAGGTGAAGGAGGCAACAAGAGTCACTGACATGATAAATTGGTCAATGAAAGAATCAACAGGGTTTGAGACCATAAGACTCCATAAAGGAAACAATATTTCATACACATTTAAAACCACCTTATCAGACAGAGGGCCATATATTGACAAGAAAAAAGATGCTGACAAGGCACACTGTAAGCTTAGCAGGATGGCCAAGGTAAGACAAAAAAGACAAGGGAAGGTCAAATATGCATTTAAGTTGGGGGATGAAGTTATGGAAAGAGTAAATCCAGTAAGTCATCCAAAGAATGAATATACAAAAAATTTCAGCCAATATATGATGGGCTGCATAAAATCATAAAAGAGTATGGAAATAATGCATTTGAGATCATTCAGGAAACAGAAAAAAAGGGAATGTTCAATGCTTGACCTTTGCATTTACTAAAGAAGAAAAATTAACAAATAACATGGCTACACAAGAATAAGTGAAAATGAACTTTAATCAGAATAAAGCAACAGGATTTTTAAAGTATTTGTGAATTTGGATTTTGAAACTAAGATGCTCAGAATGATATTTTAGTCTCAAAGGAAGGGATGGAGAAAATGTACCAAGGTACATCGTTACAGAGTGTTTTAGTGTTTTAAGAGTAAAAATATTTAGGAAATTTTATTTTTAAAAAAAGTAAAATAAAAGTTTTAAAAGCTTAAAACAAAAGATTAGGGCAAAAGGGTTTATTGTTAAATAAAAAAAAAAAGAATTGAAATAAAATTGATTTAATATTACTTTTAATTAATTCATAATAAATCTAAAAAAGGAGTTTGTTTTGCATTATAATAAAAAGATTGAATGTGTGTGTGTGTATAAATGAATTTTGAAAACAGGAAAGAAATTTTAAAAAAACAATGGAGGGCTAATGTAATAAAACAAAAAGAAATCTAATTAAACAGCTAAAAAAATGATAAGGAAACAAAATATTACTATATTACTATTCACTTAAACCAATGACCAATGGAAAGGATCAGAGACTTTAAATAAAAGAAACAGAAGTCCAATTGGAGCAAACTAGAATGTACAATGAATCCACAAGATAAGAATCACCATTACTCATACCTATGTAAGAAGCTTGACAATTTTCATGAGATTTGATAAACATCATGAGATTTAAGAGGGATTGAATCCTTAGGCTTTGTTATTATATTGCTGATCTTTTGATGAGTAAAAAATGACATATTTATATTATAGCATTTTAATATGTCCAATATTGTCTGTAGTTCCTTTTACATATGGAACACAAATCCTAATAGTTGATTTATCATCTTTTTGTTTCCTATTTTGTCCATTTTGTGCTTGGAATAAGGCTCTTTTAATAAATTTATAATTATAACTATTTTCTAATAAAACACTATTAATATGATTTATTTCTTCTTTCAGAGGTGACTTATCTGAAAGGTTAATATGAGTTGGAGATCCTGTTGCACTTACTATTGGACAAAGGAGGTATCTGGTTTGTGAATTTTTGGAACTCCATAAAATTTTGAACAGACACGTGATTTTTCATGAGAGATTATTTTATTTTTTACTTCTGTTACAATAGGCGATTTATTAATAATGGCTTTTGTTGTTTTTTCAAATACATAGTATGATCTCTTTTTGGTAGTTTATAAGTTTTATCATTAAGCAGATCTAAAATTTTATTATATATTACCTAATGAAGCTAATATTGCCCAATTTAAATAGATAAATTATGTAATACATAAAACAGTCAACAATTAAAAAATTTAAATAACAATGTTCATCTATTGTCAATGCATTCTCCTTTAAATAATAAAGATACAAATTCATTTTTATAGAAGACCTAAAATATATAGTTACTGGAGAATGCAATTTGTCAACCAGAGTCAAATTATTAATTGGAAATGGTTAAATAAACCTCTTATCAAGTATTCTTTAAGTATTGACTCCATATATTTACATTATTTATCTATCTAGCCTTGACTGTTATTACCTTTATTATGTAAGTAATACATAGTTGAAGTATAGTTTGAAAGTTATAATTGCAGTTTAAACATTAAAATTGATTATTTGTCAGTCAGAATTTAGAACAGGTTATATTCACTTCTTTAATGAGGATTATTTAAATTTTTAAATTAATCGTTTCACTTTTTATAGTCATGTGGCAATCATTAGTGACTATATAAATATATTAGACCATATATAAAAGTACATTTCGACCTTATTGTGTTAAGAAGTTTGCCTTGAAATTGTTCATTGTTATTAATATTGGTATTGTTTCAGTGTTGGATTGCTTTTATGTATTTACACACACACATATATATGTTAAATGTTTCTATTTTTAAATCATATAATAATAATTCAAACAAATATATTTAACACAGTTTTTAAAATTAAATAATATATTCTTTACTGGAATTACTTTTGATTGTATCACTGACAATCTTTATCAAACATTAATACAAATGTACACAAAATAAAAATTTATATTACCCATCATTCAATCCATTCAAATTTCCCAGATTTCTGTTGTTTGTATATTAGTTGATTGTCTATTCATTGACCATCTCTATTCCTAGATATTATCATTGTCTCCTTAATTTTTCATTACATCTGTCAATTTGAATAATTTTTACATCGCTATTATCAAATTTTAAACCATAATAACATACTTTATTATGATCATAAATAATTGATGGAGTATTCATATTTACTGAAGGTAAATTTTCTTTCTGTACACATTTGTACAATATATTAAATCAACGTTCCTCCTTTTTCTTTTTAAAACTTGTTTATTCAAACTATAATTTTATTTTTAAAACAAGTTTTAAAAAGAAAAAGAAGGAATGTTGATTTTATATATTTACTATCATGGAGCTATAATTTAAAAAGAAAAAGAAGTGAAAAGTTGTGTATATAATTAGATTTGTACAATGTCTTATGATCATTATATCATTTTTGTAATGTACCTTTTGATTCCCTATATATTTCATTCCACAATCACATACCAACATATATATAACAGAACTTAATTCAAACATAGAAATCTTGGTTTTAAAATTATTTATCATATCATTTATATTATTTGAAGAGAAAAAAGAATGTATAAACATGTACAGAAAGAAAATGTATCTTCAGTAAATATGAATACTCCATCAATTATTTTTGATCATAATAGAGAATGTAATATGTCTTTAAATTTGATAATAGAGATGTAAAAAAATTCAAATTGAAAGATGTAAAGGAAAACGAAATATTAAGGAGGCAATGATGATATCTATGAATAAAGAAGGTTTAATGAATAGACAATCAGCTGTGGGAAGTTTGAATGGATTGAATGATGGGTAATATAAGATTTTATTTTGTGTACATTTGTATTAATGGTTGATAAAAATTGTCAGTGATACAATCGAAAGTATTTCCAGTAAAGAATATAATATTTTATTTTGGATACTGTGTTAAATAAATTTGCTTGAATTATTATATATATGTTTATTTTTAGTGTGCCTCCAACTACTACCACTCAAGGCTTTATTTAGATTGTTGTTTAACAAACATACTTAGTTTTTCAGTGAACGTGTCAGCCTATTTCTTTTATATTTATTAATATAAAAAGTAAATTAAATGTTGCCAGTTAATTATTACAAAACATGTTAAAAGTGTATTGTCTTTTTGCTTATTTCTTTATTATAATAAAAATTAAATCTTATGAATTAAAAAATTGTCTTATTTTTTTTTAAATCTGTTATTATAAATGGAGTGTGAAACGATTATTATAAATCTTTTTATTATTTAAACTTTTATAGTGATATTATATTCACATAAGTTAATAAGTGAAGATGTTATTACAGATAGCTAAATGGGTATATATATATGCACATACGTAACATATTACAGTTGATGTAAAATCTCCAGTCAAGTATTACAGGTTGTTAAATCACTAACATATATATATATGATAGAGAATATAGCTTTTGCCATTTTTTATATTATAAATATATATTTATAGCATTTTGTAATTAAAGTATTTTTTCCATTGTTTGCTCAAGGAACATAATGAGACTCACGTATCCAGTGATTTGTCTAACATGTGATAATATATATATATAAAGTTTATTTAAACATCTTTGTATGAATAATTTCAATTTGTGTGGTCAAGTTGCAAATTTTAAAGCCTATATAAGTATAATTGGACAATTAATAAAGATAGTATTCCATCGGTATTGTTAAAGAAGGTTGTCTTGAAAATAGTTTGAATTTGTTGATTTTTATTGATATTGATGTTGTCTAAGTCTTGACTGGATTTTAATGATATATATATCTTTGATAGCACTGTGCTTCATTTATTTTGGTATTAATATTTATTCTGAGATGATTAATCCATTCTAAGTTAGGCAATCATTGAAAAAAAAAAAAGATTGTTAATAGTAATTAATTGACAGAACACAATTACGTATATAATTCGAGGATGTGCGTTTACATTAATTCAAATTCATTCATTCAAATTAAAAAAAAATATTACTGCAATTCATATCTTTTTTTTTGTTATATACCCAGGATTGTACATACAGATTAAGATTGTTGATGCAGATAAAATAATGTCTTTCAGAAATATTGTAACAAGTCAGTTGATTTAAAATCACAACTATGGCAGAAATATAATTTTCTTTATTATTTCTCTAAAAAAAAACATTTATTAAGGAAAATATTAATTCCTGAAAATCAAGTTTAGAAAGCATTATATCTAATAAAATTTTACACAATATCATTTGTAGTAAGGGGGAGGTGATTATAAATGTCCTTTTTTTAGTACAACTAAAGCAATAAAAACAGTTTATAAACTAAATTATGGTATAGCATAGTAATATGGGAAAAAATGGTTGCTAACTTTAGATTTTGATAAATAAACACAAAATCAAATGCAAATGAGCTTAGTTTTAATTTAAAAAAGATTAATAATCACCCATATGCATATTTCATGCTAAACCAGCAATCGTCAGCTGGTCCAGATTACTATTTCCACACATATATACAATTAGTGTTCAGCTTTATATAAAGATAGCCAATCTTCATACTTTAATGTACAAGCTTCAAACTACTTCAACTCTCAACTCTTTAGCTTTCCATTTCATTGAAAACTTGAAAATGGAATGGTCGTTATTGCAAAGATTTTCATCTCTCCCATGTTGACATTTAGTCATTCTGACCCCTCATGTACAGGAGAATAATCCATTTTACATGCATATGTGAGGGATGGGCAGACCTTTGATGCACTATCTTAATATATGTAAATTAATACACTATACAAGCTTAAACTTGCATATACATATATATATAATAAATGTGGTATTCGAACTCAGACGTTCATATGATCACCAACTCTCCCTTCCATCATATATTGCTGACCCACCTGACCACACAAATGTTGAAAAGTTTGATAATTGCCAATATCTGTATTTCATACTAAACCAGCAATCATCAGTTGATCCAGATTACAATCTTGACACATATATACAATCAGTGTTCAGCTTTATATTAAGAAAGCCAATCTTCATACTTTAATGGGCAGGCTTCAAATTACTCGAACTCACATCTCTTCAGCCTTCCATTTCATCGAAAATCTGAAGATGGAACATTCAAAGCCCACATTAGATTTCAAAAAAATGGAAGGCTGAAGAGTTGTAGGTTGGAGTAGTTTGAAGCCTGTCCATTAATGTATGACGATTGGCTATATTAATATAAAGCTGATCACATTGTATATATTTGTGGAGATAGTAATGTGGACCAACTGATGATTGCTGGTTTAGCATGAAATACATATATTGGAGATCATTAATCTTTTCAACATGTGTGTGATCAGATGGGTCAGCAACCTGTGATGGCAGGAAGAGTTGATGGTAGTGTGAAAGTCTGAGTTTGAATCCTGCATACATTACACACACATATATATATGATCACTAGATGTTGCTTTACCAATAGCTCCTAACAAGCTTTTGTTTACATAAATGCTGAAAGAGATAGAATTCAAAATCTCTATCATTGTCACCCACCTCCTGACCAGCTCATTTCGAGCTTATTGGCTCACATCAGTAAAGGCTTGGGAGACTAGAAACTAGATCTAAATACCAACTCTATAGTCAGCACTTATCAAACACATTTCTATCAGTTTCAAAGTGTGAAATTTATCACACACATAATGACTTCAAATCCAGCTTAACAAACTAGATAGCTATATGGGTCTGTAATCAGTTGAGTTTCACAATATAGTAAAAGTGTCTGCAATATATAGCATTGCAAAAACCTTCAAAAATATATTTATGATAATCAAAACAAGTTATAAATTTTGTAACTTGCTTTAAGCTTGCATTTTATGATTTCTAGAGGGAGATTTACCAAAAGCTTTTGACAAGCTTTTCTGTACATAAATGCCGAGAGAGATAGAATTCAAAATCTCTATCATTGTCACCCACCTCCAGACTAGCTGGTTTCAAGCTCATTGGCTCACATCAGTGAAGGCTTTGGAGACTAAAAACTAGATCTAAATACCAACTCTAAAGTCAGCACTTATCAAACACATTTCTATCAGTTTGAAAGCATGAAATTTATCAGACATGTAATGTCTTCAAATCCACCTTAACAAACTAGATAGCTATATGGGTCTGAAATCAGTTCAGTTTCACCATATAGTAAAAACCTCTGCAATATATAGCATTGCAAAAATCTTCAAAGGTACATTTATGATAATTAAAACAAGATAGCTATCTAGTTTGTTAAGCTTGATTTGAAGACATTACATGTCTGATAAATTTCATGCTTTCAAACTGATAGAAATATGTTTGATAAGTGCTGACTTTAGAGTTGGTATTTAGATCTAGTTTGAGCCAATAAGCTTGAAACAAGCTGGTCTGGAGATGATGCCAATGATAGAGATTTTGAGTTCTATCTTTCTCATCATTTATGTAAACAAAAGTTTGTTAGGAGCTATTGGTAAAGCTCCTTCTAGTGATCTTAAAATGAAAGATTAAAGCAAGTTACAAAATTTATAACTTGTTTTGATTATCATAAATGTTCCTTTGAAGGTTTTTGCAATGCTATATATTGCAGAGGCTTTGAGCATATGGTAAAACTGAACTGATTTCAGACCCATATTGCAATCTAGTTTGTTAACTGGATTTGAAGACATTACATGTCTGATAAATTTTACACTTTCAAACTGATAGGAACATGTTTGTTAAGTGCTGACTTTAAAGTTGGTATTTAGATCTAGTTTCTAGTCTACAAAGCCTTCACTGACATAAGCCAATAAGATTGAAACCAGCTGGTATGGAGGTGGGTGACAATGATAGAGATTTTAAATTCTATCTTTCTCAGCATTTATGTAAACAAAAGCTTGTTAGGAGCTATTGGTAAAGCTCCATCTAGTGATCATAAAATGCAAGCTTAAAGCTTGTTATGACATTTATAACTTGTTTTGATCATCATATATATATATATATTGTATTAATTTATATTCTTAATTCTTGCAAAATAAGAATTATTAAACATTACCTGCTGAATACAAAAGTAAAGCAATTAATAATATAAGTACATATTAGACCAGCTCTTTCTGTTTGCAATAGCTAAATGCCATACTTTTTTCTAGTGAAATATGAGGAAGAGTGCTTGTGCATATTAAAAATTCACAAATCTCTATTTTTATTTAGTATCATAATGTGTTTATTTGTTTTGTGTACAAATTTGTACTTTTTATATTGTTAAAAATTTGATTTTTTAATACGACATTCTGCCATCTCAAATATTGCCTTTTCCCTACTGAATAAAGTTATGTCATTTTGCCATCACAAACGCAGACAGCAGTTCTAGTATATATGTATCAATAATACTAAAATAAAATAAATTTTAAGTAACTACAAATACACTCACACATCAGTAATATACTATAAAACATAAATAATTGAAAATCACTAAAAACCATATACAACCTTTTCAAAAATATAAATAGCCAAATATCCAAAATCGAAAATTAAATACTATCTATCACTATACTAATAATGATAAATACAACAGAAAATGAAACATTATAATACTAGCCAAAAATAGTTTTTTCTACAAGTCTCTCACATCCATGGTGTTATGTATTGACAAATAGACCTAATAAAATAAAATTCAAATAGATACAAAAAATGTATATAAAATAGACCTGGTGTATATCACTATCTAAAAATTTAAATGTAAAATGTCAAGTTATCAACTTCTTCCAAATGTTATGTTCTTTCATCAATATTACTTTATGAAAAAGTATGTAAAGAAATAGACTTAACAACATTGCAGCAAATAATCAAATGGTTATTTTTTGGGCATGTTGTTTGAAATTCAAACTTTATCTATTTTCCCAAAGTAAGATTGCTGAAACAACATAATAGTCCAAGGGGTAACTTTTAATATTTGAATTTTTTATAGCATAATGCTGTGAATTTATTTGCATAGTTTGTATTTAGTTGAATTTCACTTCTTCTATTTCTTCATAGATGAAACCATGGTCATGAAATTTTTTTTTTTGTTTTTTGTTTGGTATTAAGTTTATATGATTTTTTATTTTAGTTATTATTACTTACATAGTGATAAGAAGTGTATCAACTTCTATATTGGGTCTTAAATTATTTACATTTTTAAAAAGAGTTTAGTTTTTTGATGATTTTAAATTATCTGTGATTTATAGTGTGTATATATTGCAATGGTCAGGTTCATATGTTCTATTAACAAGCTGGAGAGTCCAAGCAGAGTACAACAAAGCTCAGCATATATGAACCAGAAAAGCCATTCCAAAGAGTACTTACTCAATGAATTTGCCTGTCCAACAATCTCCACTACATGAACAACACTCGTGATGCTAGTAATAGTAAAATTTCCTTCTAGCCCTGGGGGTCAGAAAGAAACAAGAGACCGTTAATAATAATGAGGCATGCCCTAGGTTCACAAATAATATATTAATACATATCTATAGATGGTGTACAGATGAGTAATTGTAACCCTTTTAATAACTTCTAAAACTGCATGAATAAGATGATAGAATGTGATATGGATCATAAGGACAGATAACAACAACAGATATAATTTAATACAAAATTAAATGTCAAATGAATATATTGTAACGCCCACTATGTTATTTAGTGTTTTAAATGAGTTAACTACTCGTACTTGGTGACCAAATTATGTCCTATCTATTAAATTTGTTTCATCATACAATTCAGTAAGATTTAATGGACGCAATTATTTTTCATGGTCACACAACACTCTTTTAACTAATGTAGCTACTAAAATAATGGAATAAAGTAAGCCAGTTTTTAATTTATTTGAAAGGCACCAGAATTCTATATTAGAATTCACTGGCAAACATTCCTTTTTTATTTATTTAGCTATGACAAAATTATCTAGAAACTATGAAGGATTGAGTTTCGGTACAGTGTTGGCAAGGTAAATTATATTTTCAAATCATAATTAACTTTAATAAATTTGTTAATAATCATTAATAACATACAATGAATAGGGGTATTAGAAATAAAGATTTTTATTTTAACAAATTAAAATATAAATAATAAAAAACAAAAACATTATGATTTAATTAATTGGAAAGATCGCACACATGCTAATCTAGATATGAATTAATAATAAAAAAACAGTTCAATGATTATAGTTCTTGGATACACAAGAGTCTCTTGAAAAATAAAATTTGAAGTCTTGATCGGGATTATTTTGATATCAATTTTTTTGAATTGTTTTCAAACTTTGTCACAATTAGGAAAAGTTACTCTTAACTTACCGGTAAGTTGGTGTGGCTTTTTGGGATCCCGAGCTCCTAAAATTTTCCATCGGTCTCTCCTGCCGGCGTCTACTATTATTGTTTCATTCTATAACCGGAGAAAAGGCATGGCTTTCATGACCCTTTTATTGCAAAAAGTGGTCTTCACAAGGCCCATTTCCATTGCTTGCTTGACAACTGGGTACTGCAAGTAGTGTACCTGTGCAGACGTATATTATTGCCACAGGTTATGCTTACGGAAAAAGGCATGGTTGTCGTGACACTTTTATTGCAAAAAGCGGTCTTCACAAGGCCCATCTCCATTGCTTGCTTGACAACTGGGTACTCTGTGGCATACCTGTGCAGACGTCTATTACTGCCACAGGTTATGCTCGTGGAAACCTCCAGCTTTCAGACATGTAACTAGAAGATATAGAGAAAACCTAGATCGAGGTTGTCCTCCTTTTATACGCTGATCCAGTTTTGAAACTTCTGCGCATATCTTTTGTTTGTTCTTTTATCAGCATATAAGATAATAATCTTCTACACTTTCTCTTAAATTTAAGTTACAAAGTTATTATTTTTTTTAGCATAATTCTGCCATCTTTAATTATTAAAAAGATTTTTCTAATTGTAATCTTTTTACTTTTGGAATTTTTACTTTTCTACTTGCAATCTTTTTGTTTTTGAAATTCTTTTAATTTATCTGGATCAGTAATCTGCATGTCATTTATTCTTTCCAATTTAACTTTTATTTTTAATTACATAAAAAAAAATATGAACGACAATTTTAACTTTCATTATACATTTTTTTAAAAAAATAAATTATACTAATCAGAAAAAATCTAAAAATGTTTTTCTTTTAAAAGATCGCTAAATTTACTTTTTTTTTTAGCTTTTAAATATCTTACCAGATGCCAATATATTTGTACCATATAAACAAACGGTACAACATATATATATATATAACATAAATGATTAGTGGTAAATGCAATATTATAGTTTATTACAGCATTTAGAAAAAAAAAACATTTTACGCTTTTTAGAAATGTATAATCAGCAACTTTCATGAAAAAATTCCATAGCAATAATAAATTCAATATATAATAAATATATAATATTGCATTTACCATTAATTATTTATGTTTTACATATATATTTTAAAGGGTATTGTCATCATCATCATCAACCATTATCAATCCACTGCAGGATGAAGGTCTCTCCAATTTCAGTCCATGTTTTCTTATATTTAGCTTCTGTTCTCCACATCACCCCTGCAGACATTCTTATTTCATCCATCTATCTCACATGTGGTCCCTTTCTGGGTCTTTTACAATCTCTTGGAATCCATTTTGAAATTTTCAATTTTCCATCTATTATCATCTCTTCTAGAAATATGTCCAGCTCAATTCCACTTTAGTCTTACTTTTTTCAATGAGGTCAGTAACACCTGTTTGTTCTCTTACCCATACATTGCATTTTTGATCTCTTTTTGTTACTCCCAACATGCATCTCTCCATTCTTCTTTGAGTAGTCTGAAGTCTCTGTATTGCTCTTCTATTAAGTGTCCAAGTCTCAGATCCATAAGTAAGAATTGGCAAAACACCTTTATTAAAAAGCTTCATTTTCAAACACATAGGCATATTTCTTTTTATTATCAAGTTATTTCTACCAAAAGGACTCCAATGGAGACCCTTTGATTCCCCTTGGCGGCCTTAAAGGAACCAAGCAGGGCAAATTCCTATTGTCCATTCCATACATTCTTGTCATTGCAGCTGTTATTACTATGTGATTATTCATATAGTATACGAACATGAATCACCAACATGCATTACCCAGCATGGCGAGTTTATTGGCTTTTTACCTCTGAGTTTAAGAATATTTTTTCCAATATATACAATTATAACAGACAAAAATAAATCATGGCCCTTATTCCCAGGAGGCTGTAAAGTCACCAACAAAAGCAGCAGTTGGTGGCCAAAGGTGGATGGTGCTAAGAATCCCCTCATTGCAGACTCAGGTTGCCAATTGATGATGACTTTTTATTTAGGTACTTACAACTGCAGATCACATTTAAGTGAAGGGAGATTGCAAGAGTTTTTGGACTTTGTGAAGTTAAAAGAAAAGGTGAAGAAAAAACTGATTTAAAAAGTGGACATATACTCTAATAATAAAGGCACAAATATTGGATATACAAGTGGAGTAGGATTCATTATAAATAAAAAATGGAAGAATAACATTGTGGAGATTGATGGTGTATTAGACAGAGTGTCAAGATTAGTTTTACAACTTAAAAGCAGATACCAAATGCAGATAATTCAGGTTTATGCTCTAACAAGTTCTCAAAATGATGAAGTAGTAAACGATTTTTATATGGATGTATAAAAAGCTTTTGATCACATTAAACAACATTTTCAAATTGCTATGGGAGACTTTAATGCTAGAATTGGTAAACAAATGAAAGATGAAAAAGCTGTAGGTAATTTTGGTTATGGTAATAGAAATGAGAGAGAACATAGACTTGTGGAGTTTGCAGAAAAAGAAAAACTTTATATTATGAATTTTTTTTTTGAGAAAAATGTTAAAAGGAAATAGACATGGAAGCATCCAAATGAAGGTACAGCAAAATTGGATTATATTTTGACTAACAGAAAATACATATTTGACGATTGTAATGTTCTTAATAAATTTAACATAGGAAGTGATCATCGATTAGTAAGTTGTAAGATACATGCTAATGCAAAAGTAGAGACAAAAATTATTAAGAAAAACAATATTTGCAGTTGATATTCCTAATCTTCAGAAGCATTCTAATGAATTTACATTACAACTTACAAATCGGTTTCATGTATTAGTAGATTTTGAACATGATTCAGATTTGAATGACATTAACAGGTAAATAACTGATGCACTTTTAAAAACTGCAACAAAAAAAGCTGGTAGAAAAAATCAGTAATTGACCAATAAAATTTCTACTGAGACTAGAGATTTTATGAAGAAAAGAAGGAATATGAAGATACACAACAATGATGCATTAAAAAAGTTTGAATATATCGAATTTTGTAAAATGGTGTGGAAAAGAGTTGAAAATTATATAAGAAAGTATAATTGTGAACTAGTAAGAAAAGCTGCAAAAGAGAATAAAAGACTAAAGAGGGTAAAACAACATTTTGGTATTGGTAGGAAATTTATATCTGCAATAAGAAAAAAAGATGGCATTATTACTAATAAGAGAAATGACATCATGAAATGTGTAGAAGACTTCTATCAAGAATTATATAGTAATAAAGAACAAGTATTTCCTATACCTATTATATCTTCTGAATTGCCCAGAATTTTGAGTGAGGAAGTGAGACATCAATTAAATTTAGGAAGAAAGGGAAAGCTCCAGGTAATGATGGAATTATAATTGATGAATTAAAAGAAGCAGATGAAGAAATAGAATTTTTTTTAGCAAAGTTATATACCAAATGTCTAAATGATAAAGATGTACTAGATGATTAGAAGAATGCAGTATTAATATTAATATTTAAAAAAGGTGATAAAGAAGATATTAGAAATTACAGACCTATCAGTCTTTTATCAGTTTTATACAAATTTTTTACTAAGATAATTACAACTCGTCTACAGAAAACAGTGGATTTCCACCAACCAAGAGAACAAGCTGGATTTAAAAGTGGTTTTAGTACACTAGATCATATCCAGGTATTGAGAGAAGTTATAGAAAGGACAAATGAGTATGAGTTGCCATTATGCTTAGGATTTGTAGATTATGAAAAGGCATTTGATTCTATAAACATTTCTTCAGTGATTAAAGTATTGGATCATCAAAGTATAGATCTGGGATATTGTCATATTTTAAAGAATATTTATAAAAATGCAACAGCAACAATTAGATTACATAATGATAGTAGGAAAATCAAGGGTGTAAGACAGCGTGATTCCATATCTCCAAAACTTTGTACAGCAGTGCTGCAAGAAGTATTTTGTGGATTAAAATGGGAAGTTAAATGACTGAAAATAAATGGAGATTATTGAAATCATTTAGATTTTGCAAATGATGTAGTTGTTTTTGCAAATATTGCTTTAGAGTTACGGGAAATGTTGCAGGAGTTATCAGATGAAAGTAAGAAAGTAGAACTACAGATTAATGTTAAAAAGACTAAAGTAATGTTTAATAGATTTTCTCAACATATGAAAATAAAGATTGATTATGGTGAGTTAGAAGAAGTTAACAGTTACAAATACCTTGGTCAGATTATTAATACAGATGGAAACATAATGGATGAAAGGGTATTGTATTTATATATATTGTAACGTGAATGAGTGTTCATTAAAATTCTATCTAAAAATTATTAAAATTATTTTTTCAGAAATAATGTGAAAGTTTAAAATTGATAATAAATATTAAAATCAATAAGCTGTCCATAAATAAGTAAATTGAAAAAAACAAAGAAAAACATTTCGTTTAAGGCAAATAAATTTATTAAAAAGTTTTTATTAATGTTAGTTTAAACCAAATCCAGTTCGTTTACATGAAATAAAAAAATATCTCTCTTTTCATTGATTTAAAGAAAAAAGATAATCTGAAAAATAAATAATTAGTTGATTTGAAAGAAATATATATGCGCCCAATTGACGAATTAATTTTGGGTATAGGAAAATGTGTACTTGTTAAAAAATGATATAGAAAATTAATAATTTGCGATGGTTATGAATAAAAAAACAACAACTTTGCAATGGCTATTACGTTAATTAAAATCTACAAAACAACAAATATAGCTGGCAGATACCAAAATGACAACAGGATTAAAAGCCTATCAACGAAACACAATTAAAAACAAGGGGGAGAGATTTTAACAACAGAAATAGCCGACAAATATAAACACCCATTATAAGAATGACAACAGGTCATCTTGATAAATAGGCCAGTTTTTCATGAGACAATCAGTTCAGTTCAGATAAAAATCGGTTCAGACTACACTTTGGATCAGTTAATTATACACTTCAGATTGCAGTTCAGTCAATCAATCAAGCAGTCAATTATGTATCCAGAAACAATCATGCATTGCTGATCATTGTCGGAAAACATATGACTTCGCTTTAGCCTGTATCCAATGTAACAGCTAACCTACCCTTGAAATAATGCTTGCCTAACAACTTGAAAATCTGCTGTCATTTATTTAATTGTCTCAAAGAAAATGCCACGGAAATATAAGCATAAATACCTCCACAAAACGTCAGATCCAACCAGTTGGAAAGATTTCAAATTAAAGCAACAACCAGCAAGAAGTCCATGTTCAAATTTTAGGTAACAAATAACTTTTCTTATGTCCATTTTTTTAAGTAAATAACAATTGCAATGGCTTGAAGCCTCCCAGAGTCAAATGTTAATGAACTGTATACATGCATAAAGAACAGTTGATGTGCATGTTTGTGAAATGTATATATTAATGCTTTATGATCTTATGAAGTTTATATATTTATTTAATGTTTTCATGTTTTATTGCATAAATTAAGAATGTGTGTGGTCATTATATGTAACTAGAATTGTATAATTTAATTAAGTTCCTATATAAATCATTTAAAAAAATTAGAATATTAATATTTAATTAAATAAATTATCTTTAAACTTAGAGCTTAATTTGTCAGTCAGTTCTTTTTACCACTAATTGAAAAATAATTTGATATTCTATTGTAAGAGACAGAGTTAGTTATGGGATTGTCATAGGCATTAAATTAGTGGCCTTTGTTCAAAGCATGTTGATTGCTTAGGTAATTAACTGGTGCCCGGAGTTTACTTTGAAACAAAAAAGTGCTTTGAATGATAGGTGTTGAATTCAACAGTTGAGAAGAAATCTGTTTCCTTAAAATATAGTCAGTTAGATATATTTTACAGATATATCTGCTGACTTGGATACAGGTACTCTTTGAGTACTCTTTTCTCTGCCTAAGGGACCATGGTGGAGCAATAAGCATTGTACCAGTCACCCCATTATTATTATTGCCCAAGCCACAGTCAGATTCAAACTCAGTCAAACTAAAGGATTAAACCCCAGACCAAACTGAATTCAAACCCAACTCACGAGATCAGATCAAATCAATGGATGACATAGGTTAATGGTACATGACTATGCACCAAGAAACTAGCTCAATGGATAATGATGATTTAAAACCCCTATTCTGACCCTACTAATAACTATGGATATTTATAGATCAATGAATACATGTATGTTCAGGTTGCCAATACAGACAGTGAGCATTAATATGAAAATAATTATTGAATAATAAAAAAGGTTAAAACCAAATTTGATACCCCTGATCTCACCCTACTAATAACTATGGATATTTATAGATCAAGCAATACATGTATGTTTGGGTTGCCAATACAGACAGCGAGCATTAATATGAAAATAATTATTGAATAATAAAGAAGGTTAAAACCAAATGTGTAATATAAAATGTTTAAGTATAATAAATGTTTTGTTCAAATTACTTATGATTAAGATTATAGATATTACATCTAGTCTTTAAGAATGGAAGATATAATTTGCAATAAGAATGGCAGTCATTATTAAATACCAATAATCAATATGCACTTATAGGAGGATTATAAATGGGTATGCCTTGACAAGTAAATAAATATAGATAAAGGTATTTGGCTTTGACCGAAATTATTATTCTAATTTTAAAAGAAAGAATGTGAGATTCATTTTCACATTCGTAAATCAACTCACGAAAAGCATGATAAATATTTAGGGCATAACTTTGATATTTAATAAAGAACTTATTTTATTATAGATGAATATGAAATTGTTTGACTTTAATAAAATCAATTCATTACGGATTATGAACATGAGAGCGATGCATTATTAGAACTGAGAAATAAACAGTACTGATGACTTACGAGCATTAAGAAGAAATAAAAAATATGGTGGCTTGTCAGTGATTTGAGAAAATAGAAGGGCGGTTTGTATGTGACAAGTCTTTGATGCCCTATGAAAAATCCATGGAACACAGGAAATCCCAGGCCAGGACATGGCCATAAACATTTGGTGTTCCAGTATACAAACAAGCAAGTGAGAAAGTGTTTTCTTCGTGGTAATTAAAGTAACAATAATATCACTGAGGACAAGCCTATGAAGCAGGAGATGGCTTGCATCAGAAACATTCAGGAAATGATGATTATTATATTGGAGATGGCTTGCATCAGAAACATTCAGGAAATGATGACTTAATAATCATCGTATTTAATTAATAAAACCCAAATTATAGGAGTGCTCTGCATAATGACCTGATCACATTGAATTAAAGTCAAACGTGCTTTAACTAAAATGCAATTATGATATTATACTACTCATTCCCTAAACATCATGCCCTCCCTGAATATTACTATAAAGTATAAAATTTAAATTAAAATATATTGATATTAATTCCTTTATCAACCTTTAGAAAAACATTTTTAATATTATTAATACAAATAATTAAATATTGATGAACTCAGTAAATAACTGAAAGCATAGGTTAGAAATGGGTAATAGTCATTATCAGCCATTAGTAAAAATAACAAACATTTAATAAATCCATCAACTTGATAATTAATAGAACTATATTAAATTTGTTCTAATGGGAAAGAATTACTATAAAACTTAATACTATATTATTTCTATGAGGTAGGTTTGATGAAAGAGATTATTATTGAGTTGAAGCATTATTGGCATATAATCAAAAATAAATGATATGCTAGTGAAACAAACCACCATTGTAAGAAAGGAAAGTTAACAAATGTTAAATTTAAAGACTAGAGATACAGATGGAGAATTACTTATAGAAATTAAGACATTATAAAATGAGAGGAGCTTTCAAAAGTTATTAATTTAAAAGGTGGTGTAAAATAAAGTTCGACAACTGGCCAGAAAATTGTGGTCATTAAAGAAAAATATTGCAGTCATTACACAGCAGAGTCCAATTGGGTTGAAACATAGGTGCATATTTTCACTTATACGAATAGCATTTGGATTGATTATTTCAGGTTTTGGCAACACAATTGGATTGGAAAGATTAAAATTTGCAGCTACATTGAAGATCTTCTGGTGACTGAGTCAGATTCCCAAAGTTAGCCCCTTACCATGATGAAGACACTAAAAACATTCACAATTTCAAATGCAAGTAGTCTCTATCAGCAAGTTCTATTAAACAAATATGGCTTCTCCCTCTCATGGAACTTTTCCAGGCTATTTATACCTGTTCTCTGGTTTCCAGCCTATACTGACTCTTGATGCCTTCAGGCTAAAGCTTCTTACATTATCAGAGTTACAAATTTTCTTAATTGATTTAGATACATTTCTTTGATAAGGCTTTCAAGCATGTTTTATTAGTAACTGTTCTTACATTTTAAATTATTATCTTTTTGCTAATGAATAAAAATTTTCCCATTATCTTTGAGAGCTGGCAATCTGAAAGCTTATCGAAAGAATGTAGCTTTTAATCACAGAAATTTGAACAAACTGGTATAAGTAAAATAAAACATTCCAATGCAATGAAACTTTATAACAAATATATATATTTAATTATTTATAAATACATACATACAATCCACAGTTATAATATATATGATTTCATGAATAATTTTATCAAGAATTTATTTATGATATTAGTTAGTTTAAATATTAAAGTAGTTGGTTTTAACACATATTTATATAATACTGTTTTAATTGAAGCTAGTGTGTATTGAACATATAAAGCCCCACTGCATTCAGAAATTCATGATTAGTACTAGGGTTTGAAGTGGGAACAGGTGAGATATCATGAAACTAGGATACAACTTAGATCTGACTGCTTCATTTTTTCACTTCAAAAGAAAAACAATGAAAAAAAATCTCTTTACTTATATTTGAAACCTTCATATAAGATTACATAATAAATTGGTAGATTCTGGGAGAACAGCATGAGCGTGAACACTATCATCTGTACAAAAACACAAAATTATACATGTCTCATTATGGATCATTATGTTTAATATTATACTAGATTATACTGTGCAGTAAGTCCATCAATCACATCTTATTATATATACAGCTGTGTCAGTCTGTCACCAATATATATCAGCCCCTACACTTAATAAATGTCCTATCATTTACCTGGGTCAGGTGGCACATATGGTTTCAACTGTTGGACATTGTAACCACCCTGAAGTTCCTTTCCCTTTATCAAAAATGCATTGTCATGGCAGTCCTTTATTATTTCATGTGGTCTGCTATATAAAGGGAAGAATTTTTTAAATTTTTTCTTGGGTGCATTACTTGTTCTTGGTGATCTTATCCAACCTTGATGCCTGATTTTAAAATAATGATGTTGCCCCCTACCTCTTTTTATTCGATTCCGGGCCATCCATGCTAGCTGCTTTCTGGCCATATCTTGGTCAGTTATTGGATTGACACATATTTAATCTTTTGGTAATAGTGAGGGAAAGATAGCCAGACATTGCTGCCCATAGTGAAGATGCATAGGTGCGAAACCTGTGGACTCATTCATTGTATTATTAATGCAATCTGTTACATATTGAATTTTATTCACCCACTTCCAGTGATCTATAGGTAGACACATGCAAAAGAGTTGACTAATTTCTCTCATGACTTTTTTACCTGGGTTCAACTGTGGGATTCTAATTGATGTCAGATGATGATTGACATTCTTTTTTTCATCCAATTTTTCTTCTTTTTGAGGTGAATGCTGAGCCATAATCTGATAAGATGGTCTCAGGCTTACCCACCTCAGAAAATTGCTTATCCTGAAGGGCCCAGATGGAATTAATTGAATTGGTGGTTCAAACTGGGTAAATTTGAATGTACTCAGAAAAAATATCATAAGTCACAAGCAATTATTGAAAGGTCCTAAATATGGGTAGAGGCCCATAGTAGTCTATTGTTAGGATTTCATTAAGTCTTGCAGCCATCACAGGTTTTATACTTCCTACATAAGAACTATTTGGGAACTTAGTGGTGGCACAGATCACATTGTCTAATAATGGTGAGAATCTGGTTGTAGATTTTTGGCCAGTAAAATTGGTGATGCACCACCTCTTCTTTCTTTCTTGGTCCATAGTGCCTGATGATTTGATGGATATGTCTCAGTATGAATAACCTTTGTCTAACTGGGACCATAGTTTTTTATGGGGCACTGTAATCTTTTGTCATGGTGGGTTACATACTCTCCTTTACATGAAAGTGAGTGTATCTGCTTTGTAGGTTCTGCTCCTTGTTCTGGGTCTTTGATAACTCCAGAATAATGTGGTGATATTGGAGGTCCTGCCAGTATGCTATGATCCTTTGCTCCACCTTGGCAGACACAATATCGTGGGGGTCATAATTTTTAGATTTTGGTTATTTATTTTCAGGTTCTGTATGCTTATTGGTATGGGATAGTGACTTAAAATGTCAGCCAAAACATTGTCTGGTCCTGGGCAATATTGTATCTTATACTGAAATTGCTGGAGGGCCAAGCTCCCTCTAATGTGTCGGTCATTAGTGAGAAAAATCTTGTTGAAAAATGGCAGACATTGATGGTCTGTTACAATGACTAATTTCTGATACTAGAAGGAATTGCCAAAATTTTTACATGCCCATACAATGGTGAGAGTTTCCTGCTCAGTTGTGGTATAATGTGTTTTTGCACCCTTTAAAGCATGACTACAAAAATATATAACTTGATTTTCACCAGAATTACCTTTTTGAAACAAGACAGCTCCTAGCCATTGCTTGCTGCTGTCAGTTTGTATGTAAAAAGTATGGCTAAAGTCAGGGTGGTGCAGCATAACTGCCCACATGAAGTTTTTTTATGTTTAATAGTTCTTGATCATGGAACAGGGTCCATTACCACTTCAAATTTCAAACTATACATTTGCCATCATATACTTATTTATTTGACACACTTTCAGTATAATATCTCCTTGATTATTTAAAATATAAATGACTAGATTTAATATTATATATAGCTAACTCGAAAACAAAGTCTATGAGTCTCTCGCATCTCCTTGATCCCCATGCCTAAAGAAATGTTTACTAATGTAGCATCAGATGCATTGTTTTGTAGAGTGTATTGTGGAACTGATAAACCATGTTTGAACTTAGTACTACTGGTAGCTTCATTACCTATGTGCTGCTTTTCAGTGTGGTGATCAAATTCTGCATTATGTTAACGAAGCATATGTATCTGACCCTTACACCATTATGAACTTTTCTCTTGATCTTGTCATGTGTCAACTACACCAGCCTGATGCTACCTCATACTTGTCTCAGTGACATTGACTTTCACACACCAGTGAATTAACTGATATATGTTTTTTTGACTTTTGAAGAATTTGCCATTTTTCTTGTGTATGTGATTCTTATCCATTTCTGCTTCATTTGTGATATTTTAACAATAGCCAAAATTTAACATTACATGCTAGTCATATATTGTACCAGTTGAAAACATATGTCCATCCAAGAAGATTTAGAATCTACACAAATGTACCTTGAATCCAATCATGCCTGAGATACACAGGGGCAATCATGAACTCTAACCTATTTTCCCATTTCCCAACTCTATAACACTATGGACAATACCTATGGTGGTACCAAATAAATTCATTCCTTTTTGGCTCGGTGCTACAATGTTTTGCATAAGACTCAACTGGTGGTGATGATGAGAGATTGAGGAAACACAAGATATAAGATAAAAACATAAATATATTAATGAGATTTGAACACACTGCATTAAGTTTAAAATATATAAATATTTATTTTGACAAAATTCAAGATGATTATATATATATATATATTGTAACCCCCCACGGATATATATGTAACGCTATTCCGTTACAATATATATATATATATAATCAAATTCATGCAGTTTAAACTTTATTTTGGGCACAAATATTTGCCAATCTTGATTCAATTATTTTTATTTTAACAAATGTCAATTTAGTGTGGAGTTACAATATTGAACATATATTTGGAAATCAGATTTTATTTCATATTACAAATGGAGATTTATTTGGGTGGTTAGTGGACATTTTATACATTAAAACACATATAAATTTACAAAAATAAAGTTTTGCTGTTTGTACAACTTTAGTAGGATGCCCTTGGCATTTGATACATAGCTTTATTTCAATTCATAGCATTTGTTTATAACAATGAAATGCGGATACCTTATGATCTGTAAGTGTACTAAAAACATAGCCTTATTTTAATTCATAGCATTTATTTATAACAATGAAATGAGGATACTAAAACATTTATTTTACATTTTTGACATTTAATGATAAAATCTTGTGAACCTCTATAAATATGGGAATGGCTTATTTAAAAAAAGGGGAGGGCAGATTCTTGAGAGGTTGGATCTAAAACTCCAATGAAAACGAACTATAAAAAATTATGGTGATAACATAATGTCAGTGAAAAAGAGAATGGCAACATCGGCCAAGAAACATTTTTTCGATTTTAAGGTGGTATGCCAGCCTTATGGCTGAGGAGTACAAAAGGAATGGTGGGTAGGAAGTTGCTATGGTTCCAGATTATGGTAAGTCCATGCAGAGCTTCAACTACCCTAACTGGCTTCTTTCAGAGAGTGGACTTATACCTTTATTATGAATGAGAACACTGAAAAAGGATGGAAGGCCTTGAATCTTCTGGAGTGAGGTGCAGACAAATCTGAACAGTATATAAATATATACTTTGAGGAGAAGAATGACAAACAAAAATCAGGACTTTTTGGAATGAGGTAGAGGCAAATCAGATCAAAGCCCTTATGTGGCTCATTATCATTTCTGACATATGCTAGCAATGCTATTATAAGAATATAAAATTATTGGGTTTAAATACTAACAAAGCCTTAAGTGGTTTAACAAATGCATAATGATATGTTAAAATAATGACCCATGTAAGATAAAGTCATTCATCAAAAGTTCAAACTATAATTAATGAAGTTTGCATTTCTGCCCCTTCTTGAATCATTACTATTTTGTTTAACATACAAAAAGAACTAAAATTTGCACACTTAAAAGTGCAAATAACAAAATAGAATTAGGTTGCCAGACTTTTGACAATGATGATCAGTAATGAAATCAATAAACTTAACGGACACCAATATCCACCCCAGATTGAAAAGTATTTATAAATTTTTGATAAAATATTTTTTTAAAAGCATATATTCATTTAAAAGAGAAACTCAATCTTACACGCTATTTAGAAATAAATAACAAAAACTCATTAATTCCTCCCCTCCTCCCCTGATTTCTATTCCACAGCAGTATATACAAGTTTTGTAAGATTGGGTTTGATTGGCATTTATAAATAAAAATTAAGTGAAAAATATAAAAATATTACTAAAAGAAATTATAACCACACTAAATTATAAGAAAAATAAGAAGCGTGAGTTAGATGAAAGATTTTACAGTGAGATTAATTTGGATTGTACAGAATCAATACAAAGAAAATAATTATAAACAGTGAGGATTGCCAATTCCTCTACAAGCTTTATGATAAATTTGCCAAAATCCCACCCCCCCCCCCACCTGTTCACTCCTCAGAGAGTTCAGGGTAGGTTCGACACTGACACCTCTCTGAGGAGTCGCACGAAACCATGTCAGGGGTTTGGGAGGGTCCTGACGAGATATTTTATGTTCTGGCTAGATTTATCATAAAGGAATCAATCCTCACTGTTTATAACTTAACTTAAGAGATAGGGTCATGTGATCTATGAAATGATCTATGACTTTTATAAAGAAAATAATTATTTGTTTAACATCCTTGCCAATTAGTGAGCTAAAAAGAGGTTCAACATAAAGAAATCATTAATTTTTTTAAGAGTTAAGAGTTAGAATTCAGGTAATTCTATTATAATGACTTTGGGCATGTTACCTCATGGTTTTATGCAATGAAGTATAGATAAATCTGTGGAAGGCGGTTTTCTTTGATTTTTGTGACAGGCAAGTTCTACTTAAGCTAACAAATATCTTTCTTGGCCTTGGCAGTTCTCTGATGGCATGGGCACTTTTGATCAGTAGGAGCTACATCTCTGCACAGTGAAGAGTTGAGCTGAAGATGGAAGGAAAAGCAGCTTAGACCCTTACTCAAAAACCATTTCAAAAATCAAACAGATGTGAAGTTGGTTAATGACCATTGACCAAACTTTGGGACAATAGATTTTCAGCCTTATTTATACAAATTTTGAGTTATTTAAAGAATGTTTCTAATTGAACTTTTTAACTCAAATGGAATCCCAAATCTGCTAAAATATTTTCTCTATTGTTATTGGAGATGCAATTGCTAGATAACTATCCAAAAACAAATTCAAATCAGTTTACAGATTGGAAATAGATTTGATGAAATGTTAACAGCTAACTTAAAATCAATTAGTTTTGTTTTACTTTTTACTTTCATTAACTTTGGTTTTAAAATTCCTTTTAAAACCATGAAACAAGCTAATGTTCCCACTCTTTTAATTACTCTTGAACAGTAAATTGTTGCAACTTCAATCTTGAATTTTTATGTACTTTTATAGCGAAAAATAATTACAAAATAAATGCAATATAATTTTAAAAATATATACAAAATTATTTACAATATTTGTTTGTGCTTTTATATATATCTACTCTGTTAATATATGTACATATTGCATCTACAGACATTAATATCAAAATAATTTAAAAATTTTTTTTTATTTATTTACAATATTTGTTTGTGCTTTTATATATATCTACTCTGTTAATATATGTACATATTGCATCTACAGACATTAATATCAAAATAATTTAAAAAATTTTTTTTATTTAAAATTTATGTTTATAACTCTTATAGATGCCTCTCAAAAATATACATATAGTTTATATATATGTGATAAAAAAAAGCAAGATGAAATATGAGTTAAGTGGTAGAACACTGAAGCTCGATCTTGGGCTATGTTTGATAGCGACAATATATGCACGTATAATGTACTGATTTAATAGATATAATAAATGTCTCCACACTTCCCCAATTATTTTCAAATTAGTATAAAGATATAATAAAAGACAAATGACCCCAAAAATGCATTTCGTGCTGAACCACAACTCATCAGTTGGCCCAGGTCACTATCTTTCATATATCTCTATTATATGCAAAGTATTTATCTAGAGTAAATTGTTATATTTTCATTTACCATTGTCAAACGCCCTCTACTCACAACTTTAACGTCAAACATTTCAGATAAATACACTAATGATTATTACTAATCATTTTCGAAAGTAAAGATTATCTCTAGCACAGATATAAACTTTAAACCTCAGTTAAAGATTAATATATCTAATTTTTTTTTAAATTTACACACACAGAGTTATTCACCTTTTTCTGTCCCGTATGTAATATCTTTATAGATATAATAAACACCTCCACACTTATCCAATTCTTTTCAAATTCATATAAATAAAGAAATAATAAAAGACAAATGACCCTCAAGTGCATTTCGTATCGAACCAGCTCTCATCAGTTGACCCAGGTCACTATCTCTCATATATATCTCTATTATATGCAAAGTATTTATCTAGAGTAATAAAAGACAAATGATCCCCAAAATTCATTTCATGCTGAACCATCAATCATATAAATCTCTATTATATAATAGAGATATATATGAGAAATAGTGACCTGGGCCAACTGATGAGTGCTGGTTCGGCACGAAATGCATCTTGGGGATCATTTGTCTTTTATTATTTCTTTATTTATATGAATTTGAAAAGAATTGGGGAAGTGTGGAGGTGTTTATTATATTTATAAAGATATTACATACGGGACAAAAAAAGATAAATAACTCTGTGTGTGTAAATTTAAAAAATAATCAGATATATTAAACTTTAACAGAGACTTAAAGTTTATATCTGTGCTAGAGATAATCTCTAGTTTCAAAAATGATTAGTAATAATCATTAGTGTATTTATCTGAAATGGATGGCGTCAAAGTTGTGAGTGGAGGGAGTTTGACAATGGTAAACGAAAATGTAACAATTTACTGATTTAATCCTTTCTTTATTATTCTGAGTGAATTTGCACAAATTTAACTTCAATTACATGTACAGTTTACAATATTTACTTTATCAATAGCAAAAACAACTAAAACAAATTACATTTTTTACCTAGTATAAATTTTGTAACTTGCAATTAGTAGATACATATAAAACCTTTGTTTTTTATTTTTAAAATTTCCAACCTTCATCTTTACCACTGAAACCTAAAATTTAAAACTGGATTAAATGCAGCCATAGATCCATTATTCATTGCTGCTCCATTTTGATATCAAAATATAAAAGTCAAAACCAGGACATAAGATAAACTATTGGAGAAATGAAGATGGTAAAATACATAGTTGCTGAGCTAAATTTAGACCTATGCATCTGTTTATAAAATTACATTGGGTTCAAAACTAACATAAAGGCAACAGGAATGTAGAATGTTGCTGCCAATTATATATCTGCATTCTCACTGCCTATGATTTCCAGGCCACATTAACAAAATTAAAAATCAGTAAAGAATTGAAGATGGATAGATAAATATTTAAGCTAAAATTTTTAAATGTATCTGATAATCATTTATTATTGAAACTTGTACTAGTTGCATTTAGGCAGTCTGTTATTGTATTATCATAACATTTTAAGTGGGTATTGAGGTGATTTGTTTTTACAATTAATATTTCATGCCAATAGAATAAAGTTGTTATGCTTACAGAAAATATAGAGAATGAAAATATGGTTGAGGAAGCTGAGATAGAACCTGTACTATCAAGACAAGGATTTGATTATGCAATTATTAAAATAAGAACTAATGTGACATCCTGTATACACCATATTCCAATTGAACATTTTAAGAACTTTAGTGATAACTATAAAATATTGTCATAACAACATGTTATAAAAAGTATAATACCATCTGACTTTATGTGTATTAAACTTATTGCCATTTCAATAAGGGTAATGAAAATGAATGCATGTGTTATTTCATTCCTTAAAGGTTTGATTTGTAACTTATCAGGAATACAAAACAAACTAGAGAAGAGTTTGGGTGGACCTCAATATGGTTTTATATCAGGAAATAGAACTAGAGAAGCAAGAAGATCAGGAAATAGAACTAGAGAAGCAAGAAGATCATTAAGTATGACATTGTAATGAATATTGGAAATGGATAGTAAATCTCATCACTTATTGACATGGAGAAGGCTTTTAACAATTTGGATAAAATGATGAAAAATGCAAGCCTTGTTTAAAAAGATGAACAGTTAATTTTATATTTGTATAAATATAAAATTTTTAGAAATAGTTATAAGTACTTACAAAACATGTGCTAAAATAGAAAGTGTGGTGATCCAAAGTGGTCCATTATCCTTCTATATATTTATTTTGTTTATGAAGAAAGAGTCTAATAATTATCATGAAATAAAAAAAAATATGGAATAAAAAGTCAACGTAAGCATATTCATTATATAGGTGATAGCATTATTTATATACATATTAAAAACAAAACAAAATAATTAAGCTATTAATTTTTTTTATAGGATCTTTTAAATTAAAGATAAATGTTAACCATATTAGCATGATGATAGTAGACATATAAAAAATAAGAATAGTAATGGATGTATGAATAATATATATTTATAACTAACTAAGTAATTTTATCTGGAATATATGATTTGTTATAACAAACATTGTCTTGTTGAGATTAAAAAGAAAGTCTTAGTAAAATGTTTTTGTAAATAAAAAAAACGTTGTTATTAAATAAAACTACCAATACAAAAAATAGAATGGTATTAATTCTAGTATATTGTTTTAATGCTGTGAAATGTGGAATTTTTGAAAACATTAAAAAAATTGGAAGAAATATAAAGAGAATTAATTAAAATAAGCTGGATGGAAAGAATAATAATCAAATATCAATAGAACTTGGAATAAAATGAGAAGAACTAAATGTGTTAAAACTGAAAAAAAAAAGCAAATTTTTAGGGATCATATTTTAAACATAATATGATTTAAAAAATTATTTTGGAAGGCAAAATTTTTGGATAAAACCAAGATATTGGACCTAGAATATACATTAAAATGAGTATTTGCGTAAGTTATTTTAAAAAGCAATCTTTTGCTTAAGTTATTTAAAAATCAATATTTACTTAATATTAGATGTGTTATACAGCATATAAGTAATATTTTAAATCTTAGTAAGTCCTTAATTTGCTGTAACCCTCCTTAATTAGAGATTAAAGTATACAGATATCCTTAAATCAGATTATTATTATTGCCTTGTACAATTTATGAACTAACCAGCGGTAATGGTGTTGATAGAAGCTAAGATTTGGTGTAATTAATTTAAGAAATATTAAATTAGCATGGCGAATGTATTGCTAGTTAGCATAAATATGCATACTCTTCTTGCTATATCTATAATGGCCTACACCAGGATCATTTCCATGTCAAATCATGCCCAGAAAGTTTAGGCAATTGTGACATTTATCTATTTGAAGAAACCAAAGCATTCCAAGGGCTCATTAAGCTGCTGTTCCATTCACTTGAATAAAAAAGCCTCTTCATATTATAGCATGTAGCTCGGTCTGGGGAACTGATTACTAGGTAATGAACCTCAATTAAGAACACATTTGAGACATATATTCTGATACTATAGTTTGTAACACCCTACAATCTGACATTAGACTGCCCAAAATCAGTTCAACCTTCCATAGAAATTAACATTAGCTTTGATCCATTTCAGAATCTGAATTAGTGTGTTTATCTGTGTAATAATTAGAGATATCTAATCTTACTGTTATTATACGTTTTGTTTAAACTTAAGCATATAATTCCACACCAATTATTAATTAATTGATCACTCTAACTATTATGGATTTCTACTATATAGATCATAGCATGAATTATGATGTAAAAGATGGTATAAGCATATTGTCAGTTCTGCAATGTCATAACTAATTAAACATTCTGTAACCTCAAAATAGCCTCAAAATTCACTCACCTGTGCATGAGCAAATATAATTGGCTTTGTTTATCATTTGTTGATAATCACATTAAATATTCTGTAAACCTAAGTATTCACTCACCTGTGTGTGAGCAATATATAATTTGCATATCCTATTCTTGTAAACCTAAGTATTCACTCACCTGCATGTAAGCACTAATTTGCTTTATTATATCCTTTGTAACTCTGAGTATTCACTCACACATGTGTGATCAATCTGTGCATGATTTCTTTTGCTTAATAACTTATTAAGTATTACATCAAATTTATGAAATATAAATATATCTCAGTCTCCATTCTTTCTCATTACTTAATGAATCACTAGTTAAGTTATATAATCTCATGTATTGGGGGGGGTCTCATGTTTTATCACTTTGCTATTGCTGGAATGTGAATAAAGAGATATTGAGTGTAGCATCAGGCATGTCATTAGCAATGGGTTGACTTGAAAGCATGGGAATGTGAGTTGAGGTATGATCAGATGCAGGATATTACTATCCTGACTTGTTCAGCTTTTGGTTCTCTGGCTCAGACTTTTGGTCTGTTGAGCAAATGTACAAACCTGACCATTACAATATATATATATATATATATCAACAGGTTGCATTTAACTAATCATAACATCTTTAATTTTTTTGTATATATGTTTGAGATGCATTTACCATGTTACTTGCATATAGATAACACAGCTCATTTATACTGATGTGTAATAGTCACCATTATGACAAGCATAGTCCAAGCATTTTCCAGCCTCAGGAAAGGCATAATCATGCACTTTTGTTGGCATTTCCTTGGTTCTAGTTAGAATTCAAGCCAGCAAGGTGTTTTTTTACACATTTATGCAGACTAATTGATCCTTTTTGAAATTGACCCAGGCCTCATATGAACTAAAACTTTTCAATAGTGAACTGTAGAGCCGCTGCTTCATTGTCTTCTAAATCTTCATACTTGTTTCTTTCCTGATCTGCTAGCCAACTTACATCTAGCTATTTTAGCCAGCAAGCTGGCTATTTTTCTTTCCACATTTGTGCACACTAATTAATGCCTTTTGAAGTTTACCCAGGCTTTGTGTGAACCAAAACTCTTTAGTAGTAAACTATAGAGCAGCTGCTTCATTGTTTTCATACATCTTCATGTCTGTTTCAATCCTAATCTGCTAGCCAACTTACTTCTAGCTATTCTGGCTGGCTCTATGCTACCATCTAACTACAACAAATTAGCCAACACTTCTGGCCAGCTTTTACACAGATATATTTAGCCAACTGCTTCTCAAAAATATATTAGCCAAACTGAACTAATCTTTCCACTAATCCTTTTATAACTAGATTGTTGAGGTGATAAAAACACTAATTTAAAATTTTATCTTTCTAATTTTTTTGAAAACAAGTTTGAAGTTTTATCAAAATTAGATTGGAAAATTTTGATTTCAGTTAACTTTAATCCTTTGGAATTTTATTATCTACAAAGATTTTTAACTAGGTATTGAAATATATCCAAGCCTTAATTAAAGGATTTCAAAAACAAACCATGCTTGTTTTTAAATTCAAAATCAGAATACAATATTAATTTTTATTTAGATCTTTTTAACTATTTATTTCATAATGAAATTTTATTTTACATTGCCAGAATTATTTAACATTTTACTTAGTTGTTATTATTATAGGACATGTAGAAAAATATCTATAAAAATGTGTGTTTGTTTGTACTTTGTGTGTACAAACTATATTATTGTGTGTCATGTAACTCCTGTTACAATATATTATATAATACATTAAAGCACAATAAAAGATTATATTTGAAAGTCTTTAGGAATAAAATGTTTATTCAATTTAAGTTCCGAAGTAAAGAAAATTTAAATTTAAAATGCCTGTTGCTTTATTCCAAATAAAATAGTTCAGTTCTTTACATGTGTTAGCACTAATTAGGATTTATGCTTTAATACACCCATATACATGTATTTTAAGTTCATATTAGAGAAAAATTATAGGTATCACAATTTGGAAACCAGCAAATTTTTATTTACTGTGGTCATCTATTAAGCTCACAATCAGATTTTTGCACCTTAGGTTTTATTTTCTCACAATTAAAGTTTTCATTTTGTTTTAATATTTTGTAGTGGCACATAATACATTGACTATATGCAATAGGGGTCATTTTTAAAATATTGTTTTTACCCAGGTAGGATTTCACATAAACTAGTGCATGTTAGATGAGCTTCCCAAGTATGCTAGAGGTTTCAATCTTATGGCATCAATCAGTAATTTTCCTTTTATGAATGATGATGCTCATACATGAAGGTGAAAGACATAAAGTAATTTTTATATTATTCAGAACTATTTATGTTATGGAATTTTAATTACTAAGAAAACAACGATGAAAAATTTTATTTTTGAGACTTTTCAATATTCACAATAAGATAATTAACACAAATTTAACTTTATATATTAACCCACTAAGTTCTTTAGTTTTCCATTGATAATCGTTAATTAATAAAAACTAACTTTTGCTTTTAATTATATATTATCTTAATTAAGGATAAAAACATCCTGTACAATTTTATACCTACAGAGGTCCCTAATGACGATTTTTTCAGACGCTCATTGCTAAGGTTTACAGCCTTGTTAAAACTATTACTAATCCATTTAACAAAATATCAATCTTTTTTGATATTTTTATACAGGAATTATATCTTTTTTTTAAAGAAAAAAATATTTTTATTATCAGAAGAAATCTAAAAAATTTATACATCAATTATATATAAATGAAAAGGGGAGATTATCCCTGGGGTGATGGCAAATCAACATCTACCCCCAAAGTAAACAAAATATCTCAACTAATATGATTTAATATAAATTATTGATATAATAGTCAAGTAATTTTTATTATTCAAGTATATTAAAGTAATGTTTAATATCAAAAGGATATATTACAAGTGTTATATATTCTATGAGCATGAGTGATTTTGTCTTGATATCTCTCTGAGAGATCATCCCAGTTAACTTCTTAGAGAAATTATAAGTACAATTAACTATACATCAGCACCATAAACAAATAAAAGTAAGTATAAGTAATACTCATTCAGAAATAACCATTCATCATCATGAATTATCAATAATCAATATAATCAACAATCAATCATGTGATTGGATGTGAAATGGGTCTACTATAGACCAGGTCAACCATTGAGCCTTTGCCAGGTTTGGAAAATTATTTAATCATTAATTTGAATACACCATCTTAAATGCACTTCCATCAAAATACAATAATGAAAACAAGAATAATGGGATATTAAAACATGCTAATCATCATCAATGCTCCAGCTGCTTAGTACATTAATGTATTGGCCAATTATAAATTTAAATTCTAATAGAGTAAACTAAATAAAATGTAATGCATGGGCTTTAATGAATATAGTCTTAGTGCAAACTAGTATGATGATGATTGATGGGAATATCATCATTAGATGCCCATAAACACTAAATAAATCCCCTGTTAATATATCAGATCATTGTACATGAATCTAGCTTAGAGAACACAAGCTCTATTACTGTTATTGTGATCAGGAGATGATGCAAATATGTAAGCCCCAAAAACATTAGAATTAAGTCACTGGAAAACAATTGAATACAAGTTTATTAATAATAATAAAAAATGATATTAAGATTTTTAAAATAAGACTATATACATACAAGCTGTCTGATGTTGATTACTATACAAAATTTAAATTATTACATTTATTTCACAATACTTCTTCCAATAGGTTTACATACAACACATATATAGATATGTCCACAGATAATATACAATAAATACATTTCAATTGACATTTAATATCATTGAAAAAATTGATAAAATTTTTCATATGTATTTACCTTAGTAATATACAAAATTCAAGTTACTATATAGTGGTAAAACAAATTCAGCACATAAATATGTGATGAATCATTTCTGAAATATTTGAATAATCAACATAATTGTAAAAAAATTAAGTTACATAAAATAGTATAAATGATTAAAATTTATCTATACATGTCTCTATGACACTCATTTATATATATACAGATGTGCAGCATATTTGATTGCAAATATTTCAATTGTCATATAAAACAAAATTTGATTATAATTTTATATATATGTATGTTTAATCATTTATGCACATGCTGCCATTTAAATTATATAATATTTTTCATTTGATAAAATAAAGTTTTTAAAATATTGTTCATAATTTATTCCTTGTGGAATATACTTAAATATCACATATACATGTGCATGTAAAAAAGTAATATGAATTGGCCAACACATTCTCTCTTTACTGATAAATAGTCAATTTTTGGGAGGTCACATTATGATTGTTGATTAATTAATTATCAACATTTTAAATTTAAAATGTCTCCTTTTCTTAAACTAAGATCATTAATGAATTCATTTCATTCAAGCAAATTTTTATTTACTGGCTTTCTTTTAAATATATAATTTTTTTCCATGTGTCATAGCATCAGCTGGGAAGTGAACTTGCCAACTCAGGACAACTGCTTAAAAGAAGATGTACTGACCACTCAGTGAATTAACTCCTTTATTTTTATTTTTAATCCAAGTCAAATTATTACTTGACCTTTAAGTTATATTGTGAAATATAATTTTTAGGAAATTGCTAAAACATTTTTTTTTAAATATGTATATATATATATATAATCATCTATGAATTGATTCTTTTTTTAGACATTTGACTCAAAAAAATATTTACTTGTTTTATTTTAAGTTATAGGTTAAAATATCATTTTAAGGAATTATAAAAAAAACAATTTAATATGCATATCTGTGCTTCTCTGCATACATAGATAAATGGACAGATGTATAATGACTTTTTCATCAACTGATGTGATTCTATTGGTGAGACTGGTTTATAGTGATAGGTATCATCCAGGTAAATTGGTCTGCAGTGATTTCCCTTCTGTCTAGGATTGTTCCAGGCAAATAATGTCTTATACACATTTGTAGCTATGAAATACTTGAAGTTGACCTTTTTTCATGCAAATTCAAACTCTATCATTGTGAACTATAGAGCAGCATTTTGACTTGCCCTTTTTGCAGTTTTATATTTTCATGATAGTTTTCTATCCTGATGTGGACTACTCTGTTAGTTAGCTACTTCTGGCCAGCTATAATTATTGTCAACTGCTTCTCAAAAATCATTACCCAACTATTCCAAACTACCAACCAAACTAAAACTATTTTTTATCAATTCTTTTATAAGTCAGTTGAGGTCACAAAAACTACAGTCAGCTAAAGGGACAAAAACACTGAATTAAAAACCATTTAATTAAAACCTTTTTTCTTTTGAATTTTTTCAAATCAACTTTGAAATTTTATTAAAAATCTGATTTACAAAAATTTTTACGTAGAGAAATGTATACAAGCATTAATTAAAAAAGTTCAAAGATAGATAATAAAAATGTTTACAATTATCAATTCTATTTTATCATAAAACATGCTTGTTTTTACTTTCAAAATCAGAATGAAATATTAATATTTATTTAGACTGTTTAATCTATTTATTTCATAATGAAATTTTATTTTAAATTCAGAATTATTTAATCCCTGATTATTATTCCAGAAATGTAAAAAATATATATAAAATTTTAGTCTGTGTTTATTTCTTTTCCTTTCAACTTTATATATATATTGTGCCGGTCAAAATATGCTTATCCATCTAACATGAGCTGGAACTCACAAAATGTACTTCAAACCCAGTCGAGCCCGAGATTTTGGTCAGGGACCATCCTGGATTCGAACCCACTCTCCAAGCCCCAGATCAAACACCTAATGGACAACATAGCAATGATGGCCCACGAGAATTAATTCTTAATCCGGCCCACTAGCAAATCGGAGAAACAAAAGCCTCATGGACTTAAACATCTATATAAACAACTTAAACACTAAAGACATTCCAAAGATAAAATCTAATATAATTAGTTAATAGGGGCTTTACTAATGAAATAGCTATGGGAAATTAGTGGATTGGATTGATTTAATAATGAGACAGAAACTGATATATGATGAATTAAAATATATTTATTGACAATTGTTGTTGGCAAATGCACGCAGGCATTTTATTTATAAAGTAACATTACTCTAGGTCATTTAAACAATAATTGATACGTTGGCTATTATGTAATTGATCCAATATTATTTAATGGAAACAAATACTCTACTATATAACTAATCACTACATTAACTTTTACTAGTTATGCCCTTTCATCATCAGTTCGTGTGGCTATTGTACGTGAAATCTAACCAAGTCTGGAGTGAAGCTTAATAATACGTCTTAATTATAATAAATTTATATTAACTATGGGCTTTTAAAGCGTCCCAGATAGCTTTAGATCGAATGGGTTTTCAAGAATGCTTCGGATCAACGCCGAAGACTGCATATTAGGGAGGGAGAGTTGGCTATAACGATTTTACTAATACGCTAGGCACAAGTAAAATATAATAATAAAGTGGCTCTGCGGATGGAAGAATAGTTTTAGGGTTTTTGTGACAAACAACGGTTTACCCAATAACCGGTCGTCATGCTGCAAAAGGGAACCTTTATTTGGTTCATAAGAAGCGGGGGACTTACGTGCTAATCTGGCCCGTAGCTCAGACTTCGCTACTGCACTACCCTATAAGAGAAGATGTGCTGGCAACGCCGTGGCTCCATCTTATATATATAAAACAGCACAACGAGAAAAATATTAATAAGTTTCACATCCGCCAAGCCGAAGGATATTATAACTGAAATATCACATATTAAATGAACGCAAGTTTATCAGCTTGATCAAAAGAGCCAACTCTTCTGTAGCATGAGAAATATGTATATGCTACTGACGGGAATATATACAAACTTTACTTTATCCCGTTCAATCTCTTTAGTTATCTATAACTACTAAACTTTTAAAAAGGAGGAAAAGTATATTTAATAAGGGACTTACGAATACTTTACTAAAAAAATATACTTATGATTGCACTCCAGGCTAGTTTAATCTTTAGCAATATAATAATTAAAGGTTGAAAAGCCACATTTTACATTTATATTAATTTACTAAATGACAAAATATGAATTTGGGTTTCGAAACAGCGCACGAAATGACGCTATATAAATAATAATACGAAGATTTTAAATTTATATGTTTAAAAACATATTCTATAATTAAATGCACGCCGTTTCGAAACATAGGCACAATTAATAATAATTAAAAATAAGCAAAAGAAAAGCAAAATATAACTGCAGTGATTAAATTATATAGCAAAACATTAATTAACACAGAAATTTACAAAAGTATTTCATATTATAGAATTTAAAGATTATTTGAAAAACAATTTAGAAAGAAGTTTCGATAATATGGTTAGCTAACCTGTTTTTGAAGAAACCACGATTGTTTTTGAAATTCACAGAGCTCTGCTATTTTAAATAATATTATAAGAGTTCTATAGATGGACTGGATAGATTCGAGCTGGAACGAAGGTGAGTTCTTTGGCGGCTTATGGCATGTTCTTATTCAGTTGCGAGACGATTTAAAATGGTGTTGGAACGACGACAAGTCCCTTTTAGTGGCTTATGACATCTTTTATTTGGTGTAAGCTTGTTGGTTGTTGCTTCGGCAATTGATGGATTGAACTCGGCGTTCCATCACGGGAACGGCAGCAAAATTGTGCCTGACTTTAGCCGGACATCGTAAAATTAAACGATTTATAACTTGTGATATTAACAGCTCTTCAACAGCAAGATGGAGTATATCTTCCCGCTTAAAATAAGCCCTATTTATACATTTCGACTAAACTTTAACACCTTTTTGGAATTTCATTAGCCTCGGGACCAATTGACTTTTAATTAAACAAAATAATATAATCCAATTTCTACAACAGATAACGTCTCCGAGGTGTTACATTTAATTACTTAAAATTATTAAAATATATAAATTATATAATTTGATTCAGTTACATTAATTAAATTCCTTTTTAGGTGTTAAAGAATGTTAAAGCTTAGCAGAAGGAACGGTATTCTGATTTAATGATAAAGTCTTTTGTTGCAAACAAAAATCAATCAGTAAACTAGATTTTACTTTTTACCCGGGGTGCAGTCACTAATTGATATCTTGTTTACACAAAATTCTCATTTTTAATTACAAATGGATGATTTTTATTTTACTGAAATAAATAACTTTTAACATTTTGTTCTTACAATATTATTTGTTTATTAAAAAAAAAAAGCAAATTTAAAGAAAATACTTTAGTTTCAATTATATATGTAAAACATTAAATCAGAAAACCGTTAAATATAATTTAAAGAAAATGTTTTACAGGATCTTTATTTAAACTTAAATATATATATATCAGTCCAATGTTTAACTTATCCATCCACATACGAAATAATAGCGAATATAATTAAGAATTGACTGAAAATTAATAAAACATTCTATAATAAATTATGAGCATTTCTCCGCTATAACTTTATCAAACCTGTCTAATTATAGCGTGTTTTCGTATGTAAATGGATGATGTAATTTAAGCGGCCATTATAGCAAAGTTTTCCCGCTCGACTTACATATAACATTTTTACATATGACATTTTTACATTGAAGATAGGTTCGAAACTAGTTCAGACGAGTTGGTCATTAGGTTGATGGTGAAACGGAAAGAGATTGGAGGTTTCCGTTTCAATATATATATATATTTGTGAGCATCACATTTTACTTGTTAACTTCTAGTTAGTTCTACTCTTTTTACTACTTACTATTATATTTAGTTTTTGCCACATTTTAAGACTAATTTGCATCTGTCAATTACAAAAGATTATAATAAGTGACAAAGTTGTGAACAGTGGTGAAAAAAAAAAAGTACATTGTAGTTTTTGATTATTTAATGGGAGTTGAAGCAGAAAAGATAGTTTTTGATTTAATACATATATAAATATGATATAAAAATATAATATTTACTGATTATGAAAAAATTATTTCATAGTAAATATTTTACCTGTAATTTAAACTTTGAAAAAAAAATAGAATTTGCTTTCAGTTACTGGGATTCAATCTACAAGATAAACAATAAATGCAGTTGAAACAATACATATATTCACTTTTTATATAATAACAAAATAAAATAATGAAAATGTCTCGAGATATTTTTTCATGCTTTGAACAACAATTTTGTGATTCATTTTTAAAATTTTTATCTGAAATAAAAAATAAACTAAAATGATTTAAATTATATGTGGCTATGTAATAATTAGCATATAAATAACATTAAATTATATCATTTAATTAGCAAAACATTACCGAACAAAATGGACATTACAAACAAAAGTTATTATTTAGCAAATTTGATAAGTTTTGCAAAGTTACAAGCTAACATTATTCAAATAAGAATGTCAACAATCATATACAGAAATAGTTTATATTATAAATAACATTTCAAAATAATTGTAATAGATACACTATCAATAACTTTCATTGGAAACTTAAGATGTAAACAAAATACAATGTAAAGCAACAGTTAGGAAGTGAAGTCTTTCAAATAGAATTTGCTACAAAAAAGTTCAAAGAAAATTTACTCTTTATGTCACATTAATCAAACAAAAGGTGTTTGATGTATGTAAACATATTGGATTGGATAGTATAATCCTATATGTTTAACTTTATATTTGTTATCAATCTTTCTATATATTTTTAGTTAAATGCTGATATTAGTTTGGATTGGTTTTGATAATAATGTACATTGTGAGATGAGGTATGAATCAAGTTTATTGAACTTTAAAGAATAAGTTTAGTATTAAACTTTTAATCAGTTTTTTTCACTCTGTCATGTATTTAAAAAACTTTTACTTCATTTTATTATTTACAACATTATATAGGTTTATTCAAAAAAGAAAATATTCCAAGTACATGCTAATTTAAAAATAAATTACACTACAATACATATATTAAAAAAGTCTTTTTATTTGCTGTGTGACATGTCTTCACACTTTGATGGATTTACCTGTTCATTGGCTCAATTCTCTCATTACTCCAATAATCCATTTTTTGTATTTCCATCAATCAATGTGTCCTTACTATTTCTCTATGATCCAGTTTGTTATCAATTTCTCTATCCATAATTCTTTGTCTTCTATAATCCGTTTTACATATTTTCATTCTGCCATTTTAAACAAATAATTTATGTTCATAATTTCACTTCTGAAATATTTGTTTTTCTTTTATTAATCATTTTACTTTCTCCCCTCATTTCAGAAGTAGAAGTATTTTCATTACACATACTTTTTTAATCATTCGGGTATAAATCTTTTTCTTGTGAGACTGGATGACATTCTCTTATTGTTGTTATTGTTTGTCTCCATCTTTTTCACTATTTGCTTCTTTCACTATTTGTCTCCCTTCTTCCTTATTCTTTGTATTTTTATTTTTATCCTTCTCAGTGTCAATCTTTTTATCCTAGCTTGGTCTCCAATCGCATTGCCATTCATCTACTGTTTTTTACAAATGGTTTATGTGTCTTCTATATATTCTTTTGTTTGGGCTATTTATTTCATATATCTTGTTTGACATCCATTGTTTAATCATTTCCTATATCCATGTCTTCCTTAATATGCCTCTTTTTTGGATATAATGCAATTAATTTTGTTCTCAATTTTTGTCTGCATAGTATTTCTGCTGGTCATTTACTTATTGTCATTAATGGTGTTGTGTGCTGAGCCATCATGAACACTTGTAGTGCTTCTTGTATATTTTATGTTCCTGTTTTCTTCAAGTTTTGATTTACTTGTTGTACTGCATTTTCAGCTATTAGGGATGGGATGGTGATGACAACACTTGTTGTATATCATGTTCTTCACAAAATTATTGCATTTCTGTTCTGGTGAATGCAGCACCCTTGTCAGATACCTGTGCATCATGAAAACGTTTTTAAGGCATTTGATTGCTTCATTTGCTGTTGTGTCTTGTACTTTATGTGCTTAAATCCATCTGGAGTGTGCCTCTACAAGTATCAACAGCATTTTCCCATCTACTGGTCCAGCATGGTCCATGTGCACTCTCTCCCACAGTTTTTTTATTGGCTGCAATGCAGTCAAGTTCTTTTATGGCATTGCAGCATGTGTTTGGCATGCAGAACATTCCTTGATGTAGTGTTTGATTTCTTTATTTCCTCTTGGCCACCATACATAACTATGAGCCAGAGCTTTAGCTCGCACTATTCCTAAATGTCTCTCATGTAATAATGTCAGCGCTGCTTCTCTGTCTGAGGTTGGTATTAGCACTCTATCGCCCATTATAATACATCCTTTGCATATAGATAATTGTTGTCTATTTAACCAAATCCCATTAACTACATAACTTGGTTTGCTTTCTGGCCATTCATTTCTATACCAATCTATCAATTTTTTATATTCCTTTTCTTCATGTGTCCACCTTTCTACAGTTTTTCTATTTACTTTGTTTGATTTCATCACTTCAATGTAATTAATTTCTAATTCTTCCTTTCATGTTTCATCTATGTTGAGCAATCTTAAGAGAGCATCAGCATGAGCTATTTTATTCCTTCATTTATAAGTCAGCAGAAAGTCATATACGGACAGTATGTTCCATCATCTTAACATGCATGGGCTTAGATGTTCTGGAGCCTGCCAATCGTTAATTAATATTGCTATGAGAGGTTTATGATCTCTTAAATGATTTGAAAAAGTTTGCCAAAAATAAATTGATACTTTCTTAGTGCAAAGATTATTACTAAAGCCTCTTCGTCTATCTGACTCTAGTTGCATTCTGCCTTCAATAATGTCCTTTATGTGTGTGAAATTGGTCATTTGCCATTTTCCATTGAATGTGCCAAAACTGCTCCCAAATCTGTTTCAGATGCATCTGTCATAATTCTTACTTCTAATGTTTTACTAAAATGCATCAATAGGGTATCTGCAGAAAGTAGTTCTTTTGTTCTTTTAAATGTTCATGTATTTACATCCATTACCATTTTTGTTTGTTTTCTTAACAACTGATATAACAAATTTGCTACCATTGCTTTGCTTTTTAAAAAATTTTTTAAAAAAAATTATAAAACCCAAAAAGGCTTGCAATTGTATTACATTTTTGGGTCTCTGCACTTTTTTGACTGCTTACACTTTATCTTTCATTGGTCTTTTTCCATTGTTATAAATCATGTATCCAAGAAATTCTAATTCTTGCATTTTCCATATCCATATTTCTTTGTTTAGTTTGAGACTGGCAACTTTTAATTTATTACATACTCTAGTTAATGGTTTACATAGCTCACTTTCTGGTGTGGCCATGACCAAAATATCATCATAATATGACTTCACTCCCTGTACTCCATGCAATAATGTGTTGAGTTTTGACTGCAAAATGTTAGGTGCTGTTGTCACTCTAAAAGAGAGCCAATTGCATTGAAATAGACCAAAAGGCGTGGTTAGTGTTAACATTTGATTTGTTTTATTAGTTACCTTAATTTGATGGTATGCAGCATTTAAATCTAACTTTGTGAAAAATTATCATTGGTTAAACCTGCTAAAAGCTTGGGAAGATTCGGAACTGGATACGCCCCTTTTGATAAAAATTTGTTTATCATAACTCGATAATCCCCACAAATTCCAACCAGTCCATTTGTTTTGTTACTATTCCGATCAGTCGGGCCCATTGTGCATTGTCTACCGGTGTCAAACTCATTCTCTTAACTAATTTCTGAATTTTTTGTTTTACTGTTTTGTGCTGTGCAAATGGAATCTTTTGGGGTTTGCAAACAATTGATTGGGCATTTTCACTTAAATCTATGTCTACTGGGGCTGATTTGAAAACTCCTATTTATTCTGAAAAAAGTTCTGGATATGCTTTAATGTATTCTAGTTCAAACAACAAGTGCATTATAATTGTTACAGTAATTCCTAGCTGTTAAAACCATTCTCTTCCTATTATTGGGGCTGTTTCCATTTACTATATAAATAGGTAGATGCAATATTTCTTCTTTGCACCTAATTGGAATCTTGGATTTTCCTTTTACTATTACTGCTTTTCTGCTGATGCCATTGACTCTAATGTTCATTTACTGTATTGCACATCCATTATGCCTTCTGGTAATATCATTCCATTTTTCTTTTGATAAGAATGATATTTCTGAGCCACTATCAATCTCCATTTCTATGTCTTTTCCACATATGTTCAGTGTTATCATGTATTGTTATTGGATTTGTGCTTACACATTTTTTAACTTCATATTTCGTATGTTATTTTTTTTGTGTTTTTGGATTTCTGCAGATTGATACTAGATGTCCATTTTTCTACAATTATAAAAGTATATGTACACCATTTGCAGTTTTTTGCTATACGTCCTTGTTTTCCACAACAAAAACACTTTATTTGATTTTCTCTGTCATTCCATTCTTTCATATTTGTATTCTGTGTTTTACCTTCTGTTTTATATATTTTCCATGACTGTTCATCATTTATCTTGCTTCTGAAACAAATTTTTGTTCAATTTTGAGCTCATACGCTATCCCTTTCCTTATTGCTATGTCATAAGTCAAATCTGGTTCCATTAACAAATTCTGACATAGCTGGTCTTCATTCATTTCCCATAACAATTGATCCAGTAGAGCTTGTTCAGCAAAACCTTCACATTGGCAATACTTTACTAATTGTCTCAGACTTCTGTTTAAATCTCTCATGCACTCACCTCTGTGTTGGCTGTTATTTTGCAAGGTTAATCGAGCCATAAACTTTGATGGTTGTGGGATGAAATAATTGAATAATTTGCTTATAATGTTTTCATATTCTGTTTTGTTCATTATTGGTCGATTCATTAGTTTATGTATAACTTCTATGACTCTTCTTCCTGACAGGCATAATAGTGCTGACAATTTTTTATTATTGTCCATAATGCTACTTAAAGTAAAAAAAAAATTTGAGTTGAATGACATATAGCGGCCATTCCCCTGCATTCCCAATGCTAAACTCTGAGATGCTTCCTTGTCCTAATGACATCTTAACTTGTTCTTCTGGACTTTTGAATTAAATCATTAACTCCATAGCTTCGAAATTTCACTGACAGCACCAAAAGTTTGTCATATATTAAAAAACCTTTACTTCATTTTATTATTTACGACAGTATATAGGTTTATTCAAAAAAGAAAATATTCCAAGTACAAGCTAATTTTAAAACATTACACTACAATATGTATATTAAAAAAGACTTTTTATTTGCTGTGTACATGTCTTTACACCTTGATGGATTTACCTGTTTATTGGATCGATTCTCTCATTACTCCAATGGTCTGTTCTTCTATATTTCCACCAATCATTGTGACATCACTATTTCTATATGGTCTGGCTTGTTATCAATTTCTCTATCCGTAATTTGTCGTTTTCCATAATCCGTTTTACATATTTTCATTCCACGATTTTAAACAAATAATTTATTAAACCACTAAACATCACATGATCACTATCTCATACTAGCACATAATTGTTATTAAACAATTCAAAACAAAGCAAAACTCTCCATATAGTAGTGCCATCTTGTGCCTTCTGGCATCCATTGATTGTTCTTGTTAGCACAAGATGGCACTACTATATGGAGAGTTTTGCTTTGTTTTGAATTGTTTGTCAAATAATTTATGTTCGTAATTTCACTTTTGAAACATTTGTTTTTCTTTTATCAATCATTTCACACTCCTCACAAAAATTAAAACTATTGTTTATTTCCAAGATTTATTCACAGGTGCTAACTATCTATACGAATATACTTATCACTTTCATTTTATTACTATTTACTTTCTTAATTACTTTTACAATGCTTCATATAATTATAACCCCCTATATATAGTTTTGATTACCTCATCAATCTTCTTCAGAACTTTGACTTATATTTTCAAAGCTAACTGCATTACAATCCACTACTTATGATTTTGATTGCCCCAGCAATCTTCTTAAGAACTGCTGCTTATATTTTCAAAGCTAAAGTGCAGTTCTGAAGATTTCCAGGGCAATCAATGCCATCAATAGTGTGTGTGTTATGTATACATATTGCTTTATAAATAAAGGATTTGTAATGCATTATACTGAAAGTGATAAAATGCTTAGATGTAAAATAATCTAACGGTATTTTACTACAATATGTTAATGGATATAAATCGCCAGTTGATTCTCTCTAAGCAGTAATAAAAATAAGAAAAGAGACATCAGTTCCAGTTAATCCCCTTCTCCTTCTTCAGTGTTGTAAACCCACAGATTGCAGAGTGAGTAGCATTTTCATTTTGGAACACAGACCAGAAAAAAAGACAAGGCCATCTCAGACTCTTGTGCATAAATGAGAAAAGCAATATATAAGCTCCAATCAGAACAAGAAAATCGTCACAAGAGAGCAGCCTAACTGGAATATGGCATGCCAGGCAAGAATCAGTGAACTCTACTACTGAAAGTGCCAAAGCAGACATATGGCCTTATACAGACCATCTGTGCTTCATTATTATTGCAAGGTCAGATTTATGTAAGCATATTTTACTAAAATATTAAGCTTGTAATCATAAGGCCATTACTGTAATTCATATATTAAATTATTAATAACTGTAAAGCCTGAATATTAAGAGTATATATGTAATCCTAATATATTAATGTTGGCTTTGTAAGTATATTAATGTTGGCTTGTAAATAAACATTTGTTATTGTTAATTTATTAGTAGTTAAAATTATTTAGTTATGTGATTTTTTTTAGTGGGCAGAGGACATTGCAATTGATGCAGTCAAAAACGTTAAACCTAGATATGGATAGAAATTTTAAAATTAGCAGACTGAGGTTTCAAAAGCAAAATTATACTTACTCGGTAACATTCTTAGTGTATAATAGGCTATGACAGATTGGGTTTCATTGGAATGTAGAAGTAATGATAGGAATAGTCCTGGTTTAATTAATAGGAAATTTAATTGTAAATTAGTTCTGGCTGTTGGGGGGAAATGTAGCAAAGCTATATAGTTCAATTTTGAAAATAGTATTGTAATCATTGAAAGTTGAAATGAATAGATGCAGTGAAAGTATTGTTTGTTGTGTTTTAAAAAATAAAATGTGGGAAAAGTCGAGAGTAATCAAAATTTAAATAGTAACAGCAATGGTAACCTCATTTGGGAAAACACTGCGATCTTCAATTTAAAGTAAAGCTAGAATAGTTTGGTAATACAAAATGAGTATTACAATGGGAGTTGAGGATCTGAGATGGCATTGTTAAATAGCTTATTAACATTAGTAAGCATGATGACAGAGTAAAACAATCAGGTTAAGGTAAACTTTGAATCTGGTAACTGTAGATTGAAATCGATCTAAATTGTAAACAGTGCTGCAGATTTGAAAAAAGAAATCTCAATAGCTACTAACAATAGAACTAATCGAGGATTTAATTATGTTCATTTATTTATGAATTGGTCAAAGTTTGTGGGTTTGGAAAGAAATCTACAAAGCTTATGGCATAAAAAGTGTTGGTTAAGTAATGGCCAAGTTGTGGATTTGAAAAAAAAATCTGCAAGACCTGTGGCAAAAGAAAGTGCCAGTTAAGTAATAGCCAAGTTGTGGATTTGGAAAAAAAATCTACAAAGCTTGCAGCCAAAATTGTACCAGGTATGTAATGGGCAAGAGAGTGGGTTTGAAAAAAGAAATCTATCAGGCTTGCAATAAATACAGCATTAGGAAATAGTGCAGAATTAATAAATCAACATTGGTGCTATTGAAAATAAAAAGTAAGATTAGAAAAAAGTACAATCGAGTTTGTTTTTCAGTAAGGACTCTATTGAATTTCTGAAAGAGTAATTTCCAAAATTGGTGAAGGTGTGTTATGTATACATATTGCTTTATAAATAAGGGATTTGTAATGCATTATATAAAAAGTTTTAAAATGATTAGAGGTAAAATAATCTAATAATATTTTATTACAGAAAGTTAACTAGTATGAATGACCACCCGATTCTCTCTTAGCAGTAATAAAAATAAAAAAAAAACATTATTTCCAGTTTATCTCTCCCTCTTTTTTCAGTATTGCAAACTCAAGGACCACAGGGTGAATAACAGTTCTGTTTTGGAATGCAGACCAAAAAGAAAGACAAGCTATCCTAGACTCCTGTGCATAAATGAGAAAAACAGTATATAGGCCCCAGTCAGAACAAGAAAATCATCATGAGAAAGCAGCATAACCAGAAGATGGCATGCCGGGTAAAACCAGAACTCTTGATCCAGTGAACTTCGCCACTGAAGGTGCCAAAGTGGACCTAGGAACTTATACAGGTCATCTGTGCTTTATTATTATTTGTTGTAAGCCATAAGTCTGGTTTTATGTAAGCATATTTTACTAAAATATTAGGCTTGTAATTGTAAGGCCAGTAGTGTAATTCTTATATTAAATTATGAGTAACAGTAAGATCTGTATATTTAGAGTATATATGTAACTCTAATATATTAATGTTGGCTTTGTAAATATACTAATGTTGGCTTGTTGTAAATAAACTTTTGTTATTGTTAATTTATAGGTAGTTGAAATTATTTAGTTATGTGCTTTTTCTTAGTGGACAGAGGACATTGCAGTGTGTTATAATTATATGAAGCATTGTAAAAATAATAAAGAAATGAAATGATATTAATAGATATGAATTTGGTAATGCAATAAAAAAGATAAAGTTATAACATTTTCATTTTATCATGTACAATGTATTCACATAAATGAAAACATCTAAAAAAATGCCACCAAAGTGTGTTCATGGTCAACTAGCACTCATATGTTGACCCAGGTTACAATAAATATTTTAAGTGTATTATGACACATGAAATAATTGGAATATAATAACATTAATTATTCAAATATGGCTAAAATGATGAGTAATAACTGATAAGATTACTTTTTGGGAAAGATGGTATCATAGTTGTATGTACAATAAATTTTACAATGTAATGATTATTTATAGTAAAATCATATCACATCTTTCATTAACTGCCTATTGCTTCATAATAGATAGCTGATAATTGGTTAATTTTAAGCATTAGTTAGTCCATTTATTATTTTAGAGTTGTCTTGACAACAGATTGATGATATTTTATTGGTTAATTTTAAGCATTGAATGGAGTAATATAATTTACATAAGAAAACCAATTAGCCATGATCTCTTATGATTAATTACTAATATTAAGAATACATATGTGAAAATCAAAATTTGATTAGAAAATAAATATTAAAACAAAAAGACATCTCCAATAGGTTTAATTTAAATAATTAGACCACTTCTATTTTGCTTTATTTTTTTATACTTTTTTTATTTGCATCTTATCACACACTGACCATTTTAATGTATCATTCATAATTTTTAATATAAAAATACATAGACAAATGTGTTTTTGTTTTTTTTTCATTTCACATTTTTTAATAAATAGTATTTTTATTTACTTTCATCAACAATGTTAATCCTATCCTTCTATATCATTTGCCGTTTTTCCAATTCTTATAATAAATTCTTTGATGTTTATATTTTTCTTTTAACAATAATTCTTGAATCTACTATACGTATTTGCTTTTTAAAAATTTTAATTTGAATGGCTTACAAATAATATTTTATTTATATTATTTAAAAGATCTTTTTAGCATTATGTTTGTCAATCTATTATTTATATTACTTATTAGAAAACCGCTTAATTTCCAATATTTTTGCTGAGTTGTACTCATTATTAGTTTTAACTTTTGTCATTTCAGTCTATAATTGATGCTTCAGATATATTTAATTTTAATATATAATCGTAAAAAAAATATTAATATTGTTCAACACAATGTGATTTGATTCTGCAGCCTACCACCAGGGTTAAACTCAAAATTCAAACACCATGCATTTAGCAGTTTATCTCAATAAAAGTTAATCTTACGATATATTTACTTTACAATAACTACACATCTTACTATGATTATTTATTTTTCTGTAAAAAAGGGTAAATTATATTGCGTAAATGAGAGATTCTTATAAATGTCACATAATTTTTATTTCTCACATCAACCTATATCTTCAAATTTTTGATAAAGTAATCTATTTAATTTATAAAAGAAAGGTTTGTGATGCATAGAAAATACATGTCATTTCCACAATCTAGATTTGAATCAGAACTGCATAAGGCTTCAATCTTTTTTAGGTTCTAATCAGAATTTTTATAGTCAGTTCATAACAATACAGATAAAGTTAAAATATGGAGGGGGATTACCTAGCTAATCTTACATAAAAAATTAAACAAAGATGGAACATCACATAAACTCTGTTACTTTATTCAGGGGATGAAAAGTTAGTGCAAAAATTATTTCTGTTTGTAGATAAAACTTTGAAAAATTATATTATATAGTTATAATGATCTGCTATTCGATTTTGTTTTACAAATACATTGGCTCAAGTGAAGCAAAACTGTTTCATTATATTTCATAATTGATTTTAAAAAGTACAGGTCTATAATGTATAATGTTTTTAAATTTCTGACTATACAGCCTACTTTTATAAACGTATAAATAATGTACACCTGGAAAAATAAAGTCACCTTGGATCTTCCAATCATGTACAAATCATTAAATTATTTAATTTTACTATGCATTACTATTGTCTTTAATTATCCCATGTTCTTTTATTATTGGACCCAACCATACAATGTATAGTTTTGTTATTTTATATGTAGAGATTTTATTTATTCTATTAAATTAACATAAAATTAAGACATTAAAAAACATTCATTAGAAAATGCTTTGTAAAATTGGAAAGATATGATTTTCAAGATTGTAAAACCAATAAATAGGTTCTTCATACTTTTGGATCTGATATCTTAGAGTAACATTGTAAAATCCTATCATAGGGTATGTGAAAGGAGTGAATGACATGAGTCTTTTTAACAAATATTTTATAGTAAATTTGATGAGTGATTTTTAAAAAAGGATTAGACTGGACTTATTTTGTAAAGACTATCTTTCAGATGCTTTAAAGTAATGCAAAATTGATTGCCATCATTGGTAAGATATGGCTGAAAATAAAATTTATAAAGAATTATAACTGTTGCAAGATTTGTAGAAAGAAAATTTTATTTCCCAATATGTTAAAATAATATTTTAAATATCAATAAATGAAATAAAAAGTGAGTTTGTTCTATGTATTGATATCTTCATATATTGATATGTACAATCATCAAAAAACTAATCTGTAGCATATTACTGCTTTTGTTTTGGTTTATGTTTTTATTTCAAGGAGATGGAGTGGCTATACTTGTTGGCAAATGAATGTCTTTCATTTTAAAAAAAGGAAACCTGTTTGAAAAGCTTTTATTAAACCTATACATCGATATTTCTAGAAAGCAACTTTGGCAGATATAATTTTTATGAAAAATATCCATTTGGTGAGATTGTAATTTCTCAGTAATAATTTTTATTTGGAAAAGAAAAAAACTGTACTTTTATGAGAAACAAAATACAATACAATTATCTTAATTAAAACATTTTTGAAGATAAAATTTAAAGAAAAAGATAATAAAACTATATTGCCAGAATATGGAATCAAACAAAGGTAAGTGCTTAAAGTTTTAATTAAAATATTGATTGATTACATCTAGTAAAATTATCCATTTAATAAATTATCAAAAAGAACACACTTTATAATGAACAAATAGACAGAAAACTGGCATGTTATCTAAATTAAATGATAGTATTATTAGAAGTAAAACTTTATAACTTATATGAAAATTTTAATGTTAAAGCATACTAATATGTATTATTGCAGGGGTCCCCAACCATATGCCTGCGGGCACAATGGTGCCTGCAGACCATTTTATGTGTGCCCGCCGCTATCCGAACACGATAAAAAATTATTTATCTGATATAAATAAATTTAATTTTTAAAATTTCTTATAAATTAATATATTATATTGTAATCAAATTGTAGGGCATACTATCCTTTTACAACGTAAAAATATAAACGTTAATTATATGTTAAAATTTTATTTTTGAAATAAATATTTTTTTGTACATTATGTGTATTATTAACAATATCCAATTATAAATTGACATTGAAAAAATAAATGGTGCCCCCCACCTGGTTGAAAAAATAAATGGTGCCTGCCACCTGGCCGGTATTATAGAATGTGCTCTTAAGTGTAAAAAGGTTGGGGACCCCTGTATTATTGTGTACTGGTGAAAATATTTGTAATTTTGTTTTATAATATTGAATTACTTTATTGGAAATAAAATGTTTTTTTTTTGTTTATTCGGTATTATATTTACATTTGTTATATAAACACATTATGTAAGGATAAACCATCTTACTGCAGTTTTCTACAAATTGAATTCAGTTTATCTAAATAAACTGTTTTTTTCCAGATTTAAATTAATTTAAAGTTCTTGATTGTTTTTTGACACTTTGATAATTTTTTGCCTAAGAGTCACTTTAATACTTCCACTCTAATTCTGAACATATTATTTTATTTTTAAAGGCTTCCAAGTAAGTTTTGTTTGTTTCTGTTTTAAGACATTGCAGTATGTGGCTGCTAATGTTTTTTTTAGAAAGTTTTTTTTTGTTTTTCTAACTTTATAAGTATCACACTTTTATGAATGGAGTTTTATATCAGGTAAAGAGAGAATTCGCTTTTTAAACTTAGAAATGCTGCAATTAGGTCATTAATAAAGAGTATCACTTTTTTGTCTTAGACAAAAGAAGTCAACATGTTTTTGAAAAATATGTTGGTCAGTTTAGGTAAGATAAAAAGATGATAAAATATCAGAGGAAGTTGGAGTATATAAAATTAGCAATCAACCAATTGCAGGAGTTGCAGTTGATTGATTGTAACAATTGCTTTGCAGGAAATAGCAGTTCAGTATTTAGTCACTCTACAGTGAAGAGTTTAAATAATTTCATCAAATATGTTTGGAGCCACAGTGGCCAGGAATTAGAAAAGAACTGCAGGTAAAGGGAACCCAAATTTACCATAAACTGTAATATGAAGAAACAGCTTATTTACACAGTAAACACTAGAACATATGGCTATTTGGAATAATGTGTTCTCATTTCCACAACATGAAGAAGTCTTGAAGATAAAGAACATGCCCAAGTGACCACCAATGAAAATATATATTGTTCAGCTCTAAGACAAATCCCTTTCTAATGTGAAGATTTAACAGTGGTGAATCACCGACAGATAAATTTAAAGATAAGAAAACTAGATTATATTTGAAATATTTAAAGTTATTTACAAAAATGCTATAAGAAAAGCATTTTGAAAAGATAAAATGAAATGTAGTTATTTAAAATGATTAATTCAACAAAATGATACAATTTTATATACCAAAATAATTTCTTATAGAACAGTGTAATTGCCATTATTGTTATTAAAATTTTTTAAAAAAAGTGCAAATTAAAATATGTTGACAGAAATGAAACACAATAATGAATTCACTCATTTTTTTTTGTTAAAGTGATAAAACTTATAACATTGATTTGAAGTTAAGCTTTATGATAAAGAGTATAAGAAATATATGTCAAATTCTTAAAATTCAACTTGCTAAATGAAATGTATAAATTATAATGTAAGATTTTAATTTAAAACAATCATAATGCAATTTGAGTAAATGCATTGTTTAACTAAGAAAGAGTTAGTATTTTGTATACATGAAATGAATATGTGATGATGGTACTGGTTGATCAGACACACATGCCACTTGATGGCATTTTTGCAATGCAAAAACAATAAATATGAATGTTTCCAGGCCATATTATTTTTTGATTTTCTTTGTTGTTTTTTAATTTCTTTTCTTTGCTTTTTTAAATATGTATTTAGTTTTTTTGTCTTATAAAAAAAATCAAACACAGAATTTGTACTTTTTAAACGTTTTTTTTATTAACATCAGCAAATTTACAAAAAAAAAAAATCAAACACAGAATTTATAGCTTTTAAAGATCTTTTTTTAATTAACATCAACAAATTTTCAAGTTATTATGCTTTTTTGAGGGGTTTTGCTTTGTTTTCTTGTTTTTTTTTTAAAAATAAAATCAACAAATTTTTATCTTATTATGCCTTCTTTTTTGGTTTAGCTTTTTTTAAAAAATAACATCAACAAATTTAAAACTTATTACACTTTTTTTTGCTTCCGCTACTTTTTTTGGTTCCACTTTTTTTTAAATAACATCAACAAATTCAAAACTTATTACATTTTCTAATCAAATCCATTTCATTGCATGAGTAGGACAAACATCAAAATTGACTTGTACATTTTTTGATAAAAAGTTTCATCGATACTCCACACTTGCATGTCTTTGAATCTGGAAACACATTCTCCCCTGCAAAAATGCCATAGCATCTGCTTCTGTTGCTGGTAAATGTGAGACACAAATGATGTCATGGTTTTCCTGTGCTATTTTGTTTATCTCATGTAGGTTATCGAGAATACATTATTTGATGCATTACCTACTTGCAAGTATGGTCAGACCTCCCCTTTGACAAGGTTTTGCACCTTAAAACTTGACTACCCAAGTATGTAAACCCTCTGAGTTATTGGTTAGTCAAATTGCATGATTTCAATAATAAAAATATAAAAATTTATTTTCAGATTAACGATTTTTGGATACTTGATCAACACACACTCTTAGATGACACTGTCAAAAAGTGTGAAGTGTGCATATTCACAGAAATAGTTTAGTGTGATGCAACAATGAAACTTGCACAGTGTAATACAACAGAACTGTTGCATTACACATAAACACAGCTGTGAAAATACAATCAGCTGCATAAACTGCATTTTTGTGGTTTAGCACATAAATAATGCCCTCAAGCAGCATGTGTGTCTAACCAACCAGTACTGTGATTTCATACAGGAATTAAATATGTATTTATATACATGAATTAAATATGTGTCTACATACAAAATTAAATGTGTCTATATACATGAATTGAAAATGTATCTGCATAAAGGAATTAAATATGTGCCTATATACATAAATTAAAAATGAATCTACATACAGAAATTAAATATGCATCTATATATATGAATTAAATCTATTACTAATAATTCTGTGCTAACACGCTTGTTAGAGAAGTTTAATTTTGTTTATATATGCTAAGTGCTTTCAAAGTTTTTACACTTCATATTCATGACTGGGTGCAGTCAATGGCAATAAGAGGAAGTATTGTAATTTATGCAAATTAATTTGTTGTTAATTAGTCATAGGCCATGGCATTTTCTTTAGTTTTGATTAATTTGTCCATCTTTTTGAAATGGTGAAAAAGGTGTCCTTCCTATTTACACAACTAGTATCATTATTTATAAAGTAGGCCTCTTTAATTTTACACATATGAAGATTTTTTTCTCTATATACTTTTCTGGTGTTGGTGGGTTCAAATCTGTGTCCAGTGGATTTTCATGTTCTAAAAATGTCAATGTAGTCTTTTTATTGTTGAGTGCTCTTTTATACATATACATGTGTTGTGATGTTCTATTTGTGATGGTTGTTTTTGTTTCTCCATATGAAGCCCTGCAACTGGCCTGAGGGCATTGGATTTGATATATGATCTGAGGTATTGTTTTTGGGTCTAACTTGTCTTTTGAATTGTTTATGAGTCTATTGGTGTTGGAAGAAGTGCAGAAGACTATTAAAAATTCATTTGATAGTGTTTTCACTAAGTGTTTAGCCATGTTTGATATGTATGGTATGGCTATTCAGGGCTTGTTATCTCTAATTCCACATTATTGGCTTATTTTTGTTTGGAACCATGCTATTCTTCTGCTTATTCTTCTTTATTTATAGCCAACTGATGTTAGCTTTTTAGTACTTATAATATGTTAGCTCTTCTGTCTGTATAGAATTTGCTTAAATAATTGTTTTTATGTAAAAATGCATTTAATCTGGCATATTTGTGTGTTAGGTGCTATAGCATTCTGATGCATATATCCTCTAAATTTCCAAGGGTTTGAGGATCATGTGGTAATTTAAATGTGCATCTTCTTTTTGTATGTGTAAATCAGATATTGTAGATAGTGTAGTTCATTCTCCCATGTGGTATTTAGTGTGAGCTTTCTTCGGTGATGCTTATGATCGTATTTTTTGGCAGTGATAAACACATCATCTATGTATTGTAACATTTTTCATATTTTAACAGATCTTAAATTAAGCACTAGAATGCATGCATAATCAAGCTATGAAGAAAAAAAATATTTCACTTTTGTTTCTAACAACATAGTTATATTTCCTGATTAACTTATCCTATAAATTATTACGATTTCAACTGTTGGCTGAATCAGTTTTTAATTTATAAAAGAGAGTGCCAAATTCATTAGACTCATTGATTCTGTGTCAAGCATATAAGATTTCCATCAATTTATTTTAAGAAAATAAATTCTTCCTGGACATGATTAAGAAATAAGCGTATCGGCAACGTAATTTATACACTATTCTAAAACCAAATAATAAAAATCTAATACTCAAAATTAACAATATAACTAACTAAAAATTAGAACAATGAAAGTTTTATATTATTAGTAAATATTTATTACAACACATTAAACATTTAAACACCTATAATAATAAAATTAAACACCTATAATAATAAAATTATAATATTGGAAAGAAATACACACATACTCAGATAATCATTTTAACCATTTAGATTCAAATATCTCATTTTGAAGTATTAGCTAATGTCTCTTTTCTTTATGTCTATGGTAACAGTTTATTATTTAAAATTTGAGTTTGAAAATCTTTTATATAGATTCAAAACAAAGCAAAACTCTCCATATAGTAGTGCCATCTTGTTAAAGAGCCAAAGACACCAAAATATATGGGTTCTGAATTGAGTTCAGACCCATATGACTATATAAGCTATTGAGCTTGGATTGAAAATATTAATTGTGCTTTCAATTTCATTCTCATAGTTTTGTAGTTAAATAGAGTTAAAAGGTGGGTGCTGGAGGTAGCATTAGATCCTAAGATCTAGGTGCTGTGCTCTCAGATCCAAGGCTCGTCACTGATGAAGGCCACATGCCAGAAACTAGTCTGGGGATATTGGATGAGTAGGCACTAGATAGGGATTTTATGCACAAGCCTTCTGGCATTCATTGATTGCTCTTGTTAGCACAAGATGGCAATACTATATGAAGAGTTTTGCTTTGTTTTGAATTGTTTAATAACAATTATGTGCTAGTATGAGATAGTGATCATGTGATGTTTAGTCTTTTATATAGATAGAAGTTATGGCCATTAGCTTACCGGTAAATTTCAAATGTTTATGTAGGTGATTGATCATCTTAATAGTCCGATTTTTTTTTGATAGATAGACTGCAATACTGTTTATGGATTTATTTCTTCCATATCTCTGATCCTTATTGAGGCAAGATTAGATGAAGGTTTAGGTGACTTTTTCCAAGAGAAAGTTTTGCTGCACAAACTGGTTCTACTCGCACATGGGGAATAGGTTCAGTTTAGATCTAAGTGGTAACATTTTATTCTTAATTTATAAAACAATACTGCACACAAAAACTTGCCCAAAACACACAGGTAAAAAAAGATGCCTCAACTTGTCCCGTCCTTTTGTACTCCAGATCATTTTTGATAAGTCCTGCACATATTTTCTTTATCTTTTGTGTTATTATTGTATAATCTTGTACATTTATTTTGTATTTTCCAACTCTTTTTTTTTATATATAATTTTTATCATCTTTAAAACTTTGATTGTAATCTGCATGAGGAATGTCTTTTCATTATCTGGATTAATTAATCTGTATGCACTTTACAATATCAACATTATTTTGATAAATTACATAGATAAATAAGAAAAAAAAAACTTTCATTGTACTTTTTTTTTTTTTAAAAATAATACTTTTTTAAAAAAAATTAAATATTGTCTATTAAATGATCTTTGCATTTCACTCTCTTTGAAATTTTTTTAAATAAATATAAAATTTCAAATATATATTTGTACCAGATATAAATAAATGGTACAATACTACCGGAGTTAGGGAAAAAGAATAAAATAAGGGTTTGAACTTATTTTATTCTGCGTACATCAGTCTTTATAGAGACTTTCTGAACAAGGTCCTGGTCTTATGTGATTTCAGGGACCTAGCATTATAGGTACCCTTTCGTTCACTATTTTTTAAAGTAAAGGCATTTTAGGCCATCTTTTTGGGCTATCTGGTAAGGTCCATTGTACAAATTTTGGAACTTTTTAAGAATGTTTCCCAGTTTGACTCATGGGGTTCATTTCGACCCATATCCTATCTCCTTTTTTAAACTTCTCAGTCATGATTCCTTTTTGCAGTGTCTAGAGATTGGTGCAGTATTTCAATTTTGCCCTTAGCTCTTCTTGATCTCTTCATTTATTAATATTTTCTGGGATAGCGGGTAATGTGGTTTTATACAATTGAGGTACTGCTGTCTGAATTGAAGTGTTACAGGTGCAAACCCTGGAGATTCATTGCGAGTCCAATTTAAAATTTAATACCTGAAAAAACTGTTTCAGTCATCCTCTATGGTTGGAAGCATTATATACCCTGAAGAGGCATCTTCTCTATCCACTCTTTCCATTAACAGCATACCATGGTCTGACTAAATAGCCCTAGATTTACCAATTTTCTCAATGTATTGTGTCTCAAGGACTTGTATGACATTCCTAGTATTTGCCTGAGACATCAAATGTTCTGACATCCAATTTAAAAAAAGGTCATATACCACTAGTATATATTTTATTTTCTTAAAAGCTGGTAATGTCCCATAAAAATCAACAGCTATCAGGTCATTTGGTTTGTTAAAAATGATAGGACTCAATGGGCCCTGATATGCCTTGTTTACTGGTTTTGTCACTGACAGGTTTCACATGCACTTACTATGCTGACAACCTGTGCTCTCATATTCAGACAGAGGACAAGTCCTCAATAAGCATTCCAGTTTATTAACTCCATGATGTCCATACAAATGATGGGTGTACATAATAAGCTATTCTTGTAAACTTTCTGGTCTAATCATCTTTCACTGAATCTTTGTAGGTCAGTGATGTACCATAGGACCCCTTTCAGTCAGTATCTATTTCTGGTGGTAAATTCCAACATTTCTTCTATTTCATTTTTGACTTCCAGTTGGTCAATAATTTTTTGTAGGTGGGGCTTTGCTGTGGCACCTTTACCAGGTGTCTCAATTCTTCATCCACTACAGAATCCTCCTCTAGTTCTATATTCACCAAACAGAGATCTTCATCTGTAGATAATTTTGAGCCCCAAAACCAATATTCTGGCTCATGCTCTTCCAACTATTTTCCACAATGTTCACTTTTGTAATAGTTGAAGCAGTAGCTCTGTGTAGGATGTGAAGTTTTTGTAAAATTTATTGTAGAAATTACACAGCCCCAAAAATGACCTAACTTGTCTTGAGCTTTCTTGTAGATTAATTTGGATACACTTCATTTTGCATTCATGTAAAACCTTCTTGAGGTGTTGGAAGCATTTGTGAGAGTTTCTAGATGCAATAATCTCATCATCCATATAGATAGTGATTAACTTATTGATCTTTGGGGAAAGTACCTGGTCAAGATATTTTAACAAAACTGCTCCAGTATTCTTTAAACTGAATAGCATTCTGTTATATCGGCATCTATGCTATACCATTATATCAAAATGCTGTGTACTTCCAGTCAGCAGGGTGCAACTTGATCTGCCAATAGCTGGCAGTCAGATCCAATGTGGCAAATATTTTTCCTCAGAATTTATTTACTAACTCACTAATTGGTTGTTGAACATTTTGATTAGGCCAAGTGATCTTGTTCAATTGACTGGCATCCAAGCACAGTCTTATAGCTCCATCTTTTTTTACACCCACTAATGGATAATTATATGAGGATAAATTCTTAGTGATAATATTACTTCTCCATTTTATCTACCTCAGCCCTATATTAATGTGGCACTGGGTGTGTACTGTCACCAACTTTGATTCAGTGCTCATACTCTTTAATAATTCCAGGTTTATCTGAAAAAAAAAATTCAACTAGAACTTCTTTTAGAGCTCCTTTCCATTTTCTCTTCCCTTCTTTTATTGGTTCATCAATCCTTGCCTCTATTAAAGGTCTTTCCATCTCAAGCTCCATGTTACATATCTTTTGCTGTTTCATTCTCATCCATGATCCAAACTCCACTTCTTGCCCATTGCAAATAATCTTTTCCTCTTTATAATTGACCACACATTTGGTTTTATGCATAAAGTCAAACCTCAATATGGCTTCATGCACCAAACCTTTTAAAATCAATAATGTGTGGTGGATAATTTTATCCCCCTATTTTAATTTGCACCCAAATTTGTTTGGAGCCCAATAGTGCTTTTTTGTTATTTGCCAATATTATTTGCATGTGTCTAACTGACAGAGTTGATATCTCTACGGGTTGTCTTTGCATATGTTCATATATTATCTCCAACACTACCAATATCTGGCTGCCTGAGTTCCACAATGTATCTACCTTGATATCATTTATTTGAAAAACAACATTTTGGCATTCTTGAGATGTGAACATCATTTTGCTAATCCATTCACAAATAAGCTTATCTGAACTCTTTTCATCTGCTGTTCTACTGATGTTTTTACTTTTCACTTGTTCTTTTAACTCACTTATTTATATCTTTATATCCTCTTTGAATTCAGTTATCAATTTATATAATAGTTTTTACTAAGGGTTCCATGCCCTCTTTCAATACTTTTTTGCCTTCTGCCATATTTTGCATAACTTTATCACTTCTCAATTTGATATATGGCCGTTTAATTTATTTTTGTTATAATAAAATAAACCCATAACTTCATTAACTTACAATATAAATTCCATACCTTATTTTGCTTTGCTAATAATTTTGTTCCCCCCTTTTCTTTTGTTACTTTATAATTCCATATTCATACTGCCTTTACCTTCATTACTAGATTTCAATCAGTTTTCCGTATCTTATATTATTTAATTTATGCACTATTATTTTGTTTTAATATAGCGTATTACTTTAAAATTTTACTCTCCTGCTCTACTCTACAATTTTTTCAATGAAATTCTTAAATACACATTCTCTGTAATAGATAGTGATGATATTCCATGATAATTGCCACAATCTCGTTTATTCCTTGGAGAAAATTTTAAAATATGGTGGCGATCTATTAAAAATAAAAATATTGGAAATTTTTTAGGAATATTGGACTCATGAAATTGTACCATGAGTCCAATATTCCTAAAAAATTTCCAATACTTTTATTTTTAATAGATCTCCATCATATTTTAAAAATTTCTCAAAGTATTTCATCATCACCTGCAGCCTTTCCATTTTTAAGATTACAAAGAGCTGCTTTGGGAGCATAAAGCTGGATATCTTTTTCCAAATCTAAATGAGTTGATAAAATGTGTACATCATTAAAAGTCTTTATACCAATTCATGCATCATTATTCAAAAGATGATTAAAATACTTTTTTCACCTATTTAGAAACGGTCATTTCTGAATTTAATAGAATTGTGATATCATTCCTTGGGTCTATATGTTACTTTCAACGCATTAAAAAACTAAAATGACCAAGATCAACCAATATATGTGTTTTCGTTGCAGTTTTAACCCACCAATCAGCTTTCTTATCAGTCATTGAAATTCTGCTTTCAGATCTTTTATATTTATTATAAAGTTCTACCATTAATCTATTATTTTGCCAAGCTGAGTTTGCCATGTTTCTTTCAATTAATTCTGACAACATAAAAATATGATACAAATTTTGTTTCAATTTCCAATTTCTTTTATATAAAACCATAATCTTGTAACATATGCTGTCTAGATTGAAATTCAGATCTAGACAGTATTTAAATTGTTATATTTATTTTACCAAAATATTAAACTCATAAATAATAAATAAACCATTATTTATTTAAACTTAAATAATATTCTTTATATCTAAATATTAGTGTGCCTATATATAAGCTATTTGTATATAACATTATATGTAGTTGGCTATACTATTTTGCCAAAATGAAAATTTGATATTTCATTCTTAATCTTTCTTTGCCAACCACCTAAAATGAAGTGAGATTAAGCATGCATATATGCATATGCATAATGGAATGACATCTTTCTTATCTTCATATTATAAGGCAGAGTGCTCTTTCAATGACAAGCACTATAATCATAGCTTTTGTATTATCTGATAGTGCTGTTGTATTTATACTTTGATATAATTATGCATGTTACACATATGTTCATGCATATGCAAAATATTTATGTACAGGATGAAGGGGTAATTAATATATAAATAGTGTGAAATGAATCAGGTTGAAAACTTTTTTTTCTTGTTTGTTAAAAAAGGGATTAAGGAGTACAAATTTAGGTTTGCTGAGAAATAATTTGATCGATTATAAAATTTCTTGCCATACCAAATTACTTTCACTGAACACATTTTTTATTGAGGTTTCGCGAATTCAGTTGAGAGTATTGACATGTGTTTGCAATGAATGTTACCCGTAAATAAATTCACAACATTATAATTTGTAATTTATATTAATTTAATTTATTTAAAATATATTTTTAATATAAATTATTTAATAAAGTAAAGAAATGTAAAGTTTTGTACAAGCATTTTTTCTGGCTTTAGAACGACCTTTTGTTTGAAATGGAACATTGGTTAAACTTCCCAAGGTAGGTTTCACGATTGCATTGATAGACTTTCAAAAATTCCTTGCTCTGAGAGAGCACATTATGCACCCTAAAAATAAAAAAATATATACATATTAAATAAAAACAATGCATAAAGCTAGCTAAAATTTATATAAAATAATAATACAAGGTAACTGAGAAACAGATTATGGATTATTATTTAATTCAGCTTTGCTCTTGTAATATAAATTTTAAAACAGATTTGAAATACATTGGAATTTAAATCAGTTTCTTTATTTCTTTAAAACTAAATAAAAAAATTAGTTAATTTGATTCTAAACACAGTCCTCTATCAATGTGTATATACTTGTATAATACACATATAAAAATTTCAATTTCTAGAACCTGAATTTGATTTATAAATAATAAAAATAAATTATAGACCAAGATATCTATCTCAAAACCCATCACCTTCAGCCAAAAAATCAGATAAAATTTAGCATTAGCATCACGTTACTGAATAGTAATAAAAATTTCATATTTAATTAAAATTATTTTAAATTATTTAATGTTGTTACTGCTTTCTGCTGTCTAGATTCACTGTCAAATATTGATTTAATTATCTCTAGTTTTGACAAATGTATCAGCACTATTAGCAGTTCAAAAATTTGAGACATTATAGGATCCATGTATTCTCAACCGATTTCTACAACAAATGCATTGTGGTCACTGTACTTCTTCATTGGATCTTCATATAAGGGAAAAACCATTTTGTATTGATGGTGCAAGGGATTTTCACCTGTGGTTTTCTCACAAAATTAGATCCCCTATATTAAACTGGCATGGTCTCTGACTTCCATTGTTTTAGCAAAAGTTTGCCATATGCATCATTTGCACACACACCTTCTTATTGTCTTATTCTACTTTGAATTTTTCCCAGATTACTCATAGTGGGCTTTTGACTATTAAGGCATAATTTTTACTGAAATGTAACCTTATGAGGGTTTAAATCCTGTGGATTCACTTTGCACATTGAGACCAATTAATAGAGTTGGGAATTTTTTAAAATTTTATTTAACCATTTACAGCCTGAACAAATGGTTTAGCTCTCATAACATCAGACATGACTTAGATTAAGGATTACATACAGATGCTAATAAATGTGAAATACATTACTGCTGTGTCCAGCATTTCCATTGTTGTGATTTAGATAAAATGCCATGATCACTCAAAATGCTGTGGTCTTTCACTTTTAAGATTTATTGCTCTTGCATTATTTGACCGGTGTTATGAGTATTTGTTGGCCAAATGTGATAGTTACATACTTAGAAAACATTTTATATATTATGACCAGATATTGATATTGTGTGCATGGTAGTACTGGAAAATACAATCAATGGCTTTCAGCCCATTTAAACTCTGTTGATAGAAGAAAGTGTATTTTTCCAGTAAACAATTTATTTTGATGCTTTTCCTGAGAGCAATTCTGATAAAGTATATTTTAAGAACAGGCAATACATTAAAGCAGCAGTCAGCAACTGCTGGTCCATGAACCACTGATAGTCTGTGATCTAATTTTAAGGGTACGCAAAGAAATTCAAATATTATTTAAATTCGCTAAGCTCATTTAATAAAAAGTTTAAATAAAAAATACTGTATTATTATATGTAAAATTGAACAAAAACATTATATTGCTAATGGATTTGTTACAAAATCCTACTGTGACTTGCAAAACATCTACCTCAAGGTGTTTAATTAATCCCTACTCAGTCAGTGGCATAGAAAAAGTAACAAAATAAAAATACCGAATTTTATACAATTGATTAAGCATCAAATTTGGCTATGGTACTTCCTTGGTAATTGGGTGAAGTAAAACTCAATTTTTTTTTAAGAATTTTGAAGGAAACATACCTATATTAATTATTAAAGAATAGATTATTTGTTTATTAATCTTAAATAATTTTTATAGATACGAATTAGAAAATTACTTTCATATAATTAAAAATGAAAACAAATAATTAAAAAAAGTTTCATCAGTTTGATATTAATATAATATTGTAATTTAATTATTACTTTAAATTCAATATTACAATCATTTAACTATTTCTTTATATTTATATCTAATAAATCGGATTCCATTCACAATGACTTACTTCTGTGAAAAACATTCTCAGCTGTAACAGCTATTAAAAACAAGTATCACTCTTGGTTAGACATAGCAGCTCCTTTACACGTTGCGGTGACATCATTGAAGGTGTCATCATTGAAGGTGACATCATTGAAGCCAAAGATTAGTAAAATAATTTTAAACCAAGAGCAGCAAATGTTGCACTAATTTTTAATATATATTATTATTATTTTTGTGTTAAAATTAAAATTATTAATATATATATGTATATCATACTCAATGCTTGTATTAATTCATAGCTTTCAAATTTATATTAGTGGTTCACAATGTCTAAAAGGTTGCCAAACACTAGTCTGCAATATCTAAAAGATTGCTGACTGCTGTATTAAAGTATGTGCTCAGCCAATAAAGCATTTTTCAAAGGTTTTAATCTAGTTTACATAAACCAAAATGTCCATGGACACAATATCTGTATATTATCACTTGTTTCTGGAGTCTTTTGGTATGAGGACTCCATTTTTTCAGTATCAGGTACTTTATAGAACAGTAAATTATTGGGTAATCTATAGTTACATCTCATTGTTATAGATGTTTAAAGTTTTGATGTTAAAATGAAAACTGATCCTTTAAAAGGGCTATACTAATTTTGTTTTTTAGGTTCATGCTTTGTAGCTCATGAAATCATTTTAATTCTTTCTCTATTGATTCACTGATAGTATTATTGCTGTAATAAACAAATGACCTTTAGGATGTTGTTAAGTTACCTCTACTGGATTGTGATTTAGAATATTGGTTACAATATTATCATACCTTTTGCAATAGATGATTTTGTAAATAAAATGTAAGAAAAGGCTCCATTAGATCAACCTATTATTGTCAAATAATTACTGTTATAATATACATGACACAAATTATTTTAAATATTTTTCAAAAAATATTCTAACAGTTTTAACCAGTTTACTTTATTTTTTGATTTTCTGTTGAGCTCAACTTTTGTAACAGTAAAGAATTTCAAGCCAGTTTGTAACAAAAATAATATCAAATACCATCAAAAATTGCTTGATTTCTCCAAAAGCCCACACAATGGTCAGTGCTTCTCTGTAGTAGTGTATTTTCTTCAGCTCCTTTCATAGTTCAACTGTAAAAGTATAATACTTTATCATGATAATTTAACTTGAAACAACACAACTCCCAGACCAAAACCATTACTAAAGTCTGGAGAAAAAAATCTTTTACTGAAATCAAAATAGGCAAGCACAACTTGTACCATGTAAGTAGTTCTTAATATTAATAAAATCTTCATCATGTTTAGATATCTAGGTCCAAGATTTGTCTTTGTGAGAACCTTGTAAAGTTGTAGTAAATTCTATGATAAAAGTTGCAAATTCCCAGAAATGAATTCAGCTAATGCCTATTATTAGACTGAAAGAAATCTTGCATAGTTGCAATTTTATCTTGATGAGATTCGATTCTCTGTTTGCCTATCAAAAATTCTAAAAATGGCACATATGATATTTTCTTATTAATAGCTCTAGATTTTTCAGGTGCTTAACCACTTTTTTAATGACAATGACCACATCATCAATATATAGAACAATGATTTTTTTCAATTCTATTAGACAACACTGTATCTAAACATGTCAAGAGACCAGACCCACCATATATTAACCAAAATGGCAATGTGTTCAAAGAAATAAATATATTCTTTATAATGGGAAGGTGTGTACTAGAATGGAGAGTTATCTGCTAGTAGCTGGATGTTAGATCCATAGTGGAAAAGACATCCCTTGAAACAGCAAAAAGTTTTGAGATGATAGGACAAATATCTCTTTTAGTTATGGTGATTCCATTTAACCACAAGGCATCCAGATATTAAAAAACAACCCCATTTTTCTTTTTAACCACCACCAGATTATTGTAGTGGGATGAACACTTCCTAGTAGCATCTCATTTAACTATCTACTGAATTTGTCTGTCTAGTTCAGACATATTGGAATTGGTATGATTGATTCTGAAAATGATCTCTCACTTTAATCCTATGTTTGAAACTTCTAATTCCTTTTGACCTATTAGTAAACATTAAATAGTTCAATAACATTTTTATTAAAGACTATTGTTTCTCTGACCATTTTAATATAGACTTGATTTCATCCTGCATATCTGCCATAACAACAATTGCAATATACATTGAACATGACATGAATTATATTCTTCTAGACTTTCAAACAGGTGTTTGTAACAAATAAAGATACTTTTATTATAATCCAAAACACATTTGTGTTTGTATAAAAAACTCAGAACCAAGTTTCACATCTTAGAACAATGTGGACATAACCAGGAAAACATGACTAAAGTTGCCTTTCCTAGTGGCATATTGAACCATATTTACATTGGCTAGGGTGACTTGCATTTTTCTCAGAGCAACTGGATTTTTTTATCATCTCATAGAAAGTACTGAAAATTAAAAAAATTTGGCTTTCTGTGATGATAACATTTGTTTTGATCACTATTATCTTTACACATATAATCGGACAAATTTGTGCATGTCCTACCAGTATTTTTTGTTATTAATAACAACAATAGCAAGAATCAACATTACCTTTATTTTGTTAACTTTTCTTCTAGAATTGATTGCATGGGATTTTTCAATAAATTCCTTATAAATTTTCTGACTGCTGCTTGATAAAATATCCAATTAATATGTAATATGTATTTATGCTTTATTGTGGAGGATTTTTTTTATTGACACATATGGTTGCATGTGCTGTCTCTTATATAACTTTGTCTTGCTATAAAAAATTTTCTCCAAGGACATGCTTGGTTTTATTATAGCTATATTGCATGGCTACAATCTGGAATCATAGCAGGCCTACGTTTTTCACTCCATCAGGTTTCTTTTGAAATTTGACAATCCAAGACTGGCAATAATTGACAATTTTTGGTTGAGCTGTTGCTGTCACTCAATATGTATGATCAACCACAGGTGGTAGATTATGTTGTGTTGTTCTGATGGATTTGACCATCCAATAAAACAAAGGCTATTACAGATCTCAGCTTTGGAACCTTCCTATACAATAACTATGTTTACCCCTAAAACTGTGGGATATTTTGGGGGAGAATGTGCCAAATTTCACCCTATCTCTCTTCACATCAACTCTTCAGGATATTAGTAACTCCCTAGATTATGGGTTTTATTTCCATGTATGCCACCAATCAATAGCAGTTCCTTAAAGGTCATTACAGGAAACTGCAATCTTTTCATCTTTCCTGCAGTTGTGGAGCTGGAATAGTTCTTTTCATATTTTACAAATGCATTTAAAGGCTTTCTTAAACATCTTCATTGAATGCATTAATTTGGATGGAAATGTCAATAATTTGACTAGCTTGTTCATAATCTCTCCTATAATTTTGTTTTATAGGATCATTGCCCTTTTCTTTACTGCTCTCTTGTCTAATTTTTTTATCACTTTTACAGAAACAGCATTTATTTTCTATTTTTTTTAGGTATTTTTATTTCAGCACACACTTTTGTATTATATCCTCTTTTTTGACACTATGTTCATTTATTTATATTTTTGTACCAATATTCCTTCTAGTTAATCACTCATCTTTTTTGTAACCTTTGCTCACCAGAGATCAGATATTCTGCCTCTATTCTCATTTGACATTGCATAGCTTCCTAATGTTTTTTGCTCTTTTTAAAAGCTATCTTTATTTAATCTACTTTTTTCCATATTATCTACTCTTTTTATTTTCTTTCCTTTAACATCACTCATGCTTCTTGTCATTTCAATAAATTTTTGTTGAACATTTTCATACTTTTACTTTTTTTCTGGCTCATTTTTCCTTATTTTCCTTTCATTGATTGCAGATCATATTCAAATTATTTTATTTCTTGTTGACTTTGTTTTAATTTTTCAATTGAACACTAACATCTATTCAATTTCTGTTTCATTATGTGCTTATTCTGATCTCTCTTTTGTGTCATTTTCTCTTCCAATTAGTACTGACATTTAATTTTTAACACAGAATGAAAACCATATTCAAATTTTATCTCTTGTCAACTTTGTTTTTTCTTTTGAGCATTGATTTCCTTTCAACATTTGTTAACCTCTTAAAAAGCATTTCTGTATCCATGCACATATCTATTCTTTCAACTATTACTAGATTTTTAAATGTTACAGGCCTCATTTTCTTATGACCCTTTCTAAGGTATTAGACTCATCTTATCTTGATTCTCTGATTTCATTTTGGATAGCTATAAGATGTCCAACTTTGTTTGCTGATTTTGATGTTTTCAACATTTAGTACATAATAATTGGAAGAATAGCAAACAACTTTGGTCTCCAATACAACTGACCACAAACTATCTTCATTTATGCAGCTCAACAAATGAGCATCTCAATACTAAAGAAAAAAATTATGATAACTCTATCTGAAGTATAACCTGTTTATGATCAAGATTGGAAACAGGTAAATAGAAAAACTTTCCACATAAACCACTAATAAGCTTTATTTGAAGTTTGTGATACAGAATTTCATTTTCTAGAATAATATTTACTTGCCATATTTTTTTGTTGGATTTTAGAAGAATAATTTATTTTGTGAAATATTTTATAAACTCTTATAACTTACATTACTAACAAGACAGTTATATTTAGAATTGAAATGAGTTTTATATTCATCTTTTATATCAACTTATTGTAGTATTTAGATATTATAAAACTTAATTTTCATCAGTGGATTTGATATTATGATGGGTTTTTGAATATTGAAATATTTTTATTTTTTTTAGGTGCTACAACAATTTACATTTCCTATAGTTGAGATAAAATAAATTAGATAGGTTTCTTAAATTTTTTTTCCCTTTCTCCCATAAAGAGTTTTCTTTTAAAAAATTACTTCTGTGATTGTTAATGATCAGAATTTAGTAACATTTATTTGTAGATCAATATTGCTTTTAAAGAGAGAAAGTTTTTAAAAAGTATAAAGAAGTTTGTAATATAGAAAAGGAAAGAACTTTTCAGTCAAGTGATCTCCATAATTGTACATTCACTCACCCATAAGCATCAATTTAAAAAGCATAATTGGACCACTTATGCTTAAAATTTTGCTCACTGTGCTGAAAGCAGGGCTTTAACCTATTGTGTGCTTGACATATAACTTGACAAATGAATTTAATACTTATTCATTCTATAACAGAAGATAAAATCTCATTTTAACTGTCTGTGATTAATACAAATATTGAATTTTGTATTTATTGTAGTAAAAACTCCACTTATATTAGCATTAACTATGTAGATAATATAGAGGAAATAATCCTTCAGACATTTGCTTTTCATAAATTTACATGAACTCATCAATAAGTATCAGTTTAATAAGCATAAGTGCACCACTTATGCTTGCAGGTGAGTGCATGCAAATTCATAAAAAGCACAGGATCAAAGATTTATTCCCTCCTCTATATTACATATGCATTCAGTGCTATAGAAATAGAATAATTATTAAACTAAATAGAAAATTCAATATTGATTTCTATTTGTAAATGGTGAAAATGAAATTCTATCTCTCCATGTTATAAAAATAATAAGTTTGTACAATTCATTTATAAAGTTATATATCAGGCACACTATAGTTTAAAGTCCTGCTTTCAGCATGGTGAATAATGTTTGGCTTATATAATGTTAATCTCTAGATATAAGTGGTGTACTTATGTTCTTCAAACAGATGCTTATGAGTGCGTATAAAATCATAAAGAGCACTTGACCAAAAGTTTATTTCTTTATATTACATGCATAGTCAATTCTATATAATAATCTTTATTAGAAGGCTTTAAAAAGTATATCAGTTATTTTCATATTAATTTCATTCAAATCTGAATCATGTTCAAAATCTACTAATACTTGAACCCAATTTGTAAGTTCTAATTTAAATTCATTAGAATGTTTTTGAAGATTAGGAATATCAACTGTAAATATTGTTTTTGTTAACAATTTTTGTGTCTCTAGTTTTGCATTAACACATATCTTATATCTTATTAATTGATGGCTGCAGAAAGGAGTTTGCTATTAACTGAAAGGAGACCCTTTGATCCCTCTTGGAGGCCTTAAAGGAACCAAGCAGGGTGAATTCCTAATGTCCATTGCATACATTCTTGTTGTTGCAGTTGTTATTACTATGTCTTTATTCGTATAATATAGGAACATGGATTGGCTGCTCACCAACATGCATTAGCCAGTGTGGTGAGTTTATTAGCTTTTTACCTCTGAGTTTAAGATCAAGAAACATCATAGTCTTTCTTCTCAGTGCCAGATAAGACAGAATGAATGTTTGTGTAAATGATAAATATTTTTCCAATACTATACACAATTATGACACACAAAAATAAAGCATGGCCCTTATTCCATGAGGTTGTAAAGTTACCAACCAAGGCAGTAATTGGTGGCCAAAGGCGAAGTGTGCTAAGAATCCCCTGATTGTGGACCCAGGCTGTCATTTGATGACAACTTTTTATTTAGGTACTTACAAATGCAGATCACTTTCAAGTGAAAGAAGATTGCAAGAATTAGAAGAAAAACTCTCTTATATTAAATCGGATATTATTGGACTTTGTGAAGTTAGAAGAAAAAGTGAAGAGACAATTGATTTAAAAAGTGGACATATATTCTATTATAAAGGCACAAATATTGAAAGTACAAGTGGAGTAGGATTCATTATAAATAAAAAGTGAAAGAACGATATTGTGGAGATTGATGCTGTATCAGACAGAGTGGCAAGATTAGTTATACAACTTAATAGCAGATACCAAATTCAGATAATTCAGGTTTATACCCCAACAAGTTGTCATAGTGATGAAGTAGTAGAAGATTTTTATATGGATGTACAAAAGAATTTTGTTCAGAGTAAACAACATTTTAAAATTGTTATGGGAGACTTTAATGCTAGAATTGGTAAACAAATGAAAGATGAAAGTGCTGTAGGTAATTTTGGTTATGGTAATAGAAATGAAAAAGGACATAGACTTGTGGGGGTTGCAGAAAATAAAAAACTTTATATTATGAATTTTCTTTTGAGAAAAATGTTAAAAGAAAATGGACATGGAAGCATCCAAATGAAGGTACAGCAGAATTGGATTATATTTTGACTAACAGGAAATACATATTTCAAGATCATAATGTTCTTAATAGATTTAACACAGGAAGTGATCATCGATTAGTAAGGTGCAAGATATGAGTTAATGTAAAACTAAATTAGAACTTACAAATTGGTTTCAAGTATTAGTAGATTTGGAACATGATTCAGATTTGAATGAAATTAATATGAAAATAACTGATACACTTTTAAAAACTGCAACAAAGATAGCTAATAGAAAAAAGCAACAATTGACTAATAAAATTTCTACTGAGACTAAAGAATTTATGAAGAAAAGAAGGAATATGAAGATATACAAAAATGATGCATTAAAATGAATTGAATATTCCGAATTTTTAAAATGGTGCAGAAAAAAGTTGAAAATGATATAAGAAAGTATAACTGTGAACTAGCAAGAAAAGCTGTAGAAGAAAATAAAAGTCTTAAGAATGTAAAACAACATTTTGGTATTGGTAGGAAATTTATATCTGCAATAAGGAAAAAAGATGGAATTATTACTAAAAAGAGGGATGACATTATGAAATTGATAGAAGATTTTTATCAAGAATTATATAGTAATAAAGAACAAGTACCTCCTATATCTATTACATCTTCCAAATTGCCCAGAATTTTAAATGAAGAAGTGAGAAATGCAATTAAATGTATGAAAAAAGGAAAGGCTCCAGGTAATGATGGAATTATAATTGATATATTAAAAGAAGCAGGTGAAGAAACAGAAAAAAAATTAGCAAAGTTATATACCAAATGTCTAAATGATAGAGATGTACCGGGTGATTGGAAGAATGCAGTAATAATATTAATATTTTAAAAAGATGATAAAGAAGATATTAGAAATTATAGATCTATCAGCCTTTTATCAGTTTTATATAAAAATTTTACCAAGATAATTACAACTCGTCTACAGAGAACATTGGATTTCCACCAACCAAGAGAACAAGTTGGATTTAAAAGAGGGTTTAGAACAGTAGATCATATTCAGGTATTGAGAGAAGTTATAAAAAGGACTAATGAATATGAGTTGTCATTATGTTTTGGATTTGTAGATTATGAAAAGGCATTTGATTCTATAAACATTTCTTCAGTGATTAAAGCATTGGATCATCAAGGTATAGATCCAGGATATTGTCATATTTTAAAGAATATATATAAAAATGCAACAGCAACAATTATATTACATAATGATACTGGGAAAGTCAACATTGAGAAAGGTGTAAGACAAGGTGATTCCATATCTCCAAAAGTTTTACAGCAGTGCTGCAAGAAATATTTTGTCAATTAAAATGGGAAACTTAGTTGTTTTTGCAAATAATGCTTCAGAGCTACAGGAAATGTTGCAGGATTTATCAGATGGAAATAGGAAAGTAGGACTAAAGATAAATGTTAAAAAGACTAAAGTAATGTTTAATCAATTTGCTCAAAATATGAAAATAAAGATTGATTATGATGAATTAGAGAAGTTAACGGTTACAAATACCTTGGTCAGATTATTAATACAGATGAAAACATAATGGAGAAAATTAATCATTGAATTAAACTTGGTTGGAGTGCTTTTGGTAGAAATAACTTGATACTAAAAGGAAATATGCCTATGTGTTTGAAAAGGAACGTTTTTAACAAATGTGTTTTACCAGTTCTTACTTATGGATCTGAGACTTGGACACTCAATAGAAGAGCAATACAAAGACTTCAGACTACTCAAAGAAGTATGGAGAGATGTATGTTGGGAGTAACAAGAAGAGATCGAAAACGCAATGTATGCGTAAGAGAACAAATAGGTGTTACTGACCTCATTGAAAAAATTAAAAGATTGAAGTGGAGTTGGGCTAGACATATTGCTAAAAGAGATTATAATAGATGGACAATTGAAATTTTTAACTGAATTAAAAGAGATTGTAAAAGACCCAGAAAGAGACCACATGTGAGATGGATGGATGAAATAAGAAAGTGTGCAGGGGTGATGTGGAGAAGAGAAGCTAAAGATCGGAGAACATGGATAAAACTTGGAGAGACCTTCATCCTGCAGTGGATTGATAATGGTTGATAATGATGACTAATCGATGATCACTTCCTGTGTTAAATTTATTAAGAACATTACAATCTTAAAATATATATTTTCCGTTAGTCAAAATATAATACAATTCTACTGTACCTTCATTTGGATGCTTCCATGTCCATTTCCTTTTAATATTTTTCTCAAAATAAGAATTCATAATATAAAGTTTTTCTTTTTCTGCAAACACCACAAGTCTATGTTCTCTCTCATTTTTATTACCATAACCCAAATTACCTACAGCACTTTTATCTCTCATTTGTTTACTAATTCTAGCATTAAAGTCTCCCATAACAATTTTAAAATGTTTTTTACTCTGACCAAAAGACATCCATATGAAAGTCTTCTACTACTACATCACTAAGAGAACTTGTTGGGGCATAAACCTGAATTATCTGCATTTGGTATCTGCTATTAAGTTGTATAACTAATCTTGCCACCATCAATCTCCACAATGTTGTTCTTCTATGTTTTATTTATAATGAATCCTACTCCACTTTATTTGCAATATTTGTGCTTTTATATTTGAGAACATGTCCATTTTTAAATCAATTGTCTCTTCACTTTTTCTTCTAATTTCACAAAGTCCAATTATGTCCTATTCAATAATAGAAAGTTCTTCTAATTCTTCCAATCTTCCTTCACTTGAAAGTGATCTGCAGTTGTGCCTAAATAAATAGTTGTCATCAAATGACAGTCTGGGTTTTCAACAAAGATAGCTGGTAGAAAAAAGAAGCAATTGACCAATAAAATTTCTATTGCAACTAGAGATTTTATAAAGAAAAGAAAGAATATGAAGATATACAAAAATGATGCATTAAAAAGAAATGAATATTTTGAATTTTGTAAAATAATGTGGAAAAGAGTTGAAAATAATATAAGAAAGTATAACTGTGAACTAGCAAGGAAAGCTGTAGATGAGAATAAGACACAAGTATGTAAAACAACATTTTGGTATTGATAGAAAATTTATATCTGCAATAATAAAAAAAAGTGTAATTATTACTAAAAAGAGAGATGACATCAAGAAATAGGTAGCAGACTTTTATCAAGAATTATATAGTAATAAAGAACAAGTATCTCTTATATCTATTTATCAAGAATTATATAGTAATAAAGAACAAGTATCTCTTATATCTATTACATCTTCTGACTTGCTGAGAATTTTAAATGAGGTAATTGAGACATGTAAAGGTTCCCATCAATGATGGAATTATAATTGATATATTAAAAAAAGCAGGTGAAGAAATAGAAACTTTTTTCACAAAGTTATATACCAAATGTCTAAATGATAAAGATGTACAAGATGATTAGAAGAATGCAGTATTAATATTAATATTTTAAAAAGGTGATAAAGAAGATATTAAAAATTACAGACCTATCAGTTTTTTATCAGTTTTGTACAATATTTTTACCAAAATAATTACAACTCGTCTAAGGAGAACATTGGATTTCCACCAACCAAGAGAGCAAATTGTATTTAAAACTGGTTTTAGTACAATAAATCATATTCAGGTATTGAGAGAAGTTATAGAAAAGACAAATGAATAAGAGTTGCCATTATGTTTTCGACTTGTAGATTATAAAAAGACATTTGATTCTATAAACATTTCTTCAGTCATTAAAGCATTGGATCGTCAAAGTGTAGATCCAGGATATTGTCATATTTTAAAGAATATTTATAAAAATGCAACAGCAACATTTAAATTACATAATGATATTAGAAAAGTCAACATTGAGAAGGGTGTAAGACATGGTGACCCCATATCTCTAAAACGTTTTACAGCAGTGCTGCTGCAAGTATTTTGTGGATTAAAATGGGAAGCTAAAGAAGTAAATGTCATTTAGAGTTTGCAGATGATGTAGATGTTTTTGCAAATAATGCTTTAGAGCTGCAGGAAATGTTGCAGGAACTATCAGATGAAAGTAGGATTAAAGATTATTGTTAAAAAGACTAAAGTAATGTTTAATGGATTTTCTCAAAGAATGAAAATAAAGATTGATTATGATGAGTTTGAAGAAATTAACAGTTACAAATACCTTAGTCATATTACTAATACAGATGGAAACATAATGGATACAATTAATCATAGAATTAAACTTAGTTGGGGTACTTTTGGTAGCAATAACTTGATACTAAAAGGAAGTATGCCTATGTGTTTGAAAATGAAGGTTTTTAATAAATGTGGTTTACCAGTTCTTACTTATAAATCTAAGACTTGGACACTTAATAGAAGAGTGATACAGAGAATTCAGACCATTGAAAAAAGTATGGAGAGATGCATATTGGGGATAACAAGAAGAGATAAGAAATGCAATATATGGGTATAAGAACAAACATGTGTTATTGACCTCATTAAAAATTAAATGATTGAAGTGGAGTTGGGCTGGACATATTGCTAAAAGGTGATAATAGATGGACAATTGAAATCTTGAACTGGATTCCAAGATATTGTATAAGACTCAGAAATAGCCCACATGTGAGATGGATGGATGAAATAAAAAAGTGCAGGTGTGATGTGGAGAAGAGAAGCTAAAGATTGAAGAAGATGTATTGAACTTGGAGAGACCTTTATTCTGCAGCGGATTGATAATGGTTCATGCTGATGATTAGAATGTTTGGTTATATCTTTTATAGTTTAAATTTAATATCAGTTAAAATTAGTGTCTCTCTGAAGACATTAATAAGTCATTAATAAATGTGCATGTCTATCATCATGCACACATATCTATATTAATTGTTTGGTAGGGTGTTTTTATTACTGTGAAATTTGGAAGCAGTTTGTTTCATTTATTTTGCTTGATTTATCCATCTGAAGTTAAAGACTAATATATGTGTATAATCCTCTAGTTATTTACCCATCATACTTTAATTTTGTACATGTGCATTTGCCTCACTCTGATATATATTATTCCAACTTGAGGTACTTATTATTGATTATGATTTGCTACAGGTTTTGAAATATTTATCTCCATGAATTATATTCATTTTACTTTATTTTCTGAAGAAATATCATTTATTGTTTTTGCTTTGCTTTTAAAAATGATGTAGATCAAAATTCACAATGTCTAAAGCTAATTTTGTAATGGTTTGTGTGTAAGAACATTTATAGTGAATTTAAACCATTTTCTTATTGATTGAATTTTTAATGTAAATGTGCACACATTTTACCTTGGACCACATGTCTGATTCAATTATATAACTAACAAAGTTTTTAGTAGTCTTCAGAGATAACATAGTATTATAATATAAAGTGTCATGTAAAACTTTGCAAATAGTGATGTTTAAAGCTACCAAATGTCAAATGCACTATATGCTAGTATGCAAAAAGGGCACACATCATTCAAATAGTTTATATTTGAAATGTAAATAAACTTTGTTTTGTTTATTTTACATTTGTTTCAATGTTTTGTTTACTGTTGTGTGCTCTACCAATTGGTATTTCCAAAAAATCTCTGCTCTTCTCAATCTATAGCAATTTTAAATGTCTATGAGGTAGTGCAGCTATGTGGACATTTATAAAGAGTATCCTCACGAATAAACTATAATCGTTTAGGCTATAGGTCTATTCGCACTGTCTGGTGTTGAATATCAATGTGTTGGCTGTCCATCACAATATATATGTATATATACATACATTTTCGTTTTATACATATATTGAATTAAATATTTTTTATGGGTTTTTAGATTAATCAAGTAAAGAAATTATATCAAAGAAAACATTGTTTTTTAATGTTGTCAGGAAATTATCAATTTTTAATTAATATAGCTGAAGTTATATAAAAAATTTCTCTATTAAACTATTCAATAACTTTGTAATCTTGAAATTTGACCAAAATAATATGTACATGGATCTTGTACATGACCTTTTTTTGGCAAAAAAAAAATGTGTACATGGATCATGTACATTGTATTTTGGCAAGATTTATAAAGTTATCAGAAGTTGGTATGAATTTTAACAGATGCAGTAGGTCTAATACATGTTCCATGCTGCAGGACTAAAATTAACTAAAAGTAAATACATAAAACATAAACATATTTATCATTTTCAATAAGAAAAGTATAATTTTGGTCAAAACATTCAAATATGTACAATTTAGACACTAACAACTTCAAGAATAACATTTGAAATAAAAAAAAAATGATATGTGATCTTAATGAAATGATGGCCTTACACAAAAAAATTGTTAGTTTAAATATTCACTAAATAAACAGTAAATGATTTTGGTTTTTAAATAATGAGACATTCAAATATGTATGAGTTAACATTAACAACTTTTTAGAACATTTGAATGCAAAAAAAATGTGATTTGCACTCTTAATGAAATGATGACATTACACAAAAATTTTTTTAGTTTAAATATACACTAAATAGACAGTAAATGATTTTGGTTTTTAAATAATATTTATAAAAAGACATTAACTATATGTATGACTTTCACACTAAAAACTTTTAAGAACAATATTCCCAATCAAAAAAAGCGATTTTCTATCTTACTGAAATGACACCGTTACAGAAAAACGTTACTAAACAAACAGTAAATAATTTTGGTTTTTGAATAATATTTATAAAAGCATATTAAGTATACATATACAATATTTACTATGTAATATATAATAGGAATTGTTACCTTGAAACAAAACATTTAATATTACCACAGAAAATAGAGATCTCTACTAAAAATTTTCCCACCAAAAATATAGCACGTGATTTCAGAGTATGCTGGGATTTGCAACAGAAATGCTAATAAATGTATTTTTTTATAAACAACTTAAACCAAAAAAAAAACTACAAAAAATACATATTCCTTATGAGACTTATTACATTTTTATCCTGGCAGAATTATTTCTTTTATATTGTTAAGTATGGCAGAAGTAAATCTGGACAATAATTTAACATGTCAAAATATTACAAAAAAATTACATTGATAAAGATAAAAACATGTTTCCACATGTATACTTGCAAGATTTATTATTTTTCAAGTTAACATCATCGCAACATTACACATTTATTGTGAGTGTGACAAGATCTATCTCTCCTATGTTGCAGCTCTAATATCAAAGTACCTATATCTCTCCTATGTTGCAGCTCTAATATCAAAGTACCTATATCTCTCCTATGTTGCAGCTCTAATATCAAAGTACCTATGTGCCTAATTAAATATTTTCATGAAATTTTATATTCATAAAAAAATAGAAATAAGAATTTATCCATGTAAATAAATATAACTTTGCCTTTTTAACCAATTCACAACAGGATGTGATAATGTTATGTGAACAATGGATTAAAATGAGAAATATATGAATATTTAAATATGAAAAACACATTAATGAAATTAAATACCATTGAAAAGTTTTATTTATAATGCTCCAAAATTTAAAAATACAATGACAAGATCATAAAAGCATCCAATACATCCTTGAATTTTCAGAATGTGATAGTATAGATTCTATTATTGTAAAATCACACCTGTATTGTATTAGACAAATAAAACAAATGAACTTGAGCATTGACTTCAGAGAGAGAGATAGAACCATTAATGCTATAAAAATTATCTCACATTCTAAAAAGTACAATATTGATTGCATTCGTGGGAAAATAAAGAAAAAATTAAATGTATTGGAAAACTACAAGATAGGGTGTTGAGTATTTCAGAAAAAAATGTTTTCTGCTGAAGATATTAAAAGCCAGCATCACAAAGTTATAAACAAATATAAAGATGGATCAGCATGTATTTTATGTGAATAATTTGTTTCATAATTTGTTCGTATAGTCATTACAAAACTCATTTCTTAGAGAGTTACTTTGTATTATTTTTTTTTATTTTAGAATTGGAGTGGCCATATTCATTTTAGAGATGGTTGCTATACATATTTGTAGTAAATGTTTTTTATGGTTTTTCTAAATTTAAAACTATGTTGATAATATTCACATAATCCAAATAAATTGCTACACTTTCTACATATTTAGATATCATAAAAATTTTCAGAGGTAATATTATTACACCAAATTCTGTATTTGTAAATTTAGTTTCATTTTAATTTTTTTTCCCATAGAGGGTTTTTCTTAATGTTTGTCAACTGCTGTTTTATCCTGTTTTCAATATTTTAAATTTGTGAAAAAAGAAATTTGTTTTAACCTATGACTTGTAAAAGCAAGTAATATTTTCTTCATATCATTTGTGCTAGAGTCAAACGTTTAGGCAGTTAACTATTATTAATAATTATATAAACATGGAGAAAAATTGAAAAACTTAATAATTTTATTTGTATTTGTTTTAGAATATTTTTGACATCCTTAAAAAGAAAATTATTTTCACCAAAAGATTTATAAAGGAAATCTATTTTCAATAACTTTACAAAAGTTTATAAGTTTTATAAAGCTTACAAAAACTGAAACTATTCTTTTTCATTTGCATAGATAATTAATTTCATTAGGTGTGATTGTTTTCTCTGGATATCAAATAACGCTGAAGTAGTAAAATGTTAGATGTAATCAGAATAGTTTTTTTCAGTGGATTAACATCTTCTCCATTCCACTTTTGATTATGAAAATTTGGCTTTTGAGTGTAACATATTTATTATTAATATAAACTACTTATAGCTGTATGTATCCCAGGAAAATAAATTAAATGGAATTATACATATATCATATTACTACAACTCTCATTTGTAGTGTTAGGTAATATTCTATTGGTTAATCTCTAGAGCAATGTGAAATTATATATTGTAATGGACACTCAATCTATCTTTGATCACAGAGGGCGCCACCAGATTTGGTAAAGATGGATTGCACTTAGGGAAACAAGGAAGTGAAGTTTTAGGGAGCCTGATTTATAAAGAATGTAGTTCGGGAAACTTGTAAAGGGGGGTGGGATTTTAAATTGTAATGTTATTAAAAAGATGAAGAATGGATGGGAGGTAAGGAATAAACAAAGGGCAGTTGATTTAGATATAAATGTAGATGTGGAGAGGGAATGGGTCTGTAAAATTAATAGTAAGCAAGTTATTTATAAACATAATGGAGAAGAAAGAATCAAAAAAATTTATAAAAGAGTAATTAGGAAAGAAAAAATTGTTAAAATTGGGTATTTGAATATGCAAGGTGGTAGGAGATCAGAAAAGTGGCAGGAATTAAACAAAGCAATTGAAAATGAAAGGCTTGAGGTATTAGCAGTAGTGGAAACACATCTAAGAGAAGATGAAGAACCTGTTTTGGAAGATTTGGTATGGCAGGGTATAAGTAGAAAAGAGAAAGAAAAAATGGGTGGTGGTATAGGAGTTATATCAAAAAAATATTTAAATACTGTTAAATGCCAAGAACATTTGTGGTTTGAAATAAGATTGGGAAAACAAGAATGGATGGTGGCTTTAGTTTTTATAGCTGCTGGAGATAGTCAAACTATAATGGAATGGAACAATAGCATATATGCATGCCTAGTTAAGGAGATACAGAGTTTTAAAAAAAGGGGGAAGAGAATAATGGTTATAGGAGATATGAATGGGCATATTGAAGAAATTGATGATGTAGACAATAAGAAAGGACAGCTTTTGAAGGAATTTTGTCAAGAGAGTAAATTTGAGCATTCGAAACTTATCAAATATTTATGAGGGACAATAGACATGGTCTAGGAATAATATATCCCACACAATAGATTATGTATTGGTAGAGATTGAGGGAATGGATAAAGTACGGAAAATTAAGGTGTTTGATAATGAAGAGAGAGTATGTAATAGTGATCATAATTTCTTTGTAATTGAAATGGTTAGTAATGTGATCGAAAATAGAAATAAAAGTAGAAACAATAGTGAAAAATGTGGATGGAGAGTGAATAATAAGAATAAGTTAGAAGAGTATAGAATACAAGTTGAAGAAACCATGAAAGAGTTGGTTGGAAATGAGTATGATGACTGGGGTGATGAAATAGAAAAAGTGGCAAATAGGATTTTAGGTGAGAATATTCAGAAGAATAAAAGTAATAGAAAAATGAGAGTTAATAAAAGTGTAAAAGAGAGGAAAAAAGCATGCAGAGAATATAAGTGTGCTATTAAGAACAAAGAAAGTGATAAAGATATTAATGCTAAATGGGAAAAGTACTTAGAAAAGAAGAAGTTAACTAAAATAGATAATTATAGAGAGAGAATGAAACTAAATAGTAAATTATTGGATGATATTAATAAAAGTGGAAGAAATGGGAGTAAAAAAAATTGGAATTACATTAAGAAGGAGGAATGTAGGGGGGAGAGAGATAGTACTACTGGATGAAGAGGGAATAGAGTATAGCTCTAGAGAAAAATTAGAGATAATATTGAATAGTTATGTAATGGATATAGAAAAGATGTTAGATGTGAAGGACAGAGGGATAGATAATATGAAAGCATATAGTAATGGGAATATTAGCTTTACAGAAAAAAAACTGAATGAGGCAGGGAAGAAATTGAAAAGTGGTAAGGCAAGAGGGTTAGATGGATGGGCAGCAGAGATGGTAATGAATTTAGGGCATAGGGCAAAAGTAAAGTTACTATCATGTTTTAATAAGATGGCACAGAAGAGAGTTTTTCCAAGTAGCTGGAGTAATACAAGAGTAAGATTATTATTTAAAGGAAAAGGTAAGGATCATAGAAAGTTAAATAATTATAGACAAATAGCGGTAACATTAGTTTTATATAAAGTTTTTTCATATAAGTTGGCTGGAATGGAAGAAAATAATGTAGTGGGGGAAATGCAAGGAGGCTTTAGGTCAGGTGTATAGCAGATAGTTTATTTGTAGTTACACAACTTATAGATATGAGTAGAAATTCAGGTAGACAGTTATATATGTGTTTTATAGATATAGAGAAGGCATATGATAGAGTGAATAGAAGTAGATTATGGATAAGTTTAGCAAATCTGGGAATGGATGAAGCTTTAGTGGGTGTTATTAAGAAATTATATGAAAATAATTACTATACATATCAATTAAAGGATATAGAATCTGTTAAAGTTAAAAATGTGATGGGACTAAGGCAAGGATGCCCTATGTCACCTATTTTATTTGTGTTGTATTTGAGTGAAATGGAGAGAGCAATAGAAAGTCTTGGAAGAGGGATAGAGATACCATTAATAGGTGGCAAGAGAGTATATACATTGCCAGATCTTTTTTTGTGGATGATGTCTTTTTGTGTGCAGAAAGAAGATAAGATATGGAAGTTATGCTGAGGACATGCACAAGGGTGGGTAAAGATATGGGGATTAAATTTAGTAAAGAAATATCAAATATAATGATGGTGAATACTGGGGAAAGAGAAGACAAAGATTTCTTATTGGGGGATATAAAGTTAAGTGTGGTGAATAGATATTGTTATTTGGGAATCATCTTGAGTAATAAGAAAAATTGCTTGGATGAATGGGAGAAAAAATTGATAAATGAAGCAAAGAAAAGAAAGGGATTGATAAAGAAATTAACAGTGTTTCATATAATAAATATGATGTAGCTAGAATTGTATGGAAGGGAGTCGCAGGAGCAGGGTTAACATATGGCAATGATGCATTATGTGTTAGTAAAGGGGTATTAGATTGCTTAGAAAAAGTACAAAGGGAAATAGCAAGACATGCATTAGATGCTGAGGTGTGGAGCAAAGAACGCAATTCAAGGAGAAACGGGATGGTCAAGTTTTTATATGAGGGATGCAAAAAGCAAATTAAAAATGTTTGGTAGATTGCAGTTTATGGATAATAAAAGAATAGCCAAAATAGTATTTAATTGGGTTACAAGTAAAGGGCAGGCAACAAGATGGGTGAGAAAGGTAATGCGGTATGCAGAAGATTTGGATAAAGAAGTTATGTCAGTATACTTATACAAAAGGTGGGATGATTGTGTTAAAAGGATTGTTGAGTGTTATAGTGGTAAAGAGTGGGATAGAAGAATAGATGCATTAATAAAGAATAGGGAGTTGGAGAGATGGAGAACTTGTATGGAGAGTAAAAAGAGTTTAAATACATATAGAAATAAACAGAACATTGGGTGGGAATTAATTTATGATAATAGTAAAGAAAGTAGTTTATTGTTTAAGGCTCAAACGAGATCTTTAGCAACAAGGGAATATACATGTAAATGGAAAAATATGGGTGATTTAGTCTGCAAGTTGTGTAAGGAAGGCATAGAAAATATTAGGCATCTGTTACTTCAATGTAAATGCTTGGGAGCAGAAAGGGTACAAATAATGAAGTTATGGAGGATTAAATATGAACAAAGTGATTATACAGAAAGTGAGTTATTGGTTTTTATGCTAGGTTTGGGAAAGGATAAGGGGGATTTAGATATGAAGGTCATGGAGTTGACAAAGATTATGTTGTGGAAATGGGATGGAGCAGATTATGGGAAAACTTAGGGTGGACAATGGAAAAGGAAGGTAAAGTGGCTAACAGGTTTCTCTGAACATAGCTGCTGAAAGATTCCTGACTCCGTTTAAGGAGAAGTCACAGTGCATCACATCACATCACATGTTAATTGAATGTAAATGTTTGAAAACAGAAAGAGTACATGTAATAAACTTATGGAAGAATAAATATGAAAATAGTGATTATACAGAAAATAAATTATTGGTTTTTATGCTGGATTTGGGAGAAGATAAAGGGGATTTAGATATATAGGTTATAGAGTTGACAAATATTATGTTGTGGAAATGGGATTGAGCAGAATATGGGAAAATTTAGAGCAGGGAATGGAAAATAAAGTGGTGAACAGGTTTATCTGGGCATAATTACTGAGATATTCTTGACTTCATTTAAGGAAAAGCCATAATACATCACAACCCATCGAAAATTTATTTACTGTGATCAAAAATGGATGAGGATGATGGTTTATGCTGACTAAATTCAGGGCGAGACAAGAAATCTTAAATATTGCTCAGACAATTGAGAAATAAAAGCACTAAAACAAACATCAGCCAAATTAAGTTTAAACAATTCTGAAATTTTATTTACGAGAAATATAAATTATAAAGTAAAAGTTTATAATATAATAAACAGGATTATACCAGGTGTGCACCAGAAAGAATAAAATTCAACACTCTGGCAGACTCAGTCTAATTTTCTAATAATGAATTAAAGAAAAAGGGAACAAATGACTTTCAGTTTACAATTCACCTGAAACACTGGTATCTTTATTCAGAGATATGAAAACAATATGTTCTTGAGAGAAATCAATGAAACAGCACCAGTGAGAATTTCTTGGCCTGGAAAAATGCATCAGGACCAAGAATGTCATATCGGCAGTAGAATGGCTCATGATATATTATGTTTAAAGTAATGCATGGGTGACTGCAAGTCTGAGGTTAAATTAAGTGTCTAAGTAACTTGGGAAATGTCATCCATAGGGTATTAGATCATTGAGCAGAGGTGAAAGGATTGAGTGTTGGTCGGATTCTGGTTCCCAGCATCCAGATTCAATCAGCTTTAGTGTATTTTGCCTGTGTTCTAGATCTTGTTACATGGAGGGACAATTTTTACCATTATAATACATAACACAGACATACAACTATTTAACTGCCATTTGAATTTAGTTCATAATTCATGTCATTAACAAGAAAATGATTTTTCAATTGATTAGAAAGTTGAAGACTTTCTTGAATCATTTTTGCTGTGAAATGAACAGGTTCCACTTCTGTTTTATTATCTTTTTCTAAATTTTCTATAGTATCTAAATTTATTGCCAAACCTTTTTCCAACAGGCATTTAAAGTATGTAAAATTTAATGCATGTATATACAATAGGGAAATCCTGATTTTAAGTGAAAGATGAACTTCTTTATTACATAAACGAAAACAGCATAAAAAGATATTAAGAAGAAACACAAATTGCATAACTTCAAAATCGCATTAATAAAATCCACACAAAAAGAGACCGAGGTGTGTATATATATATTTACTCTGCATAAACTTAAATGCATTTGAATTGTGAAATAAATTTATTATTTAGATCAAAGTTATAGAAATAATAAATGTATCCACTGCAAAATTAAATTTTCACAAAACATTACTCCCTTAATCTGAGTAATAAGGACTTGTTCATAAAATATTGATCATTTAATAAATTTAATAATTTGAGTAACAAACAATTATTTAAAATTGTTTGTTGCAGTTAATGCCATTTACATTTTTTTTTGCTTTGTAAAAATATTTCCTCTTAGCTAGTAAAACAATAATAAATGTGAAATCAATTATATTTTGACAAATATAATCAATAGTCTAAGTCATGGGTGGGCACATAGCAGCCTGAGAGCCACATGCAGCCCACTAAGAGTTTTTATGTTCCCTCCCCAAGACAATCAGTAAAATCCACCTTGAACTGAGATTTCCTTCCTGTGCATGACCAAAATTTATCTTGTATTTTCCACTTGAATGGCAATGTCAATACACATGCACAGTGTAGATATGATGTGCAGTGCTTTTCCAGTTGATCTGGTTAATTTCAATTTTGTCTTTGCATTAGCAAATATATACATTTCCAACTTTAATAAAATTATGAACCTTCCAAAAAAATGCAAAATCAGTGATGAATGTCATGTGTTTAATGAAGAATAGACAAACAAATATTTTACAGGAATAAAGCAGTGTATTTATTGTGTCATAAAAAAGGTGTGGTCCTCCGCTAACCTTCACTTCCACAAAGTGACACTGATGTGGCCCTCGACCAACCCCTGTGGCCCCTGAGCCAAAACTATTGCTCATCCCTGGTCTAAGTCAAATTTCAAAGAAATGATAATAATAACATTTATCACTATCAACAGTTACAAAAGTGTAAAAGTTTAGTGTGGATTAAATAATTTGTAGCCATCCAATATGTTGTTCTATTTATAAAATTAGTAGTGCCCTATTTGGAGAAATTGGCTGGAAACAGTTTTATTAAAAATTAAACAATTATTAGTTATATCATATATTCGATATATATATATCACATTTTATAAAATTGAAGAGTTTTTAATTTATTTCTATTTAGAAAACAAATGAAAATTAAATTTCTTACTTGTATGAATTGGGATAGAATTTATAGATAGCATCCCATTTATCTTGCTCCTTTGTAGTGGCTTCACAAAACATCTATAAGTACAAGAAAATTTCTAATATGAAATACCAACCCCGATAAATATAATTTGTATATTAATAATTATATAATCTAATGTTTTCCATAAAATAAGATTTACAACATTAAATAATAATAGTTCTCATATATATAAAATATTATATGCATATCTGTATTTAAACTCCAATTACTTTTAATAGGTAATTACGAAAAAAGAATATTTTATTAATGTAGTTGAAATTATACACTAACCAAATCATATCTACATCATAAAGATTAACAATAAAAGTATATAAAAATGATTATTTTCGTGCATAATTTGATGTTAATATTTCAGTTACATAACGGGTTAGACAGAAAATATTTAAATTATAAAGCAAAGTTTTAAAAGAATCTGATGAATTTTTACGATAAAGTAAAAATTTATATCAAAGCTTTCAAGTAACTTTTCTCATCTCCATATACATAATGTGTCTTTTGATCCACAAACGTTTAGCTTTTGAAATGGCAACTCGTTCTATCACCGTTTTAAAATTCAAATCTATTTGACTTAGAATATATAAATAAGCATGTATATAATCTAGAATGCTTACATACTTTGATATCTTAATAAATAACTAGCCAATCGGCGTGAAGTAAAACAATTGGTTTATGATCTTAATGTCAATCATGAGTTGGGATTGAGTCGACAGCTGATATACTACAATGCACGGGATAAAACTTTTGTCAAATAAATATCAAATCAAAAAAGCCATGATAAACTTAAAGTTATTAAAATAAATTCTAGCAAAATTAATCATTTAAAATATTAGATAAATTATGATGGCGCATAATTGAATCAAATACATATTAACATCTTAATCATTAATACATTAATTTACAGAATAATAATCTAAATTTATATATATATAACTGAAGTAGAATAAATACATGAATCAACTTTGCTCAAGTAAGTTTGTGTGTGTATGTATATACATATATATTACTTAATAAAGGATACTGTTTATATAAAATTATACAAGTATGGATGCTCATGGAGGCAGTTATTCTTAAATGTGCTCATAAGCATTAATTACTTTACAATTAAAAATAAAACCGGAAATATTTTACTAAATTAATTTAATTTTTTTAATAAAAATATGTTATAGATAAATCACAATTTCATAAATGATGTGATTCTGAAAGAATTCAAGTATTTAGTAAAAGCAAAAAAAAATTCAGTGATATTCCTTTATATTCCATAGCAAGATCGTTTGGTGAGTTTATATTGTCAGTTGTCAAATTTATTTGCCACTTTTTCCAAATTATTTTGAATCATATGTCATAAAATGAGATAGAAAATTATTAAAGAAACTATATATATATGATAACAGATGGCGTTCTACCAAAAACACCGTCAAGCGTAGTTTTCTGTTTACATAAACGTCAGAGTGAGCATTCGCTATCTCTAACTTTAATTCCACTTTCAGATCATGATTTCAAGCTATTTAAACCAGACCAGCATAAAAATAATATTAAAACACAACCTAAGGTTTCACTGCTACAAGCAGACTTTCAAGTGTAAAGAACTACAAAAAAAAACTACACAATATATATACTATTAAAAACTACCCACAAATCCATTCACTTCTCATCCACCCTTAATATTAAAAGAACTCTTAAATAAGTTAATTGCTTCAGAATAATAAATTTTCAATAATAAAGACTCTTTAATTCTTCTTTTGATTTTATTTCTCTCAAAGAAGACAACCTTAGCTTCATCAAAATCAATAGTGTGGCCTGTATTATTTTCATGGACATACAAAGCAGAACTAAGATATCTATTTTTAACTCTACTTTTATGAACCTTTATTCTTTCATTTAAACTCAAACTACTCTGACCTATGTAAACCTTCTTACAAAATAAACAGGGAATAAAATATACTACACCAGGAATAGTCTTTCTATCAAAAACATCTTTTGTATTATTTAATAAATTATTCAATGTAACACCTCTTTTTCAAGCAATTTTCTTATTTCCAAACAATTTACTATTTCTACACACAATTTTATAAGAAGACAATTTAAATGGCAAAGAAATAAAATCATATTTTTCTTTAACCTTTACATCCTTACAAATATTACTATTAAATAAAATATTTTTAACAAATTTATCAGAGTATCCAACACTCAAATAATCTTTATAAAATTGATATTTCTGAAACAAAGCTACCCCACTAGAATTATTTAATTTAATATTCTAGGGGGTAGCTTTGTTTCAGAAATATCAATTTTATAAAGATTATTTGAGTGTTGGATACTCTGATAAATTTGTTAAAAGTATTTTATTTAATAGTAATATTTGTAAGGATGGAAAGGTTAAAGAAAAATATGATTTTATTTTGTTGCCATTTAAATTGTTTTCTTATAAAATTGTGTGTAGAAATAGTAAATTGTTTGGAAATAAGAAAATTGCTTGGAAAAGGGGTGTTACATTGAATAATTTATTAAATAATACAAAAGAAGTTTTTGATAGACTGTTCCTGGTGTAGTTTATTTTATTCCTTGTTTATTTTGTAAGAAGGTTTACATAGGTCAGAGTAGTTTGAGTTTAAATGAAAGAATAATGGTTCATAAAAGTAGAGTTAAAAATAGATATCTTAAAGAGTCTTTATTATTGAACATTTATTATTCTGAAGCAATTAACTTATTTAAGAGTTCTTTTAATATTAAGGGTGGATGGGAAGTGAATGGATTTGTGAGTAGTTTTTAATAGTATATATATTGTGTAGTTTTTTTTGTAGTTCTTTACACTTGAGAAGTCTGCTTGTAGCAGTGAAACCTTAGGTTGTGTTTTAATATTATTTTTATGTTGGTCTGGTTTAATTTTAGATTTGGGGTAGTTTTGATTTTATATTGACTAGTTTAGCTTTATGCTTGTAATGTTTATATATATATATATTATTCCGATGCTTTCATGTTTATTTTTCTTGTTTTGACTCATAAAAATTATTTCAAAATATTATTTACATCCATGCCTTTACAAATTTCACTTTCTATACTTATAATACCCAAATTTTGATTACATTTGAACATGAATGTGTCTTTTTAAATTGTGAAAAAATACATTTAAACATGGCAAAAGGGAAATAATTTCATAACTTGTAATACCAGCATTGTAAAAACATAAAATAACTTTTTTGTTCAGTATATATTGTTATCACATGATCACCATTTCTTATGCTTGCAGATAAAATGACAAAAACTATCCATACAGTAGAACCACTCAGTGCCAGCCAGAGTAATCAGGGGATGCCAGAAGGCTTGTGCATAAAATTTCCATCTAGTGCCCACTCATCCCATATCCCCAGAATAGTTTCTGGCTTGTGACTTTTATCAGTGAAGAGCCTTGGACCTGAAAGCACTGCATGTAGATATTGGACCTCCAATGAATAAGTGAATGGGAAACATATGGGTGAACCATCCCAACATGCCACTTGTGCTACTGTTCTACAGAGATATGACCTTGGCCAACATGCAGGCATTCTCCTTTCATACACATATGACAAAGCCACTCAAGAGCATCTTAAGTGATCACCTCTGTATGCAATTGTAAGTGATAATGTGATACTGCCTTTATTATTATTATTATTGAGTTGTCTATCTACCTGCAATGCTCTCTGTCAGTCATAATTGCAAGTTATTCGACATCCACTCGATTTAATTTTCTAAGTCAGGCTATGAATTACAGCTTCTTTTAAGCTGTTATGTTACTCCCACACAGCTGAGTGATCTCCCAAATATTGCCCACTTTTCAACTTACACATCATGAACCCTTATTCATATATCTGTAATGACTCATATATATATATTGGTGATTGTTTATCTTTTCTACATGTGTGTGGTCAAGTGTATCTGTGGTATGTGATAGTGTGAATAGTTGAAGGGTACTAGAAGTCTGGGTTCAAGCCCCTTATATTTTAATAGAAGATTCTATATTCTAAAAAAAGATGTTATAATTAGTTAATAATAATCTCTTAAAGATTTATTTTATTTAAAAAAAAAAAAAATACAAATTTTTTTAAAGTAATATGTTAACAACAAAAAATAATTTGATAACTGATTCATGTTATTTTATATATATATGCACATATGTAAGAATTTTATGTATATTCAAAATGGAATTAAGAAAAATGTTAATTTTATTATTAAATGTCAATTGGAATATGCTCAGAAATTATTATGCCACATGTCTATGTGCATATATATGTATCAATGCATGTCAAGTGGACACATGTAAATTGTAATCATTTATTTTATTATTAAATGGCAATTTAAAGATATTCATGTTATAGTATACTCTCCATCTGTGCACTTAAATATATGCCATTCATGTAAACAGTTTATGCAGGATTGTAAATCACAATGTGATAATCTTTTTGTATTTTAATCAAAATCAGAAGGTGTTTACATATATAGCCATATTCTCAGATCTTAATTCTAAAGTTTCAAAATATTATATGTTGCACCATCACTAGATTATAGTAAGTTATCAGGCTTAAGTTCTCTAAGCTAGATTTGAGTATAATGGTTGATTATAGGGAAAAGGGATTATAGTACTGGAGTGGTATCCAGTTGACAAGGGGTCCTGCTTTGGCATTAAAATACATTTCTTTAAAATCCATGCACTACATTTTAATTAGTTTAGTCTATTAGATATTTAAGTTTATACTTTGCCAATACATTAATGGAACTATGTAGCCAAAGCATTGATTTGATCATCATGTTTTAATATCCAAATATTATTGTTTTTCTGGTTATATATTATGATGAATTAGCACTTTAGTTCATGCATCCAAATTAAGGTTTAAATAATTGCACCAAACTGGCAATGGCTTAAAACATGGTCTAAAGTAGTCCCATTTCAAATCCAGTCACCAGATTGACTTGATTTATTTTGATTGTTGATGAAGGATGAGTAGTACCTATACTTGATTTTCTTATTGATAATTCTGGTGAATTTATATTATACTTGTAGTTGCTCTAAGGAATTAACTGTCTGTTCTCATGCTCTCTTATAATAACTTTAGTTATATATTACTTTATAATTAATTCACAGTAAATATCCTTATATTAAATATTATATTTTACTGATATTTAATTTTAAATTATGTCACTAGGGAGCGTGATGATTTCCCTCACTCCAGGTATGACCCCCTATCACCCATCTAGTTACAAAGGTCAGTACATTGTACAGACCCAACACCTGCATTTATATATGCAATATATGCAAAATTCAAACTCAGACTTTCACACAAGCCATAACTTTCAGTGCCATCTTATATTGCTGACACAACTGATCACACACATGTTGAAAAAACAAATAATTATCAATACATGTATTTTATGCTAAAGCATCACTCATCAGTTGGTCCAGATTACCATCTACACACATATATACAATCAGTACTCAGCTTTATATTAAGATAGCCAATCTTCATACTTTAATGGACAGGTTTCAAACTAATCTGGACCAACTGATGAATGCTGGTTTAGCATGAAATATGTATATTGGTGATTATTTATCTTTCCAATATGTGTGTGATCAGTTGGGTCAGTGATATAAAATGACACCAAGAGTTATGGGTCATGTGAAAGTCTGAGTTTGAATCCTGTATATATTACATATATAAATGCAGGTGTTAAGCCTGTACAATGTATTCATTTATATAAATAGTGCATAAAAGGTATGGCCATCCCTCACATATGTATGTATAAATGGATTACTCTCCTGTACATGAGGGTCAGAATGACTAACCATGAACATGGATAGGATGACAATCTTGGCATTAATGTGAGCTTTGAACATTCCATCATCAGATTTTCAATGGAATGGCAGGCTGAAGAGTTGTGGGTTGGGATAGTTTGCAGCCTTTCCATTAAAGTATGAAGATTGGCTATCTTAATATAAAACTGGGTACTGATTGTATATATGTGAGATGGTAATCTAGACTAACTGATGAGTGCTTGTTTAGCACAAAATACATATATAGGTGATTATTTATATTTTCAACATGTGTGTGATCAGTTGGGTCAGTCATATAAAAAGGCACTAAGAATTATGGGTTGTGTGAAAGTCTGAGGTCGAATCCTGAATATAAATAAATTTAATTAATAATTGGTCAATTTAAAATAAAGGAAAATTATGTAATATATAATACATGTATTTATATAATATATGCGTGTTCTTGAACATATTGTATAATTAATATATTTTACTTCTGTTATATTTAGATTGCATGATCATAATTTTATTATTGGTCTCTAATTAACTTTATATAAAAAATTACAGATGTTACAAAATATGTTATGTAACTTAAAGATTTAAATTAGATTAAAATTATATTGAAGAAAGCATAAAATATTTGCTGAAAAACACTTATGTAATATTGAAAATATTAATATTTTTATCTTTCCATGATTGATTGACATTTACATAGCCCAGTGGTGATCTAGTTGCTTCCATTTCAATTGAATATATATATATATATATATATATATATATATTCAAGTAAATAATATGTATATAATAGTGATAGCTTTATATATATATATATATATATATATAAAGCTATCACTATTATATACATATTATTTACTTAAAATGATATGTAAGTAGAGAGATTTTAACTCAGGATTTTTCAGTCTATTCATACTTCATTCCATCTCAAACAAATGATATAAATTCAGCAAGGGCTTTGAGCATTCCATCATTGGTTGTTCAATGAAATGGATGGTTGAATACTTATAAGGATGAAAAGATTGAAGCCTGTCTATTAATGTTTGAAGAAGTGATATTTTAATATACACCAAATACTGATTGTACATATGTGTGACAGATTATGATCTGGCCCAACTGATGAGTGCTGGTTTGGCATGATATATATATATTGTACCGGTCAGATAATGTATTTTGGCTTAATGCCATTTGAATACTACGTGAAAGTACTTCAAAGCCACCCATACGTGAGATATTAAATTAAGAATACTATGACCTATGCCCTCTTCCCCTTCTATTGAGTCTAATTACGAACTAACAACATTATCTGAGACACGCAAAAATTATTTTCTTACCCGACCCAAGGTTAGCATCAGGGAGAGACAAGGATGAGAACACTTACGAGACTAACTAAGTTAAATGTGCATAAAAATATAATATGAAATATGTATTTGTGCATGCCTGGATCATTGGATAAATAAAATAAAAGATTAAGCTAATAAGAAATTGAAATATATAAGACTTAAGCTTTTAGATTCAATAATATAATTTAATAAAATGCAAATTGTAAATATTTGAATGATTTTAATTATCTTCGCTATTCCTCAATTGATTATATATATGATGTTACAATAAGGCGGAGGGCAATTACATAACATTTTGCGGTTCAAATATTACTTTCCCATGTTAACTCATGTCCCCTCAATAAAGCAAAGTAAGATAATATTTCACAAAGCATTCTAATGGCTTTGTGCCTGATACAAAATTTTAAAACATTTAAAGACATTTTAATAACCATTATTTAACAGGAATAAATGTAAACAAAGTAGGTGTTATTGAGGAGACCAAGATGGCAGGCAAAAAAAAAAGGAAACTTAATTATTGTTAAGATAACATATATCATTTTAAATTGGTAAGTTGTAAATGAAAAAATAATTTAAACCGCAAATAAAAAAACAAGAAAACATTTATATGTATTTTAAATGAGGAATAGCAAAGGGGAAAAGGTTAAATATAAATAGATGATCACACAAAAATTAAATATATATCTAATATTAGTATAATAGACAACAGTTACATTATATATATATCATTAAATGAAACAGTTATGATCAGTATTTTTCAAAAGCTAAAGTAATAAATAGTGCATGAGGAGGCATATGGTTACCTATCGGTCTTCCTTGGTCCTGTTTCTTTGATGTTTGTGGCTTGATACATCCATAGAGAGATATTTGTCCAGACAAATGAATTTGAAGTAGGCAGCATTTTACGACTAAAGGCACACACACAGCTGACAGTTCACATTTATAGATGGTTGGGCACATTAGGCATTTTGATGGACATAGGACCCCCATGGCAGGCAAAGCTGTTTGCTTAGCTGCCAATCATGGTCCTGTCCATCAAATTACATAGCTTTTAACTCGTCGCATGTTGAAACTTATAAGTGATGTTGAGGACAAAAGTTGAATAAATTCAGGAGCAAAAATCTGAACAAGTTGAACAGAAAAATCTGCCTAATTCAGGAACAATATTTTCTGCATTTAGGAACAAAACCTCGGAGAATCACAGCACAGGATCTGCATGAATCAGCAAAAGAATCAAAGAAAGACCAAGTCTTTTGTTCTCCTCTCCTTTTTATACCTTCTAAGATCTACCCTTCTATTGTTTTGCATATGATTTTAAATCTTGATAAGCCCCCCACACTTCTTTGTTTTGAAGTAAGTTTTTACTAAAAATAAACTCAATTTCTTTTTATCAAATTGTGCATTTCAGTTTGAATTTTATATTATTAAAAGGCCATCTTTAATTGCCTTGAATGGACTAACTAATTAAACATACCATTCCTTTAGAAATGTTGGCAGGCTTATCTTAAAATAAAATCATGACATTTTAAAAAAATTAAAATGACAAAATTAAAAGAAAAATATCTTTTTTTTTAAATAAAATAACCTTTTAGTTCAACAGAATTTTGCCTTAAATCATATATATATGCTTGATGTATATATATGTTTGATTAATAAATTTTAAAAGTAAATTTTCGTAGTAATTTAATCTTAACAAAATTTATTTTAAAGAAATATTTTAACAAAAACAAATTTAGATACCGTTAAGTAAGTTAAATGAACATATTAATTTTAGCTTTAATGCAAAACCCTGCTGATACTGGACTATAAACTTAATTCAGGTCTACAATATTTGTTAAGTCTATAGAAGGCTGTGAAGCATGGATCGGACTTCCAGATCCATTGCTTCATTTCCCAATAGTTAGTGAGAAAAAAAATGTTTAAAAAAATGCAGTTGCTTTAGGTCAGAGATAAAAATTTATGCCAGGTGAGTTCAAGCCTAATCCTTATTTGCTGTAATATTTAATTTATTAACTAACTAATGGTTTTTTTTTTCATATAACTAAGGTCGGGTCCATATTGTTTCTAGTCTAACAAGATATCTGTATTTTTTTTGTATTTTCTGGGGTCCAGTCATATCCAGGGTTTTAGGTTTCCAGCCTTGTACACTCCTTTTATGCCATGGCTATCTTCCACAAAAAAAGCAATTCTTCCGCATTTCTATTTTAACGCATATGGTCCTTTACTATAGGGAAAAACTTTTTAAATTTTTTTCGCGATGCATTATTTGGCCTAGGGTATCTCATCCATACTTGCTTTCTTTGCCTGAGATGATATTGCTGATTTCTCTTCTTGCGATGCTGAGCCGTACATCTTCATTTTTCCCCTGCCTTCTTTTCTTGCTCAATCATATTCTGGACTTGGAACAACATTTTTAAGGTATCAAGGTGGTGTCTAGGGTTCCCACCCAGTTTTTCTCTAAAACATTTTATGTGGCTAAACTTTGCCACAGTTGTTATAAGATTGATTACTATCGGAGTACAAAGATTTCACTGCCTTGTTGTGTCTGGAGTGGGTTCAACAGTTGAAGATTGTTTGTTTTCTCACTGTCCTCTTTCAGTTGCCGATTTTCTTCTCCACCTTGTATGTCATGTTTTATAGAAAAGTCCAAGTGGTGAATATCTTTACATAATTCATCATCAGTCAATGATTTAAAATGAATATCATCTTGTTCTTGTTGATCTTGCCATTTTACTTGAGTATCATTATCTGGTGGTGCTTTTGTCATACTAGTCTGTTTTTGATGGGGTTTCATATTTTCCTCTAAATGGTTTAGCCTTTGTGCTGTATTTCCCATAAATTGTTGGCACATGGTCATCATCATTTTTCTTTTCTCTCTCATTTCTTTGATGAGGACTTCAAAATTGTATTCTTGGTTGTTCATCCTATTCTGTCTGTCCATTTTCTAATACTGGCTATTTTGTTTGACCATAACTTATAACTTATTTTCATGTTTGATGAAAATTTAAGTATCTCTACTAACCTGGAGACAAGAAAAAAACTAATTGATCTAAATATATTTTACTATCAGTGTTTAGCCGCTATATATGTTTGTATATTCTATACTTTTTACTAAGACAAACTTTTATTTCTTTGTCAAATAAATGAAATTATAACTTCTATTTTATATCACTAACTCTTTTACTTTTGTAGTGTATTTAGTAATCACAACTTTGCCTACCTTACAAGGTTCTATTTTAAACAAATGCCCATTGTGTCAGGTTGTAAATGAAAAAAAAATTTCTTCTGTCTGTGTCTGTTTTTAATATTTATACTACCTATATGATTCTTTTCACTTTACTTAATTTATTTTTTTATATTTCATTATTAATGTCACTGCTATGTTGTCACAATATAACTAAAAATAATACACTTACAGCTTGACCCGGCGTTCTCTAACACCTGAAACAACTAAAAAATGCATTTACATTAATACAACTTTTCATATATCAAAAAGAAATATGTGAGCAAAAATATACATATGTCATGTTTAAATTATTTGGCTCACTAAGCATACATTGTTATTTTGATCATCTACTATACTACGGTTTGGTTTATTGTAATCTGATATAAGAGATTGCACTTGCTGACAAATTTATTTGATAGAAGGGTGCCAGTCAACAAGACAATGGCCATATCAAAATACATTTTAATGGATAATGATCCAAGCACACATTGATAAAGGTTGATAAAGTTTAACATAATTAGATTTATTTTTAGTTTCACTTTACTTTCAAAAAAAAATCTCTGCACGAATAAGTAAATGCTACTTTCAATGATTTTTAAAATTATATATTGGATGTATAACTTTAAGTAAGGTAATATGTATGACCTGGGTTCGAAACCATGCTACCATTTTGGTCATGACAAAAAATATAAATCTAGACAGCCAAAGTACGATTAAAAAACAAAAAAAAAATTAAAATAAAATCCCATGATAACCGCTACTCCGAATGATGAACCTGGGATCAAAACCAAACACCATTTTGGCCACAACCCAAAATAAGTTATAGAATTATCAAGCAATTTTAAAGATAATGCATGGAAATCAAAAACTGTTAAAAAACATTCATATAAAAGCGGGTTTTACTGAACTATAAATGAATTGTATACCATATACACCCATATATATGTATACTTCACTAAATAAGCATATATATGACAACATATCAATATACAAAGAGATATACCTATATAAATATTTCTTTTATTATCAAGCACATGATTTTATTAAAAAGATTCGTCATATTGTGGACCGCATACTCCTATTATTTCAGGTTAGTAAATGCTGGTTGCAAATGTAATGAAGAAACAATTATTGCAGATAAAGACTTATTATTTCAGGCTACGCAGCAATTCAGAACTCTAAAATGTAAAGGGTCTTCACCTAACGGTTACTAAAAGAAAGTCTTTACCTAGCGATTATTAAAAGGGTCTTCACCTAAACGATTACTCAAAGGGGTCTTCACCTAATGGTTACTCAGTAAATGATTTCAATAACATAATCCAAACTGATAAAAAAATCTTAACTAAAGGTGGATGACATATATGTTATACAAAATATTTTATATATATATTTATTAAAACGAACATACACGCATTTACTATTTATCAAGTTGAACATTAAGTTCAATATTTTTAAAACAAAACTTATATTTATATTGTAACGAGCACAGACAATGTTACATTATTTTTTATTATTATTAAACATTAAAATAAAAAGTTCGCATTTAAAATTTTTTTTTTAAGACAGAAAAATTGAAAACAAATTCTACCTTAAACTCGTATATATATAAATCGCACAGAGGAGAAAAATTATTAAAATAAAACTTTATGAAAGAAAAAGTATTTTAAAACTAAATTTTAAAAAGATTTGGAGATAAAATTATATCTTTAAATTTATCTTTAAATATATTTTTGGATTTGGAAAACAGGTTAATTAATGTCATGGAAATGATTATTTTAATTAGTCCAAGTGAATAAGCCCTTGGGCATTTAAATGTATAAATAACGGTCAGATAGGAAAACAATAGAAACTTTTAGCAAATAAAAAGAAATCCCGATGATGTAATGTTGAGTCAATCCTTAAGATTAATATAAAAGGAAAGTTGGAAATTATTAGGGATTATTAAGAGAGGACTGAGATGTGTTAAGTCGGAGAATTGGAGGTGAAGGGATTTAAAGACACAATTTCAATTCCTTCAGTTGTTATAAAAATGGAAAAATGAAACATCCCTTTTCTTATACTGAGGACAACAGGATCGTTGGGGGATTTAATGTGGATTCCAAATGGCATGTAATGAATAAAGAGGAACATTGAAAAAAAAATCATAAGAACTTTAAAAACATTTTGAAACACTATGAACATTAAATTAAAAACTTTCCATATTTCAAATAATTAAGAAATAGAATCCCATCTGACCAACGTTATTTATTAATTAGTTATAATTTTATTTAATGTATTTCTTTTGTAAAATCATTTCCATTTATTTATTTATTTGTTCTTTTAGTTTTATTATGATTTCTGTTTTTCATTAAACTAGTTATATAAATATTAAACTTAAGTTGGGCGTGAATGGCTATATAGATTTGTAAAGTTATATTAAGGGAGAATAATCTTAGGTTATTCATTTCATAGTTGTATTAGGTTAAATGGATTGGATATATTGGTGTAATTAGTAGATGTAGTATAAGATTCGCTATGGGCAGAATTGCTATTATATGCCGCACACTTCCGTTTTGCCTATGGAAATGATTATAAGACGTAGAACGCTGTTCCTTTCAATGGAGTTTTTTTTTATTGCTCTTCTTGTCTGATAGATGTAATATTCCTATCTGACGAGAAGCAGTTTCTTCTCTTAACCTAATTGTACTGCTGTATTCGTATTACATTGAACACATCGATATATCAGATGGATTGAAGTTTGGTTTGACTGCGAACCTTTCGCCTAAGGTTAAACAAGGATTGAATATTTTCTTTTCAAATGCAAATCTATGTAGTCTATTCATACTCGACACTAAATAAAAATGTATTAAATTTAAGTTGTTTATAGATGCTTGCATGGATTGGTTATCGGTTAATTATGTTTTGGGTTTTCATAGATGATCAAAATATATAGACATTCGGTAAATACTGATACCTTACGGTGAGTATCTAAGATGTATTTATTCAGATGTCTTTTAAGTTATTGGTGTTAATGTGGTGCCTTATGATGAACACCATTGGGTTTCTTGTATTCCCTATGCAATTGACGGTATCAATGATTTTCTATTTTGATCATTTATGTTTACTTTGAAATGTTTTTAACTGTGTAATCTATGTAACCGATCTATACTCAACATTATAAAACAAACTTTCATAAATCCATCTGTGCGAACTTAATTAAAATGTAAACTTATAATATTATAAAAATTAAAATGTAAATTTAAATTATAAAATCAAATTAAAATCTAAAATAAACATACTAAAATAATAATGTTAAAGTTTATATATATATGTGTATAAATAAATTTTTGTATGTTAATTACTGGCAGTAGCCTATTTTATTTATTTTTTAATATTGAAATATAATTAGATAAAATATTATATTACTAAATCTCTGCTACTCCCTGAGCTAGTGACATGGGCTAATGACCGGAATCAAAATTTAAAAAAAAAAAAAAAATTTTTTTTGACTTACGTATCTGCCTACTTTATAAATTTTTCTAGGTTCAAATGCCTAGATGGCGCCCTGTGGTGCAGATCACGTTCAGCTCTCTATTCTCTGGATTGTTACAATATATTATTTGCAAGGAAATGTAAGTAAAAAAAAATTTTTTGCAGACTATAATTATTCATTATATATATAAGTAAACAAAATGCAGAGAAAGTGAAAAAAATCTTTGGTGACATCGTTCTATGACATGTTTCAGTTAAATTATCAAACTTTAGAACTATGAAAAAGAATTCCTATTAACGGAAAAAAAATTTGTTATCAAGTATTAGATCTATACAAAAATTTATACAAACAAAAAAAAAAATTATTTGCACTTTTTTACTAAATATTAACACCCCAGTATGTATACTATATTTCGAAAATTATTATACTAAAATTGCTCATGTTTAAGCACTACCAAAAAATAATATAAAGCATGAAATCTATTTTAAGGGTAGGCGGGTGGGTATTTATTTGACACTTCCACCGCATCAACACTATATACTTTATATGAGAAGCAATATGATGACTGACCATGACAAAATCTACTCATTAGGAAAAGAAAATTTTTTATCACTCTGATATTTTATTCTCATTATATATTCACTAAAAAAAAACTGATGGAGTATTCACTTTTTAACTATAAACTGTTCATTCTATCAATTTAAAACTTGGAAAAAAATTTTTACACTATGACACATCTTAATTAAACTTAAAAATGAAATTTGGCCCACTTTTGTGTGGCAAATCCGGGAAAAATCTTACACATATTTATTATTTCATGTTATTGGGAAAAAATTATATATATGCTCAATATACATATATATATATATATATGCAACAGTATACAAGGTGTGGAAATATTCAATCACCTCATGGATGGGCTTACAATCTGGGAAAAAAAATTCTACATATATAAATACCTTAAGTTCCTTTTCCTTTCCTTCCACAAAATAAAATTTGACCCATTTTGCATGACAAATCCAGGAAAAAAAATCGTACCCAATACCATTCATTATTTAAAACAGACGAAAGAAAAAAACATTATCCATACATAATAAAAGCTATATAGGGCATTGCAGGGTGTGAGAATTTTGAAAAGCCTCATGGATGGGCGTCCAAATCTGGGGAAAAAATCTACTGTACTGGTCAGATGATGTATGTTGGCTTAACACTATTTGAATACTAGGTGAAAGTACCTCGAGGCCACCCATACATGAGATATTAAATCAAGAATACTATGACCTCTGCCCTCTTCCCCTATTATCGAGTCTAATTATGAACCAACAACATTATCTGAGACACACAAATTATTTTCTTACCTGGCCCAAGCTTAGCATCAGGGAGAGACATGGACGAGAACACTTACGGGACTAAGTTAAATGTGCATAAAAATATAATATGAAATATGTATTTGTGCATGTCTGGATCATTGGATAAGTAAAATAAAAGATTAAGCTAATAAGAAATTGAAATAATATTATAAGAATTAAGCTTTTAGATTCAATAATATAATTTAATAAAATGTAAATTGTAAATATTTGAATGATTTTAATTATCTTCGATATTCCCCGATTGATTATATATATGACATTACAATAAGGCGGAGGGCAATTACATAACATTTTGCGGTTCAAATAGTACTTTCCCATGGACACTCGTGTCCCCTCGATAAAGCAAAGTAAGATAATATTTCACAAAGCATTCTAATGGCTTTGTGCCTGATACATAATTTTAAAACATTTAAAAACATTTTAATAACCATTATTTAACTGGAATAAATGTAAACAAAGTAGGTGTTATCAAGGCAACCAAGTTGGCAGGCAAAAAAAAAACTTAATTATTGTTAAGATAACATATATCATTTTAAATTGGTAAGTTGTAAATGAAAAAATAATTTAAACCGCAAATAAAAAAAACAAGAAAACTTTTATATGTATTTTAAATGAGGAATAGTGAAGGGAAAAAGGTTAAATATAAATAGATGATCACACAAAAATTAAATATACATCTAATATTAGTATAATAAAAAACAGTTACATTATATATATCATTAAATGAAACAGTTAAGAAAGGTATTTATCAAAGGTAAAATAATAAATAGTTACTGAGGAGACATACAGTTACCCATCAGGCTTCTTTGGTGCACTTCCCTCGACGTTTGTGGCTTGGTATGTCCATAGAGAGATATTTGTCCGGACAAATGAATTTGAAGTAGGCAGCATTTTAAGACTAATGACACACACACAGCTGACAGTTCGCATTTATAAATGGTTGGGCACATTAAGCATTTTGATGGACATAGGACCCTGGTGGCAGGCAAAGCTGTTTGCTTAGCCACCAATCATGGTCCCGTCCAGCAAAATACATATAACATTTAACTCATCGCATGTTGAAACTTATAAGTGATTTCAAGAACAAAAGTTGAATAAATTCAGGACCAAAAATCTGAATGAGTTAAGCGGCAAAATCTGCCTAATTCAGGAACAATATTTTCTGCATTTAGAAGTAAAACCTCGGAGAATCACAGCATGGGATCTGCATGAATCAGCAAAAGAATCAGAGAAATACCAAGTCTTTTGTTCTCCTCTTTTTTATACCTTTCTAAAAGCTACCCTTTTATTGTTTTGCGTATGATTTTAGATCTTAATAAACCCCCCATACTCCTTTGTTTTGAAGTAAGTTTTTACTAAAAATAAACTTTCAATTTTTTTTTATCAAATTGTGCATTTAAGTTTGAATTTTATTTAATTAAAAGGCCATCTTTAATTGCCTTGAATGGACTAACTAATTAAACGTACCATTCCTTTAGAAATGTCGGCAGGCTTATTTTAAAATAAAATCATATGACATTTTAACAAAATTTAAACGACAAAATTAAAAGAAAAATATCTTATTTCTTTTTATTAAAATAACCTTTTAGTTCAACAAAAATTTTCTTTAAATCATATATATATATATGCTTGACGTATGTATATGTTTGATTAATAAATTTTAAAAGTAAATTTTCATAGTAATTTAATCTTAACGGAATTTATTTTAAAGAAATGTTTTAACACAAAAACAAATTTAAATATCGTTAAGTAATCCAAATGAACATATTAATTTTAGCTTTAATGCAAAACCCTGCTGATACTAGACTATAAACTTAATTCAGGTCTACAATATTCGTTAAGTCTATAGAAGGCTGTGAAGCATAGATCGGACTTTCAGATCCATTGCTTCAATATATATATATATATATATACCGGGGATCATGTTTAACATGTGTATGGTCATGTGTTGGTTGCTTGATATGAAGGAAAATAGAGTGAAAATTTATGAGTTTGATTCGCTCTACTTATATGAAATGTTCAGTATATGCAACTTACATACTGCCTTAGAATAAAAAAATATATATACTAATAATTTTTAAAATTCTGTGAATAAACAACAGCTCTTTGATATGTATTACTGAGAGTATATAATAATATTTAGAAAATAATAAACTGATCCATACCTTAAAAATAATTTACAATCAAACTCTCCAGAATTCTATAACAAACTTGTAAATGATGGGTTTTTTCTTATAAAGTCTATTCCATTGGTAAGAGAAAAAATAACATGCTTCTATTTTACTTCCATATTGTTACATTTATAGTTAATCAATCATTTCGTCATGCTAAGGCAAAATGTTTTGTTAATTGTCATCTTTATAGAGTTTTGATCAAACTAGCTAACAATATTAATAACAATTAAGGTTTTAACCTATAGCCAAGATAAAGATATCGCTTGACTATTATAAATTTTAAGGTGTGCTATGAGTCAGGTTAAAGCTTGTCTTAAAAGTATTTACATATACTTCCTATGCACTTAATAAATAATTACAACTTTACAATAATTTATATATTTCCAATATAAAGATTGTATATTAATCCATTGTAAATCACAAGATTTCATAAAGATTAATTTGTAAAAAAAATAGTGAACTTGCAGCTTCACACTCCCAAATCAAAATGTTTCAGATTGCCCTATGTAAGTGGAAATTTAGGTTAAATACAAGATGGCCACTCTTGTCTTTACAAAAGTCACTATCTTGTGTCATGGTTTGAGAAGTCCCTCTATCAGCAAGATATTGTTTGACTATTATAAATTTCAAGATGCATAAGATTCACATTAAATCCTGTCTTAAAAGTATTTATATGTATTTCCTGTGCACTTAATAAATAATTACAACTTTACAATAATTTATATATTTCCAGTAGAACAATCGTAATAATAACTCATTGTAAATCACAAGATTTTGCAAAGATTAGGAAATAGTGGACTTAAACAGTGGAGAGAACAACAGCTTCATGCTCCTGAATCAAGATGCTTCAGATTGTCCTATAAAAGTCACTATCTTGTGTCATGGTTTGAGAGGCACTTCTATCAGCAAGATAAAGATAATGCTCAACTATAATACTAAATAAGATATAATTTTTAATAATATAAATAGTCTCATAAATGAGCAATCAACATTAATTTTGTTAAAATGATTCAAAAAAAGCACACTTGTACATTATTATTAAAAAACATGCATCTGGAATGTATTAATTTATAAATATATATTTTTAGCATTTGATATAGAATCAGTGTTGTTTAATTATGAACTTTGTAAAATAATTAGAATTAATATTTTACTTATTATCTAAAATTATGAGTTTAATTGTACAAGGTTCTATAAAGATTACTATTTATACAATGCTTCAGTCATCTGAGGACTTTGTATGAATTACTTTCTAGATAAAACATGAAAGTTAGGTAAAGGTGGGCTATGTTTATCTCACCGTTGAATAAGTAATTATAAGTTCTTGAAGTGACTTTAAAAAACAGACTCATAAATTATTGCTGATGTGTACATATTTGTGATTCATTTTTCCATAAATATATATTCTCAGATCTCATATTTAAAAGCCATTGTTTACGAATGAGATTATTAAAATGATTAAATTTGCATTTTATTTTTATCTGTAAATTGTTTTGATTGAGACACTAAGAAAATTGCCAATTATATAATGTTTCAGCATTACAATCCTTATAAGAATATGGAAATAAGACACAAGTAAACTATTTTTTGTCTGACTGGTTGATTGCTGTTGATATGAGAGAAGTCATAAATTGTAAGTTTGTTAAAACGACTTTACAAAGTCTGCTTTGTAAATGTTTCTTAATATGCATTATATATATATATCTTAAAAAGGATGGCTTCACACATTTATACGCAAAGATGTGTTATTATAAACATTCCACTAAAAGTGAATAATGATAATCTAAATTCAGAGCTAGGGATAATATATAAAGACAATTAAGAAATATTAATTAATGAACCATACATGCATCTTCATTTATTGTGTATATCAAGAACATACACTAATTCAAAAAATTATTATATAAAAAATATTCAAATCATTATATATATAAATTACCTGAGCAAATGATACAAAAAAGGCTTCGTGGGGTGTTTTAAATGGTAATCCTACCAGCACTTCTTCCTTACCATTAGCAGATTCCCATTTTTTATAGTACTAAAAAATAATGTTCATTAAATTAAAACAACAACAACTGGTTAATGAATTTATCTTAAGTAAAAGAATTTAAATTTATTTCTTTATATCACGGAGAATTGTGAAATTAATTAAATAGACTTCAAAATAATAAACAATAAATTCCAAAACAACAATTGCAAAGAAGGAGCAACTATTAACAACAACAACAACAAAATATTTATGAAATATTATTTTTTACTTTTAATTAATTCAATATTAACTAATACATCTCTATAAGCATAATATTATTGTTAGCAGTTGTTATTGAGTTTTCTTAGTAAGTGTAGGGATGTAGGTTTGATTCTAGACATGATGTGATTTTTTTCATTGTTAAAAATTGAAAACTTTGGACATTCCAATAAAAACATAAACAAGTTAATATAAAAGCATTTAAAAATTCAACAATTTGGTTATCATGATAGAAATAGAGAGGTTAATATAATGGTATTTAATAACTGATTAATAGTTGTAACTGAAAAGAAAGTCATTGAAGCATTCAATGAACTCTCAAAAGACAGATGATACCATCTACCCATTAGCATTTGTTATTTATAATTAGTTTATTACATAATTTTAAATGAATGCAATTTATCTACTAATTTTAAATACTTCTTAGCAAAACCTTTTATTGTATATATATCTTATATTTTGACTATCCTGCAGTCTTCCTCAAGTAGCTCTGAGGAAGACTGTAGGACTGTCAAAATGTAAGATTGTGTACGCATATATTGTAACTGTCAAAACATGTCTATCTCACTAACACACTGCAGAATATTTAACCTGAAACATAGAACTCAACACTAGGAGGGTTATCTCCCAGAAATCCCAAGTTCAAATCTGATCAGCCCTATTTATATGCTCTATCTTATTATAATCTAACCCTGCAGTGGTAAAATCCATTACTTCATTTATTAATTAAATTGGAAAACATGGACTGCATTTTTAATTAAATCTGCTCATAAGCACTGTTTTTAATCTTATCCAAATCTACTAGTAAAACTGGCACCAATATAGTTAAAATTAGCCACTATTGTTCTTTCCCTACCCTCACTGATTTAAAAAGAAAAATGGCATGATTTTGAAAAACTAAATAGTTGTATATTTATAACTTTTTGAATTTAATTTTCAGAATATATTTATCAGTGATATTATTATATTAAATGCAAACAAATATAGTGAAATAACATCACAAAATAAACAGATTCAAAAATAACAAATTTTAAATAAATATTTTCATAAATTTTAAATATTATCGCAGTATGTGTGTAGATGTGAATATGTGACCTACTTTATTGTACAAGCATATGTACGTAATATATACTCGATGGTTTGAAAATAAAACCATTTAAGACATTTTAATTATTATAAAATCCCGGGCACCTCATTAGACATATAAATTTAGGTGGGATTTTGGTGTATATACACAGTACACACATAATATGATAAAATTAGGGTTTTAAAAAAGGCATGAGGATAGGAAACAGGAAGGCAAGGTGAAACTAAGATTGGTAAGGCATATCTTACTATTTGACATTCCCTTAGTATGTCAAAAAAAATTAAAAAAAAAAAAAGGTTTTACACTCAGTGTTTACTAGTATTTTTGAATATCAGCACAAAAAAATTTGACAAGAGGCAATGAGATTTGATGATATACCCGAATCATATTTCAACATTTTTTTCACTAGCAAATATGTATATATATTTTGAAGCATTTTTTTGATTGTTATTCAAGTTAGAATATATATATAAAATTTTAAAGTCTATATGAAAGTGTCCAAATTCAGGTGTAGGTAAACTATCCAAATTCATGTTAATGTAGATCAAAACTATGCAAAAGTGTCCAAATTCATGTCCTTTTTTGTGGTGGCCCTTTTTATATTTATTTTGTTATTCTCCTGTGTCAGGTGGGTAGTGCCGATGTCTCATACTCAAGAATGTCCTCTTGAGTGGTGCAATCTGTTTTCCTTGTCTGTCAGTTCATTGGCCCAAGGACTGAAGTCCAACATAATCAGGAATTCTGCCATCTCCTCTGTGTCTTTTGGCTTCATCTCAGATAATGTGAAGACATCTTTCAAACTCTCTATGTGCAAATGAGGGTTTTCCCCAATCTCCCCTTGGAATATCTTGGTGTGGATGACCTTGACCAACAGGGTTTGAATGCTTGGGTCAGGTGTTGTGGCTCTATGGATATCGATGACCTCATGGCTTTTGGAATTTTTGTCTTTGTTGACCAGTAATAAAGTGTTCGAGGTGGTTTTGTTTTGATTACTCTCTTCCTCTTCTTTTGTTTCATTGTTATTATCTTCTGTTTTTAGAACTAAAGTTTCCACATTTAATTGTGGGGTGAGCCTCTTTTTTATTTCATATTTCTTGTCAAGTTTTTGTTGGAGCACTCCCTGCTTTTCATGGAGTTCCTTGACTTCATTAAGTAGGAATAGAATCAGTTTAATCATTTTGTGCTTTTCTTTTCGGTCTTCTTCATCCCTGATTCTGGCTTCTTCGGTTTGTCATTTGAAGAGTTCCTCTATATGTTTTAACTGAAAGTCTGTATGTGTCGTTTGCTGGCTTATTTCTTCTATTTCTGTTGAAGGCTGTAGAAATTTGGATGTGTCTATGTCTTTCTGTTTGACTTGTTTGATTTTGTTAATTATGAGCATGGTTAGTTCTGTAAACTTACTCTTTTCTTTTTTGGCTTCTTCCATTTCGACTTTTTTTTTTGAATGTTATTATGACTTCTTCACTATAAGTGGCAATTCTGGATCACGAACCTTCTGGCTATTTTTATTTCTCAGATATTTATAATTTTAAAGTCCTTTTAATTAAACTTTTTTATCAAACAATGGCAACTGGCTGTCTTCCACTTGGTCTCTGATCTTTCCGTGCATCCTTGTTTTATCCTGTACTGTTTTCATTATGCTGCTTCTTTGTTATTTTGGAAATAAGAAACAAAATATTATTGTTTTATTACTCAGATTTCTTCTGCTGCTTGCTAAACTGTTTGGTGGTGTCTTATTTAATTATTTGCTAGACTCAGGTATCTCAATGGGTATCCCACTGTCATTCCCTCTTGTTCAATGATTTCAGATGGATAGATTTACAAAATATTATTATTTTTTACAGAATCTTGTTTACATTAGTGGCTATACATAAATGGACCAAATCCAAATTTTACAGCTTTACATGCATGAATCAATCTGTTCATCATCATTATTTCAAGGTGCAATACCATCTGTGGCCACATCTATATCAATAACCTGTCCCAGGAATATTTAACTTAATTATTTTGTTTGACTCTGGATGTTCAATTAGACAATCATACATTTTTATATTGACAATTCTTATTTGATACAAAACTATATATGTTGCACTGTTGTTGAAAATTATGTTTAGTACAGTAATTAGTGAACATATATTTTTATAATACGACCAGAGCTGACAAAATTTACATATATATATTGCTTGTGTCATAATATGTTAAACTGAAACTTCTCCAAGTGATTGTCTAATTGCCTGAGCCAAACAAAATACATATAATAATGTCTTAAAATATAAATCACGATATTGAAAATATTAAACTACAGGGAAATGGGTAATTAAAAGAACTAAATACTATCAGAGTTTTGTGAGTGTTTAAATCGAAGCCTCATGTTGTAAAGCACCATGGACCCGAAAAAATAATACTATGTAATGATCAAAACATGTCTATCTCACTAACACACTGCAGAATTTAAACCTGTGATATAGAACTCAACACTAGGAAGGTTACCTCCCAGAAATCCTAAGTTCAAATCCAATCAACCCTATTTATATGCTCTCTCTCATTATAATTTAACCCTGCAGTGGTAAAATCCATTCCTTCATTTATTAATTAAATTGAAAAACATGAACTGCATTTTTAATTAAATCTGCTTGTAAGCACTGTTTTTAATATTATCAAAATCTACTAGTAAAACTGGCGCCAATATAGTTAAAATTAGCCACTATTGTTTTTTCCCTACCTTTATTGATTTAAAAAGAAAAATGGCATGATTTTGAAAAACTAAATAGTTTTATATTTATAACTTTTTTGAATTTAATTTCCAGAATATATTTATCAGTGATATTATTTTATTAAAGGCAAACAAATATAGTGAAATAGCATTACAAAATAAACAGATTCAAAACAACAAAATTTAAATAAATATTTTCATAAAGTTTAAATATTATCACAGTATGTGTGTAGATGAGAATATGTGACCTACTTTATTGTACAAGCATATATATGTAATATATACTTAATGGTTTGAAAATAAAACCATTTAAGACAATTTTAATTACTTTAAAACCCTGGGCACCCCATTAGACATATCAATTTAGGTGAGATTTCGGTGTATATACATACTACACACACAATACGATAAAATTAGGGTTTTAAATAAGGCATGAGGCATATCTTACTGTTTCAATATGTACAATAAAAGGTTTTGCTAAAAATCGTTCATAGTTAGTGGACAAATTGCATTTGTATAAAATATTACAGCAAAATAAAAAAAGTGGTGAATTTAGTAATTTTAAATGAGGAAGTGAATTTGATTCATTGATTATATGTATTTATAAAATAAATAATAAAAACTCATTTAAATAATCAAAAGATTAAAGCAAGGTTTAGTTTTAACAACCTCTATATCACAGGTGGGAAAATAGCATCCCGAGGGCCACATGTGCCTCACTAAGAGTTTTTATGCAGCCCACCAAGACAATCAGAAAAATCCATTTTGAACTGAGATTTCATTTCCATGTGTGACCGAAGATTCGTCTTATATTTTCCACCAAGATGGTCACATCAATATACACGTGCAGTGTAGATATGATGTGCAGTGCTTTTTCAGTTGATCTGGTTAATTTTAATATTGTCTTTGCATTAACAAATATATATTTCCAACTTTAGTGAAAGTATGAACCCTCTGAAAAAATGTAAAATCGGTGATGAATGTCGTGTGTTAATGAAGAATGGACAAACAAATATTTCTTTGGTAATACAGGAAATAAAGCAGTGTGTTTATTGTGTCATGAAAAAAAAAGGATTGCCCTCCACTAACCTTCACTTCCACAAAGTGGCTCCCAATGCAGACCTCTTCCAACCTCTGCAGCCCCTGATCCAAAACAATTGCCCACCCCTGCTCTATATGTTTCATATTTATACTTATTTCCCATATTTTTAAAGACATGCACTAAAAAAAGAAATTGAATGCCTAAAAAATTTCATTCAATTTTTTATTTTATCTGTCAGATTAAAAATTAATTCAAGAACCAATGAAAACTGTAGAACATAAAATTAGAATAAAAATTTTGTTTTCTTTAAACATTCATTTCCATATTCATAAATGATTTGTATACACTTATTATTTTGACGAAGCTGTAAAAAATTTCACTTATTCATTTACATATTCATAAATGATTTGTATACACTTATTATTTTGACAAAGCTGTAAAAAATTTCACTTCTTCTAAGATAAATAGTATTTCTTTAAAACTTCTATCTAACTACTATAAACATATTGTACTGGTCAAAACATGTTTATCCATCTAACATGAGTTGAAACTCACAAAATGTATTTCAAACCCAGTCAAGCCTGAGATTTAAGTCAGGGAGCAGCCCAGATTCGAACCCACTCTCTAAGCCCCAGATCAAACACCTAATGGATAACATAATAGTGATGGCACCTGAGAATTAATTTTACTCCAGTCCACACTAGCAAAGTGGAGAAGACAATGAGACACCTATTAACAATGACATGACTAAAATATATACATGCATGGTGTATGTGTGGATGTGGAGAAAAAGGAATTCAAACTACTCAAATAAGTTAGACAATAAAAATATAGTTTAATATAATGACAAATTATTTTCATACATTTATAAATTGCAAACATTAGTATGTGCATGAATGAGCAAGTGGTCCATCAAATGATAGATAATTATATATTGTCATTCATGCTATTATATATCATATGCTCTTTTATTAGCTAAATAATATATTATAAACAAACACACATCTTTGGTGGGTCCAATATTAAGATGCCAATCGATTATTAAAAAGAAGTTACATAAAATTGCTATTAACGCTTTGGGTTACAGTTCTGAAACATGGTGATTAACATTATTACTTTGGGGATCATTCTGAGATTCATTACAGATATAATACAAACTATTTTCATGCCATTACAGTCATGAAAATGAGTAAACTACATTTAATAACATATTTGATTATATGACAAAATCCTTAATGAAACTTCTTTTAATTAGCGCTGGTGAAAAGAATGCTTTATTTTCCACAAGGCCTATAGATACTCTAAAATACAGAAATAAGTTACGATGGTGGGATTGTATAAGACTGAAATAAATTTAATTAATAAACTAGAAGTAGTTGGCATTTATATATATTTTAAGTAGAGTGCAATTTTAATATTAGAGCATTAAAACTGGATCATGAAGCAAAGGAAATAATAATATGAAGAAGTTTTTGGTGCTGACATAATGAGCCAAGAAATAACAAGAAAAGTCATGGATGAGAGATGAAGTGGATAGGCATGCTGTGGACATCGCCAATGTGAAGGCCAGTGGATAGGCATAGTGTGTGCCAGACTTAGGGAATCACCACCAGAGGCCTTTTTATACAAAGAAAGTGGATATGCATAGCATATGCCAAACTTATGAGAATCACCACCAGAGGCATTTTATACGAAATAAATGATCCTGGGAAGATTAACTATCCTCAGGACAATGCTTGAAAAGAAATCTATGGGTTCAAACTTGTTGTAATCCCCAGATTAGAAGCGCATAAGATATATAAACAAAGACAGGCCGAATGTCAGTAACGCAGTAATGATAAATGTCACAAACAACATTGAATAAAATTTACTGCTTTAAAAATAAATGTCCCTAGTTTGAATACCGTAATTTTGACAAATAATACGCTATGCAGTTAAATATATATATATATATAGAGAGAGAAAGAGATTTCTCTAATATGTTAAGATTTTATTTAGTAAAAGAAACATTAAGATTTATCCCTTTCTCTTTTCTGATATTTAAAATTATTCAATCCCACCTTCATGGATTTTATAACAACTGAAAATATTTAAGCATATACTATTTTAAGAGTATAGAAAAAATAAAATAACTAGCAGTTATATATAAAAAACAATTAATAAGTCACTTTTTCAGAATTGAATACATACTATTTTATAAGATTTCAGAGTGTTAATTAGCTTGAGTTCTGGAATCACTCTGGGTAGAGTCCAGAATTAAATAAACAAATTTTTATACTAAACACAAAAAAATGTTGACTCATAAAACAATCTGGTGAGCATATTAATGAACAATACATTATATTTTAAGGAATGTTTATAACCTAATTCATGAAGGTTTACTTAAAAAAAAGATTTTAAAAATTCAATTTGTCAGATTGCCAATTAAGATTGGCATATTAATAATAAAAGCATATATATAAAATCAAGTAATAAATAACTATAAATAAATGACTACACCAAAATTAAAGAAAGTTAGAGCACATGAGAGAAAAATTAGATTTAAAGAATTATTTGAAAGCAATTTACAAATTATATTAGAAATAAAGTTAAATAATACATTAGGAGAAGAAGTCTTGATAATAGAATTTGAGATTAGTTAGACTAGTTTTACTTGCAGCTTGAAAATTTACCTTGCACCATTTTAAAAGTTCATATTTCAAAGTCTGCTCATGCATGGCAATTGGTTCTTAAATAACAGAAATCTTTTATTAGCATTCTACAATTCTCCAGTTGGGCTCTTAGTTTATTCTATGGGAGCATGATATAATGACAGTGGAAGATGACCCTCATGGGTCAGAAAGGTGATGAGCTTTCTATGCTTACACTTCAAAACAGCTTGGATTCAGCTAACCATACGGTTCTCTCAATAGTAGTTAATCTATTTCTCACTAGTAGCTGATCTCGCTGTGATTTAAAATCTGGCCATTTTATACACTTGCCTAGGTATTTGAAGAATGCCTTTACTTACTTAGTTTATTGTTTTTGAAAGAGATATTGTCCAAAAATAAATTCAAATCTATTTCCAGATTAAAAATAAATTTGACAAAAATGTTTATAACAAAATAAAATCTTTAATCTTAATCCCATTTTAATAAAAACTTTACTTAAAAATACCTTTCCCAGATTAAAACTATAGTGTTTCCAACCCTTTAATTATTTTTGGACAATAAATGGTTACATTTTCTATATTGGATTTTATAAAATACAGTTTAATAGGGAAAAAAAGTACTTTAAAAGAAAAAGTTGTATAAATGACATGTAATAAAATATTTAAAAAAAATCAATATTGTTTGTAAGTTTTTGCTCTTATATATATATATATTTGAGCCACACCTATGTATTTTAATAAAAAAAACTAATAATTAATAAAAAGAATTAATAATAATTTTAAAAAATGTTATTGAAAGTTAAAATTTATAAATTTAGGCGCGCATCTCAAATATATACATAAAATATATATATATACATGACAAAAGGAGCAGAATGGAATATAGGGTTTGAATACAGTGGGATATAGGGTTTGAATACAGGTTAGTAGATGGAATCATGAAGCACAATCTTAAGCTAAAATTGACTCCTTCAATATAAAGTTATTATGTTTTAGAATAGTGGCTGATGTAGATTAATATAATAAAGATGGACATATATTTTAAATGAAATAGTTAAACTTCATTTCTGCTTCAAAATCCATACATAAAATAATTTCTAATCTTTAAAACAGATATTTAAACTTCACACTTGTTTTTCAATTTTATATTTCTCTTACATTAGTATTCTTTTTCTAAATTTGTCCCACATTTTTATTATATTTAACACCATGTAATAATTCTGATTTGTCAAATAACATTACATATATTTTCTTTTAGGCAACTTATCTTCTACTTTTCAGTGACTGAATAGTAGACCACAACAAAGGTTTTAAATATGATTGGCCTAACAGTATTTTTTTAAGTAACTTGATTGAATATTCAAAAATATACAATTGACACTTTCACAAACACTAATTCAATATTCAGCAGTAAAATATATTAATGCCACGGAAACCATTCTTAAAATATTTGCATCAAGTCAATTGTATAAACAAATTATTTTGGATCCAATATTCAAGAGGCAAGAAAGCATATTAGATTATGGTCAATGGTAACTCCTAAGTAGTAATGGATTGATATTATTGTAAAAATTTACCTTCAGTTTACACGTTATTGTTGTAATTCTAAATTTATTTAAACGCAGTAATATTTACTAAGGCATTAACCTCAAAAATATGTGTGTAAAATGTGATATTAAGGACCTCCACAGGTCTTAATCACAAGCTTACACTTTGGAAAAAAATAGAAAGTGCAACTTACTGACTTTTTGAAAAATACATATGTAAAAAAGCATTTATTTATATAGTGTGATGTTTATAATTGTAATACATTAAATATCAGCCTTTTATAGCTGTTGTACATCTGCTTTTATGAGTGTTAAATAATAAATGAATACTTTCACTGCCAATACAAGAGGCAGTGAAAGTATTCATTTACTATAAAAATACATAGTTTTATTTCTTAAGAGCTTATAAAAAGTTTGGGTGCCAGAATCGATCCTGGGACCTCATGATCCCAACTGAGTCAAACCAAGCAGGTAAAAGAAAGCATATGGCATTATTGTTCAGGAGTTGATAAGTTTGAGCACCAGAATTGGTCTTGAGACCTCCTGATCCCAAGTCAGTTGCTCTACCAACTGCATCATACCATGCAGGATACTATATTTATGAAATAACAGAAATCTCAATATTTAAAATATACTTTCAATTTTGTATATATTAATCTAAAACATTTTCTACTTAATAAAAATGCAAAACTATCCATACAGTAGCACCACCAGTGCAAGCCAGAGTAACTGATGAATGCAGCAAGGTTTTGTGCATAAAATTTCTATCTAGTGCCTATTCACCAATATTCCCAGATTAGTTTGTAAGTTGTGGCTTTCATCAGTGAGGAGCTTTGGATCCAAGAGCACTGCACATTGATTACTCTGGGTGGCACCACTGTTTGAAGATGCTTGTGAAAGCATAGGAAATGATGATCATGTGACTTTAGATTTCAGGGGGCGGCCTGTGGACAGGTATTTTGTAATACTAAAATTAATCCTTATATCATCTAAATAGAAATATTTATTTAGTTATTTATTGTTTTTTTTTTAAATTGGAGAACCTTGTGTCAAAATAAATTAATATGTTGTGCACTTAAAAATATAGAGGCTTTATTGAGAGTAACTAGGGAAAGGATCCAATGAATGTTTTAAGATGAGATTTAGTCAATAATGAAAACAAACAATTAGTGTATTTTGAAAGTGCTTTTGAATGTGAATAGGCAAAGAATTTTAACCTATCTTAAAATCAACAAATTTAAAGAAAAATAGTTCTCAGATATCATTATAATTTTTTTGTTACCGTCTTTGTTATAAAGAGCAGATAGTGGCAAAAAAATACACCTGGGTCTCTTTTTACATGGACTTATTTAACATGATTTTGAAGTTATGTGATTCAACTTTCACTGGAAGTCAAACTCCGATAATGCACTATTACTTTAAATAATAAATTTTGCGCACTTACGTTATATTGAACGTAATAGCACATTATTGGAATTCGACTTTCATCTTAGTAATTTCAATATTTTCAGTGCTTTATAATAGTAAGATTTTATGCAATAATGAAATTAAAATCATAATTTCCACATTTTATGTATACACACATTAAATTTTACAAGATTATAATGTAAATATGTTCAAACATTATGCGTGTTAATTTTGCATTTTAAACCACATTCTGTTTTTGCTTTTTTAAAAAAAATGTAATCAATTATTAATCATTTAGTGTCCCCAAGTTTATTTTTAATTATTTTCTTATTAATGACAGTAATCACGAACGTGCTCTTAAATTCCAGTGAGAGCTAAATGATTGTATGTCTGGATATCGCAAGCTTCATAAACAATTAATAAAATCATCATCTCAAAGATTAATTACTAATTATATTATCACCAGAAAACAATTAACACAACATGAGAGTGAAGTTGGTGTTAGTTGTATTTCCCATGTGAAGAATCTGATTTTTTTTACCAGTTTGCAAACAAACCTGTTTGTCGGCAAATATTGATAATAATTAAAATGTGTATAAAAATGTAAATTACTATACTGTAAATTATGCATAAAAATATATTATTTTGAATAAAATTAAATATTATAGTTAAAAAAAGTTTGTCTTGTATCAATTTTTTTCAAATTTGAAATTTTTTGTTAATCATATTTTATTTCTTTATTTTTTTGCATGAATTTTAATGTAATTTTACATTGGTGCTTAGCTTATACGCAACTTTTGAAAAATCACAGTCCATATCCCCTCTTTTTTAAGGTAAGTTACGTCTATTTTTGCATGATTTTGTTTGCACATGTTTTCTGAAGAACCTATCTATTGCGTAAAATGAGACCCAGGTGTATTGGTTTCCCCCCTTCTTTATTCAAAAGTCATATGACATTGTAATTCCTCAAAAGTGACATTTTATCACAATTCTAAACCAGAGAATCAAAGAGCAGTTTAAAGCTCATAATAATTATATTAATACTTTTTGCTAAATTATTGTTAAATTCATTAGTTTTTAAGTGTTATGTATTTTTGTATTTTTTTCATGTTTTTTTCAAATAATTTGGTACAATTAATTTTGATGAATTACTTCATGTTTGAAGTTATTATAGATTTAAGATTCTTAGTGGTGAATTCAGACTCACTAATAGATATTAGTTTGATAACATCTGTTATTATTTGACAAATCCAACAGAAATATTGTTTAGTCGTTGTTTATTAATAGATAAAAGTGCTATTTTTTGATTAATAATGACTGTTTAGTTGACTATTGTTAGCGTATTACCTAACAGTAAAAAAATCCATGGACCATCTGGGGTGTTTTGAGCTATTTGAAAAAAAATCCAGCCATTTTTTAAAATTAAATCCTAGGTATTTGCTATAACATTAATTATAAATACTCACAAATTTTTAAAATGAACAAATACACACACAACACTACTAATTTGCTGTTATATGGACATTATTTAAGAAAATGAATAAAAGAATTTGAGAAATAATAAGTATTGGACATACCATAGTAAATGACATGAACAGACTATAATAAATGGCATCAAAACAAGACATCTGGACCCCCCCCCCCAGAGATGTTTGAGGAAAGATTATCAAAACAAATTTTAAACTGGATATTACAGAGGGGGGCATCCAAAAAGAAGTTTAAACGAATAAAGAAATTAGACAGAAATTTGTAAGAATATTTATTTATGGATGGGCATAGAAAAATGCGATTTGGAATCAGATAATGCCATTGAATATTATAAAACAATAAGAGATTTAAATAAATCAAAGATTGCAACTGCTATGTATTGGCAAATTAGTGAATGGAAGTACCACTTACCTGTTGACGTTACTCTAGTAAATAAATAAAAAAGAGCACTGCAGTCAGTTCACGCTCCTGAAAAAGATGCTGGATAAACTGATGAGGATAAAACGAGGCAGAATCGTATTCTCGCTCTCTTAGACCAAGATTTTCCAGTATGGAGCAGATAAAAAACGCATCAGAATAATTAATAGATTTCGGTGACAAAGCCATGAGTGAAAATGGCTGAAATATTTAAAATAGTAAAGCCCAGATACATATGGGTAACATTTCAACCTTATAGCGTTATGCAAGAATTATTGTATTCACCTTTATCAACTAATATGTAAAATTTGTACTTTTATATTGTTTAAATATTAATTAAATATATATAGAATATAGCAAGTGTATGCTCATTTATTTCTTTATGCTATCTGACTGGTTTTCTGAAAGGTAGAAACCCTCAGACATAGCAGCAACTACAATTTTATTCATTTATTTGATAGGTTATAATAGTGTTTTTATTTAGATCAAACCATTTTACAGGTTTTAGCGTTACCTTTTTTATCTTCACAAGCAGATAATTAATTACATAAATGCTGATAATAATACATAAATAAAAAATTGTATTAAAATGTAAAAGATATTAAGAAATGTTAATCCATTTATCAATATCAAATAAATTATTTATTAACTTATTATTATAAAGTTCAACTAAAAAAAGAGATTTATGAGAATGTAAATACATTTTAAGAGTTACTTATTTAAAATATTTGTAATTTATGAAAACGACATTTAAAACAAAAAACAACAGCTTCTAAAGTGCTATCAAAGGATTATTAAACAAATCATCTTTTAACAAACAGAGTGTGTCTTTTAAATAAATTATGTCAGATATTTTTATTTTATTTGATCATTTAAAAGCAATGGAAGGAAAAATAGCAATGCATGTTTCCAGTATTAAATTGCAATTTTTTATAATAGGAAAAAAAAAAGTTGATTTAATGGTGAACTAAAAGGCATTTAAATATATTGACCAAGTTTAACGTATATAAAAATAATATTCAAGTTGTCTGCACACATAGATGCAAAATATTAATTTAATTATTCAAATAAGCTTATGAATAAGCTAAAATGCAATCAGCTGTTACTGATACAGTGCTATATAATTACAATCAATATTTCTGGTGTATATCCAGAAGGTTACTATGTATATATATATAATATAAATAAAATGTCCATTAATTTGAAAAAATTGTAATTATAATAAAAAAAAAATTAACAATAATAAACTATTATAAACAGTTAACAGCTTTACATCTGCAGAAGTACTTTTGGTTAATTTCTTAAAGCTGCCTCAACTGCCATTAAATTTTAAAAAATAAAGTGGAAGCAAACATCATCAATTCAAATTCCATAGATCCTATATTTTAATGTTAGCAATTTGTTTATTTATTAAATGCATTTTATTCCTATTTATAAAAATTTCCTCGTAATTTACATGTTTTTTTATAATCAAATAAAACTGAAGCAATCATTAAATCATGTTTTTTTTTACTTTTTACATGATTATATAACAATTCATGCTCATTTAATGTCTTTTCAATACTGCACCTCAATTTACCTATATATGATAACATACAGGGACAAAAAATATGATATATAACAATACTTCTCTGCTTGACAGGTATGACATCCATATAATTATTGCCTAATTTATTAACATTGTTTGGAACATAAAATTGCTTGATGTTGGTTATAAAATGAAACAAATAAACAATATTTTATGTGAATTTAAAAAGAGTTATAATGGTTTAAAAGAAATGAAGATTGATAGTAAACAATGGATATGTATTCCATTTATTTCAAATCCACAAGTGAAAATTTCAAGGATATATATATATATATAAGAACATGTTTATGTATCATTCTATGTTCCAAACAATGTTGATAAATTAGTCAATAATTCTAAGGATGTCATAGCTGTCAAGCAGAAAAGTAATATATATCAATTTTTTTGTAACTGTATGTTATCATATAAGTGAATCCAGGTGCAATATTGAGAAGAGGTTAAAGGAGCATGAATGGTTATATAAACATGTAAAAAGTAACAATAATGATAATTTAATGAATGTTTCAGTTTTCTTTGATCATGAAAAAACATGTACATATAAAGTTAAATTTAATTTTGAAAGTTTGAAAATTCTTCATGAAAAAAGAAACCATAATAAAAGAAAAAGAGCCGATTTTTATAAATAGGAATACTGCTAACATAAAAATACTGGATTTATGGGATTTGAATTGATGACATTTGCTTCCGCTTAGTTTTTTTAAAATTTAATAGCAGTTAAGGCAGGTTTAAGAAATTAACCAAAAGTATTTCTGTGAATTTAAAGACTGTTTATAATAGTTTCTTATCATTAAAGGTATTATTTTTCTTATATATTGAATCGTGTGTGAATATGAGTATTCGAAACACCGGCCTCTTAGGCAGAGAAGAACATACTCGGAGAGTATGTATGCCCAAACGATAGCTATAAAGTATATAACTAACGTTACATTTCCAGGACATAACTTCTTCTCGACTGTTGAGTTCAACACCAAGTTCAAAGCACTTTTTTTTTGTTTGTGTATAAACACGGGCGCCAGCTATCTATTCAAGGATGAATAAATAACGCACTTTAAGCAATGGCCACTAACTTAACACCTAAATCCACAACTAGTTCAGTTGTTTGTAATCACTAATAGATTATACTTAATTAGTGGTTAAAAGACTTGATAAAAGGGAATTGATAAAAAGAATTGAGAAAAGAATTTGGTAAAAGAATTGATAAAAAGAATTGACCGACAAATAAAGTTTAATTTTAAAGATAATTTATTAACTAACATTTATTTACTAAATTTAAACATTTTATAATTCTAATACAACACACGCATATTTTAAATTAACATTTCTAAATAGTTTAAATATTCCTATAGATTTAATAACAGAACACTCTAATTTAACTAATAAATATTGATATAATGATCACGCACATATTAACTCATGCACACACATAATAATGATAATAAAGGACTACATAGCATTTGAAATTTAATCACACACATATCAATAGTTCATTTATGTATGATATCGAGTTCATATAATTAGACTCTTGGAGGATTCGCACGAATTAATGAAATGCAATGGCTATTACAGTATAAACGAAAATAAGCAAATGTTTTACCTAGGATTTTGAACGTAGATTTAACACTTTGTTTTCTTCTTGTTTGTTGTTTCTTCCAGTATGAATGATTCCAGTATGAATGCTTCCAGTATGAATGCTTCCAGCATGAATGCTTCCAGTATGAATGCTTCCAGCCGGCTGGGACGTTTCCTTGCTGAGTTTCCTGATTTTCATGATTATTACTATCGGAGACAATTAGATACTGACGGAGATTTTCTAAGATGTTAAGCTGACATTATTTCATGGGCAGATCTGCTGTTTTCTCGGACATCTGGGCTGGAGGTGAATGTGGGTTCCAAAATATTCTCAGCACTGCATTTTGTTTCTTAACTGACTCAATTAATTTCCGAACTGCACTCTCTCAATAACTTTGTGAACTGATTGTCTCAACTCAATTAATTTGTGAAAAGCATACTGTCCGATAAAAAAAAGTCTATTTATACCTGCACCTTGTTGTCTTTCTGATATCTCCGGCAAAGATCTGTTGTCAAATTCCTTATCAATTAATCCTTTGATAAACGTGTTTTGGAAGATTGCTTAATTAGTAATAGCCATGCAGAGATGTTGTTTTATATTTTAATTAATAACCATTGCCGTGTTTTTTAATAATAATCTTCTTTAACTTTATAATAACATTTACTCTATTGTTGACAATCGCATAGTTTTAACATTATTTTTTCTTTAATTAAACTTGAATGACAAGAGATTTGTATGTTTTAACCCTTTAAATTATATTTTTACAAATACTAAAAAAAACTATTTAATTCTTATCTTTTTCGAAAACAAGCTGCAATAAACTCTCCAACATTTAATTTAATGTTTTTCTTTTATGAAAGATTACTTTAATAATAATTTTAGATAAAATTATATGTGCCTATATCAATATAGGTACAATATATATATATTATAGAGCTCGCAAATAAGATCTTAACAAGCTTTGCAGAATATCCTTAATCCCAGACCAATTTCTGCTACTGGCTTCCTCAATGAGGTGCTAGGATATACAAGCATTAGTTTAAAAATACCAGGATAAGCCCAACACTTTATCTAATGAATAACTATTAAGAAGCAAATCTGAAATTTTCAGACATCCATATGCCTTTAAGACCAGCCATCTAACTTACATAGCCATATGAAACTGAACCAAGTTCAGGTACATCATATATTAATACATTTAGCAATGCTCGAATATCCTAGCATCTCACAGTGGAAACCAGTAGCAGAAACTGATCTGAGGTTGGAGAAATTCTGAACAGCTTGTTAAAAGCTTATTTGTGAGCTCTCTCTCTCTATATATATATATAACAATTGTAATATAAGCTTATTTGTGAGCTCTCTCTCTCTATATATATATATAACAATTGTAATATAAGCTTTTTAAAATTAGGTCATGTGACATATGACTTAATTTCTTTTTAGTATATATATATAATAAAGAGCATGCAAATAGCTCTAAACAAGCTTAGTATTATTATCTTTTTTATGATAAATTTTACAAGAAAGCATGCAAAATATTTATCTGGGAGTATATATTGGTAAATGCAAGCTTTATATATCATGTGATATATGACGTTTTCATTAATTTATATATAGAGCCTTATATCTGCTTTATAATACTTCATTCAGCTAGTATTATCAAAAAATGCAGCTACATATTTTAATAAACTCTAGTCAATAGATTGAAAAATAAGTTCAATAGCTGTGTAGACAGCTAATTTTGTATGTGTATATATACATATTTATATATACACATACATATCAGAGATAGAGACTTTGAATTGAAATACTTTTAGATATTAAATGCAATGACCTTTAATGTCACATTTGTGAAACAATGAATAAAAATAAAAGCATTTTCTTTCCAGGTTATTATATGGATCCTTTGCATATAAAGTTTATCACCACTCGGAGGTGCCCAATGTTTAATTTATCTAACATACATACATTAATATTTATTTATTACATGTCTAAGTACCTCAAATGCTAACTTCAATCCTACAGTATCAGAAATTCCTTCCATTAGATATGGATAAACGTAAACAGGATACTACAACATATATATATAAAATTAGTATAGTGTAAATGGATAAACAGACAATCAGACAGAGTGGTAGACATGCAGATAATTAGGTAGAGAGATTCATTAATTGAGTGAGAAACAGATAAAAATATATACATAGTAAATAGGGAGATAACTATTCAATTAAATAGAAAGTTATATAGATCTACAAACAGTTGTATTGATAAATATCAAATTGAGTACTTACTTCTTCTATGCCATCATCATTTTCTATTACAATGAGATCATTAATAAAATTCTTGTGAAAACAACTTGTAACATATTTAGAATATAATTTAGTTGTTTCTGTGCTCCACCAGGGTTTGCTGTTTCCATGACCATCAAACTTTTGACCTATATTCAACAAAAAAGTTAATGCATTTGACTATATTAGAGTTAGTACAACTCATGTTGGCAATTTAGAAATTAAATTATTAAATTCTCGAGTAGAAATTTGGCTTCAAAATATCTAATTGATTATTTTAGATTATGTGAATTGTATACATTTTTTGAAAGAGAATAAAAAGAAAGAAAATGTAAAACTATTTTGATTAAGATAAGAAAACATATTTTTCTTACTAAGCAAATAGTGGTACCTAACAAAAAAGAAAAGACATGCAACAACATTCCTTTGATAATTAAAAATGGCTACCCCAAAAAAGGAAGGAAAAGTATGATTTGAAGACAGAATTATTTCACATATTGTTTAAGTTAGCATGTGATAACCAGAGATGTGCAGAGACTAAAAAACAGGAAGGACTATAAATGGAAAAACATACCATGTGTCATCACTTAATTACTTACTAGTTAAACCTTCATTCCTAAAGTAAAGGAGTGTAAAATAAAAATGTGGTAATTAAAGAATCCATGGAAATGATCCAAAAGCTACTCACTGTAATATGTTAGGTCATATTAAGATATACGAGAATTTTATTTGCAAGGGTTGCTCCCCTGGAAGTCATGAAATCCCTGAGTGAAGCCATTTCACAATGGAACTTGTACTATCTACAAAACACCGGATATTGAATCATGAATCTCCACAAGATAATTCAATGCATGGTGAAATATACAAGATGATAAACTTTTAAACTTACTGGTAAAAGACTTTATTGTCAATTAAAAGTGATCATTATTCCTCAAACTCCAAATGTGATAAAATGCCATATTAAGCCATAATAATTAAAGTCAAATCTTATTAGTATTTCTTAACCACAAGTTATTTCTCTGATATTTATTCTTTTAATGATATTATAATGTTTATTTTGTATTAATAAATGTGTATATAACTTATGTTGTTTTTTTGTTGATAATTATAAATAGCTGAAATTTAATTAAATTCAACTGCTAATATCTGAGTACAGTAAAATACAATTCTCCGGTCATTTCAAGTAGTATACAATAATAATTGATAGTATAGGAGAGATAGACCAGTGGACTATAAAAAAATTCTTGACACCTTTCAAATAAACTAAAAGCTGGTTTACTCTTCTTTGAATTTAACTAAATTTCAACTATTTATAATTAACAAGAACAAAAAAACAATGTAAGTTATATACACATTTATTAATACAAAATAAAACATTATAATATCATTAAAAGAATAAATATCAGAAAAATAACTTGTGGATGTTAAACTGTAAAATACAATCCTCCAGTCATTTCAAGCAGTTTACAATAATAATTGACAGTATAGGGGGATAAGCCAGTGGATTTTCATATGAAATTCCTGGCACCTTTCAAATAAATTAAAAGCTGGTTTGCTTTTCCTTATTATTTGGGTAGTTACTTTAAGTGGGAGGGAGGTTGTGTGACCAGGAAAGATAGTTGCATCGATAAAATTAACTGAAATGTTCTGATGTAAAAATTAATAAATCAAATGCAATGTGGTCACTGAATATGAAGGAATTAAATCAAATAATTCCTAAAGTACCTATGACAGTACAATGGTGACCGAACTTGAGGTTTTGACAATAACATATCCTGGGATAATAGTAAAATAATAGAATAATACTTTTTTTTAATAAAATCATCTGAAGAAAAAAAATTAGTAGAGGAAAGATAGACAAAATGATGGTAAATAAAATAGCTTGAAAGGTAAAGCAACAATGGGGTAGGAAAGACACCAGCAAATGCATTAATGAAATATAACTAATAAAATAAAAAACCAAGCAAAATATATTAATTATAAAAATATTAAAGCCATGATAAAAGAAACGAAAAAAGTAGACAATCTAATTTGTGAATGGGATAAAGAGACGATAAATTTTGCATCCCAAGAATGCCTGGAAATTAAAATATGCATCAATAATATTGAAGTGCATGCATTGTTTGACTCTAGTAGTCTATTATCAGTCATATTTAAGATGGTATATGCATGAATGATGCAAAAAATCAATGATGTTCAAACTCTACCAGTGAAAAAAAGTCTAGTAACATTGGTCAATAATAAAAAGTTGCAATTAGAGATGAAACAAATATGGGTATGAGTAAGGATAGGAAAGAAAGATGTACAATATGTTTTGCTGATATTGAAAGGACTAATACACATTGTGATATTAAAGTCAGATTTTATGCATAAAACAGGGGATTTTATAACTATAAAAACAACAGTATCACATGTGGTGGATAGGTAATAGAATTTAAATCAAAAAAGGACACTGCCAAAAGATGTATGTAGTATATAAAGCAAAACAGAGAGGGCACAAGCAGAAGGATGAAACAAGAATGAAACAGATAAAGGGGGATGGGACAAGGCAGTAAAACAATTATTAGAAAGATATAGTGAAAGTTTTTTGGATAGATCAGGATAATTAAATGACATGAACACTGAATTAATATTATCAATGACACACTATCAGGCCAAATCATATGTGGTACCTCACCAATATCAAACAGAGGTTGAAAAATAATTTTCACAGACAGAAAAATGGGCAATTATTATAAAGGGATCATCACCTTATAACAACCCATTGGTGATAGTAAAGGAAAAGGATGGATCAGTGAGGTTATGCTTAGACACTAGACAGCTAAATAAAATCACTTGGTCTGACCAAAATGTGCCCGCCAATGAAAAAATTATTGAACCGGTTCCATGATAAAGAAATTTTTTCAACATTAGACCTAATGGCTAGTTATTGGCAGATCAAACTACACCCAGAAGATTTACAATACATGGCTTTCAGATATAATGTCATATATTATCAAACAGAAATGCCATTTGGTTAAGAAACAGTGGGGCAGGGTTGTTAAAGTACCAGGACAGAGTATTGTCCAACTGAAATAATGAGTTTGGTTACCATTTATACGGATGACATCATAATTGTGTCTAAGCATGCAAGAGAGCATTTAAGACATTTGGAAATGCTTTTACAAGAATGCAAAGACAATGGTAACCACATTAATTTGCAAAAATGTTATATAGCCACAATGAAAGTCAGCTTTTTAAGACATTTATTCAGCAAAACAGGGATTAAACCTCATCCCAATAAAAAACAAGCCACCACAGATGTCCTGGCCCCTAAGTCAGTGAGACAGGTTAAGTCCTTCCTGGGACTGTAACTTTTATAATAAAATTTTACTGGAACTTTGCAGCAGATATGGAACCTTTGCTGTTGCTATTATGGACAAATGTTACATGGAAATGGACAGAAAAACATAACAGCATTTGAAGGCATCAAAGAAAAATCTTTGAGTCAGGTCATATGAATATACCCTGATTTAAAAAATATTTTATAGTACAGGTTGACTGTAGTGTGAGCTAGGTGTAATATTGATGCAAATGCAGTAAGTCAGTAGTCAAGAGGTTTCATTAGCAGACGTTTAAGGGAACTGGAAGTCAATTATTCTTTAACAGAAAAGGAAACATTGGCTGTGGTATGGGCATTCCAGATATTCCAACATTTCCTGATAGAGTCAGAAGAGGTAGCAACCAAAAAACTCTGGAATTTCTTGACCAGTTATTGTATGTTAATTTGATTTCCTCCAAGAATTCAACTATTCCATAGAATATTGTTAAGAGTCAGAGAATGTAGTGGCAGACACTTTGAACCAAAATCCAGATTCGGATCCATGGGGCACTTACAGACAGAAGACATAAATCTAGCAGTAAGCACTGAAAGTGACACATCTGGAGAAGATGAAACCACTTAGGTGATAAGCAGAAATTAGATCACAGATGCCAGATGATTATAGTTTAAGGAGAGAATAAAGTAGGGAAAGGACAAAAAATGTGTTATAAAAAGATTGGAAGAAGGTACCATTTGACCAATGGTGTACTGTGGTATTTGACAGATATAAAAGAGGGAATGTGGAAGATGGTACCCAAGATCTTACAAGATAAGCTCATTATCTATATGCACTGTTTATATGGTCAGTGTGGGGTCCACAAAATAAAATGACTGCTTTTAGTGGCCAAACATGAGATACCAAATAACTAAAATGTTGAAAGGGTATGAACTGTACCAGAAACAATGCCAACAAATCATGCACAGAAACAGTTGTAATGGTCAAGATTGTATAATCAGTCAATAAGATCAAAAGGCCAAGCAGGGACTCTCAATCAGTTAACATAAGGGAGACACACATCCCTAATATAAACTCCTATCAAGATTTCCAATCTCCATCATGTAAGTAACATCTCTGATGTCACCTAGTTTCCCTTCTTTAAACAACTCAACATACCTCAGGAACTGCGCAACAATTCTTTTTGATTTGCCATTACTAACTGTATCTTACAAGGGCACCTATTAACTATTTATTTTATTAAATAAATAACATTATTGGATATGTAATCATTTTATCTCAGGTTTCTGGGTTTGGTCTCATGGTAATAAAATGTAAATACATTTATATTCTATCAATGTGCATGATTAATAATATTTACCATAACAATGCATTACTTAAATGAATAACTAAATCAGTAACTCCAAATTTCAAGACAGTCATACACATTTTTTGATTAATAATATAAATTTATTATATGATATAATATAGAGAGCAATAGCTCAAAAAAATAAGTTAAATATTATCTATTGGCTTGCACAAATATGTTAGAAGGCAATGGCAGTTTACAACAGTTACATACACTCTATATATTTTACATACATAATTAATCATTATCAACTCATTCCAAGCTTAAAATTAAGTATAATAATTTATTTAATAAGGGGTCACTTGTGCATGGATTTGAGTTTAAAATTACATGGGTGGCTAATATTAAATAAGAGTTTTGGTACTACCTATTAAGTGGAGTCAATGGCATAATAATGAGAATGACTGACTTTGTCAATCTGAATACTAGGCTCATCACTTAAGGAGGTGGATGTTCCAGGCCACAGAGGTGCATCTGCTTCCAGCACAGGGTACATATCACAGGAAAATGCTATGAAGTGCTTCATTCACGATTTCAGGTCACTAAGAGTCTCAAGCCTCTATTGAAGCCAGACTGGAACTAATCAGTGTACTAGGAAACCCAGGTACTCTGTGTGGTCTTCCCTTATGCAGTTTGACCATAAGGTATATGAACCACATTGGAATATATAACATTTGGATAATAATAAAAAAATATGCCCATTAGCACACATATGATCAGATAAAAATGCAATATATATATATATATATAATGAAACAACAGTAACTTAACCTATTTCCCATAAGAGAAACATTAAGAATAAATTTATTGATAAACTAATCATTAGCATTCTGTTTAACTGATTATGTAAATTTTTAATAATAAAATAACCATCCACAATCTATTTCATTACTTTAAATCTAACATATATAATCAAGAAATGTTTAAGTAGTTGTGGAAATTATCTATACTTGGAAAAATTGATTTTGCAATATGTTATTTATAAAGAGTTATATATGAATTGCATTTTAACTTTATATAAATATTTTAAAAACATAATTAAGTCACTTTTTAAATTAAAAATATGAAATCATAATATTGCTCATTTTATAAATTTTATAACAGAGAATCTTTTATTTAATTATGGCATTGAACTGAGCAGGGCAAATTCCTAATGTCCACTCCATATGTTCTTGTCATTGCAGCTGTTATTACTGTGTGATTATTCATATAGTATATGAACATTGATGGACAGCTCACCAACATGCATTAGCCAGCATAGTGAGCTTATTGGCTTTTTACCTCTAAGTTTAAGATCAAGACTCCATGGTCTTTCTTCTCAGTTGCCTGGTAAAGCAGAATGAATGTTTGTGTAAATGATAAAGATTTTTCCAATAGATATATACAATTATGACAGACAAAAATAAATCATAGCCCTTATTTCCTCGAGGCTGTAAAGTGATCAACCAATACAATGGTTGGTGGCCAAAGGCAGAGGGTGCTAAGAATCCCCTGATTGTGGACCCAGGCTGACATTTGACAATGACTTTTTATTTAGGTACTTACAACTGCAGATCACTTTTAAGTGAAGGAAGATTGCAAGAATTAGAAGAAGAATTGTCTTATATTAAATAGGGTATTATTGGACTTTGTGAAGTTATAAGAAAAGGTGATGAGACAATTGATTTAAAAAGTGGACATATACTTTATTATAAAGGCACAAATATTGGAAATACAAGTGGGGTTGGATTCATTATAAATAAAAAGTGGAAAAACAACATTGTTGAGAATGATTGTATATCGGACAGAGTGGCAAGATTAGTTATAGAACTTAATAGCAGATACTAAATGCAGATAATTCAGGTTTATACCCCAACAAGTTTTTATAGTGATAAAATAGTAGATTTTTATATGGATATACAAAAGGCTTTTATCAGAGTAAACAACATTTTAAAATTGTTATGGGAAACTTTAATGCTAGAATTGGTAAACAAATGAAAGATGAAAGTGCTGTAGGTAATTTTGGTTATGGTAATAGAAATGAGAAAGGACATAGACTTGTGGAGTTTGCAGAAAAAGAAAAGCTATATTATGAATTCTTTTTTTGAGAAAAATGTTAAAAGGAAATGGACATGGAAGCATCCAAATGACAGTACAGCTGAAATGAATTATAATTTGATTAACAGAAAATACATATTTCAAGATTGTAATGTTCTTAAAAAAATTTAACACAAGAAGTGATCATCAGTTAGTGAGATGTAAGATACATGTTAATGCAAAACTATAGAAACAAAAATTATTAAGAAAAACAATATTTACAGTTGATATTTTTAATCTTCAGAAACATTCAAATGAATTTAAGTTAAAACTTACAAATTAGTTTCAAGTATTAGTAGATTTTGAACATGATTCAGATTTGAATGAAATTAATATGAAAATAAAAGATACACTTTTAAAAACTGCAACAAAAATAGGTGGTAGAAAAAAGCAGCAATTGACCAATAAAATTTCTACTGAGACTAAACAATTTATGAAGAAAAGAAACAATATGAAGATATACAAGAATGAGGCATTTCAAATGGATTAAATATCTTGAATTTTGTAAAATGGTGTGGAAAAGAGTTTAAAATGATATAAAAAGTATAACTGTGAACAAGCAAGGAATTCTGAAGAAGAGAATAAGTCTCAAGAGGGTAAAACAACATTTTGGTATTGGTAGAACATTTATATCTGCAATAAAAAAAATGGAATAATTACTAAAAAGAGAGATGACATCATGAAATCAGTAGAAGACATTTATCAAGAATTATATAGTAATAAAGAATGAGTACCTCCCACATCTATTACATCTTCTGAAGTTCTCAAAATATTAAATGAAGAAGTGAGACATGCAATTAAATTTATGAAGAAAGGAAAGGCTTTAGGTAATGATGAAATTGTAATTGATATATTAAAAGAAGCAGGTGAAGAAATAAAAAAAAAATTAGCAAAGCTATATACGAAATGTCTAAAGGATAAAGATGTACCAGATGATTAAAAGAATGCAGTAATAATATTAATATTTAAAGAAGGTGATGAAGAAAATTTTAGAAATTACAGACCTATGAGCCTTTTATCAGTTTTATACAAAATATTTACCAAGATAATTACAACTCGTCTACAGAGAACATTGGATTTAAAAGTGGTTTTAGTACAGTAGATCATATTTAGGTATTGAAAGAAGTTATAGAAAGGACAAATGATTATGAGTTGCCATTATGCCTTGGATTTGTAGAATATGAAAATGCATTTGAATCTATAAACATTTCTTCAGTGATTAAGGCATTGGATCATGAAGATATAGATCCAGGATATTGTCATGTTTTAAAGAATATTTATAAAAATGCAACAGCAACAATTAAATTACATAATGATACTGGGAATGTCAACATTGAGAAGGGTATAAAACATGGAGCCTCCATATCTCCAAAATGTTTTACAGCAATGCTGCAAGAAGTATTTTGTGGATGACAATGGGAAGCTAAAGAAGTGAAAGTAAATGGAGATTATTTAAGTCATTTGAACTTTGCAGATGATGTAGTTATTTTTGCAAATAATACTTTAGAGTTGCAGGAAATGTTGCAGGAATTATCAGATGAAAGTAGGAAAGTAGAACTACAGATAAATGTTAAAAAGATTAAAGTAATGTTTAACGGATTTTCTCAAAATATGAAAATATATTTAAGATTGATTATGATGAGTTAAAAGAAGTTCTTAGTTACAAATATCTTGGTCAGATTATTAATACAGATGGAAACATAATGGACGAAATTAATCATAGAATTAAACTTGGTTGCAGTGCTTTTGGTAGAAATAATTTGATACTAAAAGGAAATATGCCTGTGTTTAAAAAAAAGGTTTTTAATAAATGTGTTTTACCAATTCTTACTTATGGATCTGAGACTTGGACACTTAATAGAAGAGCAATACAGAGCCTTCCTATGACTCAAAGAAGTATGGGAAGATGCATGTTGGGAGTAACAAGAGAGATCAAAAATGCAATATATGGGTAAAAAAACAAACAGGTGTTATTGACCTCATTGAAAAAGTTAAGAGACTGAAGTGGAGTTGTGCTGGACATATCGCTAGAAGAGATGATAATAGATGGACAATTGAAATCTTAAACCGGATTACAAGAGATTGTAAAAGACACAGAAAGAGACCTCATGTGAGATGGATAGATGAAATACGAAAATGTGCAGGGGTGATGTGGAGAAGAGAAGTTAAAGATCAGAGAAAATGGATTGAACATGGAGAGACCTTCATCCTGCAGTGGATTGATAATGGTTGATGATGATGATGATTAACCACATACCACTCTTTTTACACTTTAAAGCAAAATAATATACTTTGCGTTAACGTGTAATAAGAGTGGAATGTTGTTATTATATGTTATATATTAGAAAAGCAAAAATAAAGAAAAAAGAGAAAGAGAAACTATTGAAGATTATATTATAATATAAAGTAACTATTTACAGAACGATGCATTATAAGTGTTTAATAATCTTATTTCTAACTCTTTGATTAGATCTCATATATAGAGAGCAATATTAATGAAAAAAATAATTTAAAACTTTTAGTTAAATGAATGCTGACCATCCTTTATTGATTTTACACATATAATTACCAGAATCTAAAATAACTAGGTTTGATAGTATGGGGGGTGTAAGAAGAGAAACTTTATTTATAGAACTTATTGTTTTACATTTAAAATTTTAAATGAAAATGTTTTTGCTCTTCTTTCTCCTTTGAGACTTTAAGAGCAGGTGAAAAATGTGAACACGTTAATTAATTAGAATTTTCTCTGTCCATCATTTAAAGCAAATATGTAAATACATTAATAAAATATATAAATTCTAATGTTATTAAAATAATTAAGTCAGTAGATTTAAGATTAATAAATTACATAAAATATACATAATTTATAAGGTTAAGACTATAGACAGGTAATAATATCTATAGACCCAAGTTACAGTTTTACATGTGGGTTAATTAAAATATTTTACAGACTTTAACTGACTGCAGGATTTCTATGGCTTGGTTGATTTATTCCAATCTGGGCTGGCATGATGGTGGTATAGACATGGTTTAACTGCATCTGGATGAACCTTCTGAATGCCATCCCCCCCCCCCCTGATGACCTTCAGAGAAGCTGATGCCATACTAGTCACACATGCTGGTAAGTACGTTAAACATAATTATTTCTTTGTCTTTTTTATTGAGCAGTGTAACAAATAATTTAAAATCTTGAACTTAAAATTTAATAATTGAAGATGAAAGTTGATGGGACAAGTTCAAGAATAAGCTCAAGAGTTAAGTTCAAGATTGATAACAATGCCCCCATACTATGTTCTTATACTTTGTATTCTGCCTGGGTTGTGTCTGATGACTTTACATAATGGATTTTAAATCCATTGCTTTAATCACCAGATTATTAGCTCTTCACTTTGTCATAATTACAAGTCACCCATTTAGCTTCCTGGTCTTTATAACTTATTTTTTGTTTAACATTTTAGAACATCCAAAGCTGTTCAACTGTTACTATTTGGAAGATGGAATGTATGGATAAAGAACTATGACACTATGTTCATTTCCTTAATGGCTACCTACCTCTCTCCCATTGTATAAAATATTTTTACATTTTTCTTTAATGGATTTAACGTTTTAGAAAATTTCACTTTCTTAGAATGCAAAATGCATAACTTAAAGAATTAGATTTTAACTTTAGAAAAATGATATATTATTTTACACACAAACATGCACCTATTACAAATGCATGCAGATATTAATAATAAATTATACATATATGATAGGAGATATGTTGGTTCAAATGAACATGAAGTTATATCTGCATAAAGATATACACTACTTCACAGTCAACCCCATAATTCCAAAAAATCCAAATGATCTGGTAGCTATTGATTTTTATGTGCTGCTACCTAGGTTTTGGAAGATAAAATACATATTAGTGGTATATGGTTGTTTTTATAAATGTTAGTCTGCATGCCCTAAGCCACAGGTTTATATAAAAATACCATGTGGATATTAAAAACACAACAGTTTCTCAAAGTGGGCAAACCAAAGGCAATTTTATCTGACCATGGAACTACCTTCATGGCTAATGAAAAAAGGGAGTGGGTAGTGAAAATGAAAGTATGGCTCATATTGTCATTTATCCGTAACCTCCAGTTGGACCTTTGTGAACAAGTAATGAGGCAATTGATATGACGTTTTAGGGTGTATACATTATCAAACCATAAAGGGTAGGTGAAATGGTAAGTCAGAATGGAGAATTATATCAACTGGACTGAGAATGGGTTCACAGGGTTTACTCTCATGACTAAGAGGGGGGAAAGGACTGTTAATGTAAGAGTCTTAAGGTTGTATAAAATAAATTTTCCTGACAGATAACCTTATGAGACAAGCTGGATGAATTTAAATCCTGAAGACCTCGGATGCATCTAACTAAAAGTGAAGAATAAAAAGTATAAATACTGTATTTTATTCTTGTCATTGACCATAGAAATATTGTACTATATTAGAGTTAGTACAATTTGCATTGGCAATTTAGAAATTAAATTACTTAATTCTTTAATAAAAATTTGTCTTTCAAATATTTAATTCATTATTTTACAAAAGAATAAACAAGAGAGAATGTAAAACTATTTCGGTTAAAATGAGAAAACAAATTTTCTTACTAAGTAATTAGTAGTACCTAACAAAAAAGAAAAGACATGCAACAAGATTCCTTTAATAAATAAAGATGGGTACCTAAAGAAAGGGGAAGAAAAGTATTATTTTGAAGACAAATTTATTCCAAATATTGTATAAGTTAGCAGGTGTTAACCAGAGATGCACAGAGACTAAAAAAAGAAAAGGACTATAAAAGAAAAAAACATACCATGTGTCATCACTTAATTACTTACTTGTTTAACCTTCATTTCTAAAGTGAAGCAATATAAAATATAAATTTAGTCATCAGAGAATCCATGGAATGATCAAAAAGCTACTCACACTAATGTTAGGTCATATTAAAATGTATGAGTAGAAGTTCATTTGCTAGTGTTGCTCCCCCAGAAGTCATGATATCCCCAAGTGAAGCCATCTCATAATGGCACTTGGACTACCTACCAGTGATCAGGATACTGAACTGCAGAGCCCCAAAACATAATTCCATGCATGGCAAAATATACAAGACAATAAACTTTCAAAATTACCAATAATAGACTTTATTATAAATTAAAAGTGATCATTATTTTTTGAACCCTAAATGTGACAAAATGCCATACTAAGCCATAATAATTAAAGTCAGATCTTATTAGTATTTCTTTACCACAAATTATTTTTCTGATATTTATTCTCTTAATGATATTATTTTTTACTTTATATTAATAAATGCGCATATAACATGTTGTTTCTTTGTTGTTAATTATAAATAGTTGAAATTTGGTTAAATTTAACCATGAATACTTGAGTAAATAAATTGTTAATGCTGTACTGTAAAATACAATCCTCCAGTCATTTCACGTAGTTTACAATAATAATTGACAGCATAGGGGGGTGGGCTAGTGGACTTTCATTTGAAGTTCTGGCACTTTTCAAATAAATTAAAAGCTGGTTTGCTCTTCTCTATTATTTGGGTAGTTACCTTAAGCAGAAGAGGGGTCGTGCGACCAGGAAAAGTAATTGCATTGATAAAATTAACTGAAATGTTTCTGATGCAAAAATTAATAAATCGGATGCAATTTGGTCAGCGAATACAAGGTAATTAAATTGTATAAACCCCAATGATATCTTGGATGATACAGCATATTAAATAATATTTGAACTCTCATTATGAATTTTGTTGCCAGACATTTCAAAATAATACTCATAGCCTTTGTCGAAAAAGAGACCTCCATACATTTTACGTATTTACAACTGATATCTAAATTTATTGTGCTACAGTTTTAATTACTCAGTAGTGTGCATTACTTAGTTGTAAATGTTTCTATTTCTAATAAAAAAATAAAACCTTTTAATCTACATTATTGTTGAAAGAAGTCAAGCGAATATTTATGAAACAAGGAGTGACAATTATGTAAGGAAAATCATCTCATTATTGTCATTCACAATTTTCTTTTTCCTTAATAGTGTGATTCAAGAGTTACTTATTTAACATGTTAAGGCATTAAATAAGCATGATGAAACTGACCATATTTGCACATTTTATTTAGTATGTCATGAACATTTTTGAAATTACTACATTAATTAGAAAATAAGTGTAAGTCCATTTGCCACAGTCAATACAATAACAATTTGTTTTAAAGTCAACACTACAATTATATTGTACACGAAATTTTATTTAAATTGTCAAAACATCACTGCAAATAGGTAATAAATAGATTCCATTCCCTACCTAATTGTAAAATGTACCTTGGTAACACATTGGTAATATTCTATTGGCTTGAGTATGGAAAAGATCTGGGATGATTTGATTTACATATAATAACAATCTATTGCTGGCTCTTATGTTTTAATATATATACACATATATTGTAGATTTTTATCTGTTATTATTGATACAGGCACCACCTGACATTAAACTTTAGGAAATATATAGGCACCTATTCATTATTTATATATATTTAATAGAATTCAAATTATTGTTTAAATATGTGGTGATGCTGATCACTACACAATACTATTTGCAAATACATGCCAAATCATATAGAATATATGCCACTTTCTATGAAATTAACATGGAATTGAACTGTCAACCAGAAAATATTACATATAAAGAAGTTAACATAATGCATAAACAAATAACAAAACAAGTTATTTACAGCATGTAATAACTGTGAAACTAAAATTAAATGCTCTTTTTACCCTGAAACATGCTTACATTACATACTATGTCATAATTGTCAGACCAAGATATGATCTTTTATCCTAATACACTTATGTTATAGACATCATCATAAGAATTTATTATTATTTTCTTTACATAAATATTATTTGTTAAGCACAAGCAGTTGCTAATTAAAGTGAAAGGCTGAAACTTTCTCACATGCACATTTAGAATGCTTATATGACAGCCAATAAGATGTAATGATGACTGTATAGGTACTTTATAATTTGATTACTTTTATAATTTAATGATAATAATCCACCACCTTTTAACATTTTAGTTCACACACATTTGAAAAACAAATACAAAAATGATTGTATTCACTTATAGAGTGATCAAAGTTTATTTTGATTTATTTTAAACAATATTTCAATTAAATGTTATAATATAACAAAATTATATGGTCCATGACACTTGTCATAGATTAAAGCTATGGCCTTCAATACACATTAGATATCATCCTAATTATGCCCAATCCTCATAAATACATTTATTCACATCATTGGGTTTGAATATATCTCACATGGAATTACTATGATTGATGTATTTTGTAATAACTATCCTAGGGAGTGAGGACTTTATGTCTAAATCCCAATTAACAATAACTCAATTCATTGACAGAGATAGTTTTTTAAGTGTAATCTTGAATTTAATAAGAACCTAATTATGACAAATCCATTTATTTCTGTTTCTAATCACACTCAATCCTTTTTTTCTTTTCAAAATATACATTACATATAGCCATATAATTCTATAATTAAAACACTTCTTTTCTTTTCAAAAACTTTATTTGATGTATATAGCTGGTCTCTTTAAAACCAATCTGGAATTTTCTAAATAAAACCATTCATCTTATAGGTATAGTATATTTTAACCATTTTGCAGGGATCTGATAACCATGTTTATAAGTTTTATATACATAAAAAATAATTTATGATAATAAATGAGGGTTAATTTATATACAAATAAACTCAAGCAAATTTCAATATAAATTTCTATTTTAACTTAAAACTTTAATAATTATTTTACAACTCATTATTTTAACACTAGGACATTGTACACTTTTTATGAGTCTAAAAAATATTATATCCTGATTATTTTATATAACTTTATATCTTTCTGACTCTTTCTACATGAAAATAAATTTTTTTAAAAAGGAGATAAAATATTGACTAAAGATATCTGTAATAAAGAAAAGATTAAGCAAAGTTTAAATTTAGATATTGTAAATTTATTTAATCCACATTGATTACATAAGTAATATTTACTAAGGCAATAAACCTCAAGCTATGTGTGCTTGAAAATGCAAAGGTAGGGACCTCTACAGGTTTTAACCACAAGCTTATGCTGTTCCCCTCTTTTCTTCCAAAGCGTAAGCTTGTGGTTAAGACCTGTAGAGGTCCCTACCTTTGCATTTTCAAATGCACATAGTTTGAGGTTTATTGCCTTAGTAAATTTAGATATTCCAAAACATAGTTCAACTATTTATAACTAATAAGTTTACTAATAAGTTTTAACTATTTATAACTGCTTAACAGCAAATGCTGTAGCATTTTTATAAAACAGCCATATCCTCTAATCACTCAATTAAATAATATATATAAAATGACTAATCTATTAGTTTTTCTTTGTATATATAATTAAACATGTTTCTTTATGAGCAATTAAACACCACTGCCAATTTAAATTTTGCAGTCTTTGTTGGAATAGGACTGTATTTCAATACACTTAACAACTTTGCAGCATACAATTTAGGTTATCTTTTGATTACACTGTTTGAAATTCAGATTTCTTTATTCACAAGTCACATTGGTAAAAAAAATATAATATTGATTTGAGTGACTTTTTATATTTAAATTTTGAGTGAGTAATATGGACTGGGTTTCTTTCTTATATAGTTATATTTGCAGATTGCAAAATCTAAAATGACTAAAGTAACTAGTTTTTCTTGGTACATGTATATTAAACATGTTTAATTGCTAGCAATTTAAAATCATTACTAATTTAAATTTTGTACCACTTATTTCAATAGGTATTTCAATATATTTAACATTTTTGCAGCATAAGATCATTATTACTTTTTGATTGAGGTGTTGAAAATTCAGACTTTTTTTTATTAAAAAGTAGTATTGCTAACAAAACATAACATTGGCAGGAATGAATGGCATTACATACCTAACTACCTACCTGCCTGCTTATCTACCTGACTACTCACTTTCAAGTTCCTATATTTATGCATTACACCTTATACAACTAACACACATGACCAAATACATATGAAAAAGATAAATGATCTCCAATATACATATTTTATATTGAATCAACACTCATTAGTGAATCCAAATCACTATGACCCACACATATATACAATCAGTGCACAGTTTATCTTAAGACAGCAAATCTGCAAAGATTAATGCAGAGGCTTCAATGTTTTCCACCCTCCAACTCTTCAGCCATCTATATGATTGGAAATCCGATGATCTTCATGTAAAATGTCAATTTAATTTAGATGCGTATTATACATTTTCAGTCTGAATTGAAAATCAAATAACTCCACAAATTGATATTAGAAATGTGGCTGCAATTGAAGTCCTATTTGGCCAAATTCATTTGGAGACAGAGAAATCAGAAATAGCAAATTAATATAAAAAAATCAAATGGGCTTCTGATAACAGAAAAGTACACTTAATTCTGTTACATATAGTATATTTTAACAGGTTATATTTCATACAAAATTAAATAAAATAATTAATCAATGCTAATTATAAACTAACACAATAAATATATTTTTATATGATTTATTTAAATCTTACAAAATTGTAACAGCATTTATTAACAGGTTTGTTATTATTTCATTGTTTGTATTTATATCATTGCTATGTATCAGTAGTAGACTAAGAAATTTTCAAGCAGGGTTGCATTATTACAGTATTGTCACCAAAAAGTAACCAATGAAAAGAAAATAGAGTATTTATAATTTCATAACAACACAACCATTTTATTTTTGCATACCATTGATTGTTTAAAGATTTAATTTATAAAGGTTAACTACAATAAAATAACAGAATATTTTATTGTTCATTCTAAATAAAAACAATAAATATTTATTCACTCTGAAAAAAACCCAAAATTGATGAACATACTATGTTCATATAACTATGGATGCTGTGACAGCAACGAGCTCCATTGATGCTAATAAAAAGTATTAATAAAAGCAAATGAATGTCAACAGAACTTGTAAGAATTCATGGAACATAACATATCTAGCACTGCCATAATTACCAGTGTCTTTGAATAAGATCTTAAGCATCATTTAAAATAATTATTTTAAAACGTGGTTTAAACAGTTGCAATTATGTAACAATTATGCAAAATATTGAATGATTTTTATCTGATTGATATTTTTAAACACAAATTTAATATTTTTTTCTGGTGGTGCTACAGTGCTTATGGACTAACTGCTACTGGTGTGTATTTATATTCAGAGAGAGAGCAAGAGAGGGGTAAACTAAAAATATCCATGACAGATTAATACTGTAATAATAATAAATAAAATAGTAAGCATTACAGCAAATATTTAATAACATATATAATAATTGAGAATAATCCCACTGCTAATACTAAACTACCTATTTTATAATACAAACTCTAATATATTTTTGTCAAAGAGGGCTGCACTGTGAGTAGATTTAGTTTTTAAAAAATGAGAATTATTTTTAGTTAGTTTCCTAACCATTCTTTTCTCTTGAAGAATTGTAATTTGCTTTCCCAATTTGATTTTGACATATCCTATGTATACAGTGTAAGAATTTTTATTATTTAAATATAAAGTGATTCATTATATAAAACTTAATACTGAAGTGAACATAAATAGATAATGAAATTTCAAAAACAAAAACTGTGTGTGAAAAAATAATATTAAAACAAAAATTAATCATGCCTGAGTAGAAAAAAAACAACTATGATTAACTTCAAATCAATACAACTTTTCTGAAATAGTAGAAAACACACATTTGTAGTTCTATATTGAATGACAATTTTATGTAATAAAATTTTTCTGGAAAATCAGTATGCAAAAGGATAAACCACCTTGCCTTAGGCCACGAATTAAAAATACTCGTTTGTAATAAATTAAATAAGATTTAATTTGTAAACATAAAATTAAACATAGCTTAATGATATGTAAACAAAGGAAGTAGACCACCATTGTTCTAGATGTTAATAAAACACTCCAAATCAGAGCTATAAGACTACAGAGAATCATATTCTTAATCCTTTGATCAACACTTAGAATGCTTTTAATTCATAGCCTGGGGATGAGTGATTTGTTCACCTATCCATTGAGCTATGCTTAAATATATATGTGTCAGGGAGAGTGAGATAATGATCTGGACCAAATGATGAGTGCTGATTCAGCATAAAATATATATTGGAAATCATTTATCTTTTTCATATGTATGTAGTCATGTGTATTGGTTGTATAAGATGCAATGGACAGCTGTAGAAAGCATGAATGTCTGAGTTTAAGTCACTTCTGATTACAAAAAAATAATAGGTAACAAAAGTTGTGGAAAAAAAATCGCTTAAGTTTTTTCATTAAATAATTTTACTCTGCCTCCAATCTATATTTAAAAAAGCATTTATTCTCTCTGTCTTAAATCACAAGAGATGCTGTGGCATTCTTACAAAAGAAAAGAACACTGTTGACATTCAGAGCTTCCAGGAAGGGTTAACCACTAATGACAAAATAAATGACACAGAAGAACAACATGGCATCATTTGAACTCAGATGTGGCTAAATTTATTTGAAGGCTGGAAATGAGAGATAATAAAATATTCAAATCACTTTGGGACAAATTTAAAATTTTTCTGTCTCCAAAACCTAAATTATGGATGTTTTTGCTACACATTTGAAAATAATAATGAAATTCAAAAAAATCAATTGGCTCCACATAACAGAAATGTCCTGAATTAAATTATAATAATGGTAAATAATAGACAATAATATTTAATAAACATTCTTTAATAAGTGCACAATCAGCTAATATTGATCTGCATAGGACTTTAAAATTCATGTGACATCTGCATTTTTGCCCACATAAATTCACTTGATAAAGATAGCAGAATAATTGAAAGTACTTTGGCTTAAACTTCTATATTATTCATTGGCTGCCAATAAAATTTTCAAATAGAAATGCTTCATTATGGTATAGCACCCAATATGTAAGCAAGCATAGAAAACAGATCATTTCTAATTTCACAACCACACAAACTTTTATTTTTACACATCAATTTTTGTTAAAAGATCTAGTTTATTTTTTATTTTTGCTAACAATTGAGAAAATGTAATTTCTTTTATATGTTCAACGCTAACACCCATTGTCATAAATATTTAAAATAATATTTCTGTTATTAATTTCTATATTTTTGTGCCATAAATATTTATATGCTAATTTATAAATATTAACTACAGGAAAAAAATAGAATACTTTATTACTCAACCTAAATGAATACAATAAAAATTTATTTGTTCTGAAGAGAAACCAGAATACAAAAACATACTACAACAACAACATACAACAGGGGGCTCCAACCCTATGCCTGTAGGCACCATGGCACCCGCAGACCATTTTACATGTGCCCTCCACTATACGAACACAATAAAAAATTATTAATTTGATACAAATAATTTTACTTTTTAAAATTTGTTATAAATTATTGTATTATATTGTAATCAATTTGTAGGGCATACTATAATTTTACAGCATAAAAATATAAACATTAATTATATGTTAAAATTTTATTTTTGAAATAAATATTTTTTTGTACATTATGTGTATTATTAACAATATCCAACTATAAATTTACATTGACAAAATATATGGTGCCTGCTACCTGGTTCAAAAATAACTGGTGCCCACCACCTGGCCAGTGTTATAGAATGTGCTCTTAAGTGCAAAAAGGTTGGAAACCCCTGACATACAACAAAAATGGTGAAGAATTCCAATGGCATGTGTAAAGTGTGTTGATTAAAGAAAATGAATCTCAGCAAAACTTGCAAAAAATCATGCAATATGGAATTTCTGGCATTTCCATACTTCACAATGTTTTTGAACATAATCTCATGCATCGCTTAAAATAATTTATTTTTAAAAAGCTTAATTAGTGAATTTGCATAATAATTATGCAAAATATTGAATAATTGTTATGTATAAGCTTAAATTGAATAAATAACCTTTTCCAAAAATGCTGACCAATCGCCACTGATATTATTACTACTTATTATTTACCGTTATTAAAGTTTTAAAAGTGTTGTGTATATATATATATTGTGCTGGTCAAAACATGTTTATTCATCTAACATGAGCTGGAACTCACAAAATGTACTTCAAACCCAGTCAAGCCCAAGATTTAGGTCAGGGACCAGCCTGGATTCGAACCCATCTTCTAAGCCCCAGATCAAACACCTAATGAATAACATAATAGTGATGGCACATGAGAATTAATTTTAATCCGGCCAACTAGCAAAGCTGAGCAAAATAATGAGACATCTATTACTATGATTATATTAAAATACACATATGTATGGCTGTAATATGTGGAAGTGGAGGAAAAGGAATTTGAACTACTCAAATAAGTTAGACAATAAAATATAGTTTAATATAAATGAAAATTATTTAGATACATTTATAAATTAAGTACATTAGTATGTGTGTGAATGAGCAAGCAGTCTACCAAGCGATAGAGGATTACATAAGTGTCATTCACGCTAGTATTTTTCATATGCTCTTTATTAGCTAATAAATATATTATAGATAAACACACATCTTTGGTGGGTCTAGTATTAAAATGCCAATCTATTATTGCAAAGAATTACATAAAATTGCTATTAACGCTTTGATTTACGGTTCAGAAACGTGGTGACTAACATATATTAGGGGAGCATTCTGAGATTCATTACAGATATAAATACAAACTATTTTCCTGCCATTATGGTTGTGAAAATACATAAAATACCTTTGAAAACATTTGATTATATTTAAACTTATGACAAAATATTTAATGACAAATTATTTTAATAATAATAAGACGAACGCTTTATTTTCCCCAAGGCACATAGATATATAAATTACGATGGTGGGATTGTATATGATTGAAATAAACTTAATTAATAAAATAGAAGTAATTGGCATTTATATATATTTTTTTAAGCAAAGCCAATTTTAATATTAGAGCATTAAAACAGGGTCGTGAAACAAAAGAAACAATAATATGAAGAAGTTTGCGGTGCTGACATTATAGCCTAAAAATAACTAAGAGAAAAGGTCATGCTTCTGGATGAAAAACGAAATCTCACACCCCCTTCTTGGGTAGTGCTTAGAGAAAAGTGGATAGCATGGCATGGCCCAGACTTTTGCTGGTATAACCGATGCAAGAGGCCTTTTATATATGAAGTGAATATGCATAGCATGTGCCAAACTTACGGGATCACCGCCAGAGGCATTTTATATGAAATAAATGGTCCTGGGTAGCTTCAACTATCCTCAGGACAAGACTTGAGAAGAAATCTATGGGTTCGAGTTTGTCGTAACCCCCAGATTAAGAAGCACATATATATAAAAACACGAAGATCAGTTAAATGTCAGAAACGCAGTAATTATAAATGTCTCTAACAACATTGAAGAAATTTTACAGCTTTAAAATAAATGACCCTTATTTGAATACTAGAATATGCCATGCAATTATAATATATATATATATAGAAATTTAGATTTCATTTACTAAAATATACTTGAAGATTTTATTTAGCAAAGGAAACATTAAGATTTAGATTTCAAATTAATAAAATATACGTTAAGATTTGATTTAAGAAACATTAAGATTCCCCCCCATCCCTTTTCTGATATTTAAAATAAATCAATCCCACTTTCGTTGATTTTACAATAACTGATTATAATATTTAAAACAGCATTACGCTGTTGCACATGCGCTTTGAAGATCTTAACTATAAATGGCATCTATCTTTTCAAACCCAAACGCTTTTGTATGGGCAAATCTTAAGTGTTTGAAAGTGAAAGTGTGAATATATTAAATAATCACTTTAAATTACTATTACATGCTTGAATGAAAGACGCTAATGGAATTTACTAGAATTTACAATACGTCATTCTTCTTATTTGATATTAAATATATGTAAATAAATCATTTTTATATAGCGCAATGTTTGTAAACTGTAATATTTAAAACAGCATTACGCTGTTGCACATGGGCTTTGAAGATCTTAACTATAAATGAACGAATACTAACACTCAACCACATGATAAAGTCTTTGGCAAAGATAGAATGGCATCTATCTTTTCGAACCCAAACGCTTTTGTATGGGCAAATCTTAAGTGTTTGAAAGTGAAAGCATGAATATATTAAATAATCACTTTAAATTACTATTACATGCTTGAATGAAAGACGCTAATGAAATTTACTAGAATTTACGATACAAATGACGTATCGTAAATTCTAGTAAATTTCATTAGCGTCTTTCATTCAAGCATGTAATAGTAATTTAAAGTGATTATTTAATATATTCACGCTTTCACTTTCAAACACTTAAGATTTGCCCATACAAAAGCATTTGGGTTCGAAAAGATAGATGCCATTCTATCTTTTCCAAAGACTTTATCATGTGGTTAAGTGATAGTATTCGTTCATTTATAGTTAAGATCTTCAAAGCACATGTGCAACAGCGTAATGCTGTTTTAAATATTACAATTTACAAACATCGCGCTATATAAAAATGATTTATTTACATATATTTAATATCAAATAAGAAGAATGACGTATCGTAAATTCTAGTAAATTTCATTAGCGTCTTTCATTCAAGCATGTAATAGTAATTTAAAGTGATTATTTAATATATTCATGCTTTCACTTTCAAACATTTAAGATTTGCCAATACAAAAGCATTTGGGTTCGAAAAGATAGATGCCATTCTATCTTTTCCAAAGACTTTATCATGTGGTTGAGTGTTAGTATTCGTTCATTTATAGTTAAGATCTTCAAAGCCCATGTGCAACAGCGTAATGCTGTTTTAAATATTACAGTTTACAAACATCGCGCTATATAAAAATGATTTATTTAAATAACTGATTATATAAATACGGTATTTGATATTTTAAGCATACATTTTAAGAGTATATATAAAAAAAAAACTAGCAGTTATATATATATGTAAAACAATTATGTCACCTTATTTTAGAATTAAATAAATAATATTTTATAAGATTTTAAAATGTTAATTAGCTTAAGTTCTGAATTTACACCGGTAGAGAATCCAGAGTTAAACAAATCAATTTTTATATTAAAAACGAACCTATAATGTTGATTCATAAAACAATCTGGCAAACGTATTAATTTACAATGCATTATATATGTATATTTAAAAGGGGATGTTAATAACTTGATTCATAAAAGTTTACTTAACAGACAGAAAAGATTTTTATAAATTAAGCTCACCAGTTTGTTTGAGATTGGCATATCAATAACAGATATATAAATCAAATAATAAACACATACAAATAAATGACCGCACCAAAATTAAAGAGCATATAAGAGAGAATTAAATGTATATAAATTATTTAAGAGCAAATTACATGTTATATATATATATATATATATATATATATATATATATATATATATATATATATATATATATAAAGCAAAGTTAAAGAATACATGAGAAGAGATCTTGATAGATTATTTAGGCTAAATTGACTATTAGGTAGCGGCTTGAAATTTACCTTTCAATTTTAAGAGTCCATATTAATACAGCCCGTGCACGGCAAATTGAGGATCCAAATGAATTCTTCTTAGTGACAGCAAGTTTCTATTAGCATTTTTAAAGTTCTCCTTCGGGCCTTTACTTCACTTGAAGGTAGCAGAATATTATGGCAGTGGAAAACGACCCACAAGGGTCAGGGAATGATGGATTTACTACTTAATCATTTTAAGTTTCACCGTGATGTTAACAATCATTTCACTAGAGTAGCTAATCTCTTTCAATAGTAGTTAATCTATTCTGATCCAAAATTCGGTCATTTTATACCTTTTCTTTTATCAGTTGTTTTTGAAGATGCAATTGTTAAATAATGCCCAAAATAACTTCAAATCTATTTCCAGATTAGAAATAGATTTGACAACATGTTTTTTTAACAAAAGTAAATCTTTAATATACTTAATCCCATTTATTTTAAGTAAAACTTTAATTAAAAAATACCTTCCCCAGATTAAAACAATAGTGCTTCCAACCCCTAATTATTTTTAGATGATTAACAACACTTGTGGCTTCCATATTGGATTTTATAAAAAAAATGTATAGTTTATAGAAAAACAAGCAATTTAAAAAGAAAAATCTAAAAATGACATATAATAAAATATTTACAAAAAATCAATATTTTGTTAGTATTTTGCTCCTATATATATATATATTTGAGCCGCAATTATAATTTTAATAAGAAGAACTAATAATTAATAAAAAGAATCAATAATAATAAATATTGAAAGTTAAATTATAAATTTGGGTGCGCATTCCAAATATATACATAAAAATATATATACGACAAAAGGAGCGGGGTGGGATATAGGGGTTTGAACACGGGTTAGTAGGTAGAAACATGAAGCCCAATCTTAAGCTAAGATTGACTGCTTCAATATATTGAAGCAGTAAAATCTGTTATACATATTTTGCTTCACTGTCTGGTTTCATTAACAACCTTAAACTGAGGTTCGAACCCATCCTTGTACTCATTTAATCATCAAGGAGTGTAATTACACATACACATGCAAGCACCCCCCCTTTTTTAAGTTGTAAACATTTATTTTAAACCAAGATAGAATATTTATTAAAGTTTAATCCAGAAATATTTAAAATTTCCACCCCCTTAAACAATTGTGTGTGTGTATGTATTACAGATACACAAAATATTGTAAATAATATTTATTCACTTATTAAATATATTCTGTATTTATCTGATTTATATCATTTCTGTATTTTTTTATATAAAGCTGATGTAATATTAGAGAAGGTTCTGGAAAGTAATTAGCATAACTTTAAATTTAAGAAACAAAAGGACACATTTTGTTTAATGTGAAATATCATTGTTAAATTAGATGGATTTTAGTAATTCTAAATTTTTATGAAAATTATATCTGTTAAATCTATTTCCAATGTAGAAATAGAGTAGAACAATACTTTCCAAAACTTATCTTGTTTTCATTATTCAAATGTAATTTTAAACAAAGAATGAGTGAATTCATGCCAGGTAATGCATATCTGTCTCAAGCAGCAACGTAAAGGAACTTCTAGAAGATTTTGTTGATGTATAAATAGCCAAATTCAATACAGGGCATTCTGCTTTTACTTTTCAGAGAAGTGTTGCTAACTAAATCCACATCACTCAAAATTTTGATAAAATGACTTCTGAGTAGAGGGAAGAAATTTGCTTCCTGATCTCTCTAAGATCATCTCCATACTGCTATGTTACCATGCCATCATTACAACTGCCTTAATCAAATCATGAATGAATTCTCAAAAGATGCTAACCATTACTTTATCTGAAGTCTGAGTTGCTGACTGTGTTTTCCATGTTTGTTTTAATGTGCATCAACTCATACAGCCACCGAGTCATTAGAAGATAATCCCACCTATGCCACTAACATGAACCCTTAAATCATTTAAATATCATTTGCTTTTAATTGTAATGCAACTCTCTGTTTATCTAATAATTGATGATGTAGTGCCAATTATAATAATTGTAATAAATTTATGACCACTCTCTCTCCCTATAAAATATAAATGCACAAATCTATGAATCTCTAATCTGTAACTGCATCTATTAGGTTTCATGCTTTATTTATATCTTACAATTTTAATGTTGCAAACTTAAAATTTTATTTTATTATAATTACGTATTTTGGTTAAATTTCATTTTAAAATGATAATGACTCAATTTAGTGATCCAATATTATTCTAAATCCTTGTCTCGATATTATGAGATACATAAATATTTAAATGTATGTCTTCTTGCCAAATGAAAGGTTCGCTCAATCGAATATTATTATTTAATGGTTATGTTGTCTGATGGCACATTATAAGATGTCTTTTTTATGATATCAATTTCTTATCCTCCTTGGCACTATTAATTGAATTATAGGGTATTCTTTAAAGTAAATTTAATGACCTTCCCTTTCTGTTTAATAATCAATTATTTGCTTGTCACACCATCAAGTGCTATATTTGGCTATGTAATTATTTACCTGTGAAGTATAGTTACATTTGTTTAATGAATGGAACACTATTTCTCCTTTTTATTTTGACCTTCTAATTAGTATTCAAGGTTATATGTGTACTTTTAAGAATGGGTTAAAAACTGTCATGTCATTATGCTAGATATTACTAATTTAGGAGGGCTTTAGCTAATCTATCAGAGTCATTAAAGACCTGAATCTTATTTAGCATTGCTTACTCTTGACAGTATTATTAAACTTCATATTATTACTTTGTCAAAACTAATATCTGGAGGTCCTGGATTATTCTTCTCATGGCTTGTTCCAAAAGGGGGTTTGGAAACACTGACTTCAGGACAATATCATGTTGTAGCGAGGTTCTTTATGGGATAACATTGGAAAAACCCAGACCATGGCACCTCTATTAACCACATATCCAAATACCAGACTGTCACAAGTGCAGGTGAATTCTCACACTTATTAATAAATTGATGAAGCCTTTCAGTCCCAGAGTGGACTTAACATTTCTAATATTATCACTTCAGTTAGCATCACAAACTTCTTAGTAATATTTTATATTGCCCTACTATATGGATAGGCTGTAATGCTGTGATATCTGTAAACCATTCTGTTGTTTATCTTTATTATTATTTATTAGAAATGTCATTTAAAAGCTTATTTGAGCAAGCCACCCTCTCACATAAACCATCTTTGTCTATGCTAGTAAACATTTAATAATTCTGTCAAATCAGAATTGCTTAAATAAATATGCAAAATGCTTATTCATTTCAAATAATTGATGTAACATATAACTATTGACTGGATAAATCTTGTTATATCTTTTTAAAAATGCATGTTCCCTGTATTATTCTGGTAATCCATAATTCAAATAGGGTTTTATATAAAAAAAGTCCTAATTCATGTATATACTTTTCAAGATCATTAATTCCCTATTTGCATATCATAGTACTAATATTATAAATCTGTTTTAAAATTGGTATCTGTTTTAATTAGCATATTAAGCCAGATCACCTTAAATATACATTGTTATAACGATCGGATGGAATAGAGAGCCTTTCCATATTTGCCATACAGGGCACCACCAGACATTTGAACCTGAAAAATTTATATAGTAGGCAGATACACAAGTTTAAAAAAATTTTCTTTATATATATTTTATTTTGATTTTCAACCCAATGCCACTAGCTCAGCAGAGCAGTAGAGATTAATACTAATGATATATATTATCAAAATATATTAATATTTAAAAAAAAAGAATAAAATAAGCCACTGCCAGTAATTATCACACAAACATTTATTTATGCACATATAAAAAAAATTGAGGAATAAAATTTATTATTTTAGGTTGGTTAATAATTTTTAAATTTAAATTTTTAGTTTGAACAATCCACACAGATTTGTTTAATAATATTTTTAAGAGCATCGAATATGAATAAACTACATAGATTGCATTTGAAAAGAAAATATTCTATCCCTGATTTAACCTGAGGCCAAAAGTTTGCAGCCAAACCAATGTCACTCCATCTGATATATTGATGCATTCAATGTAGTATGAATACGACAGCACAAATACCATACTGTCAGGAATGTAAGATCTGAACAGCATGGTTAGAGAAGACATTGACTCTCATCCAGACAAAAATACTACATCTGTCTGATGAGAAGACCAATAAAAAAAACTCCATAGGAAGGGACTGCATTTTCTGTCTTACTATCCCATTCCATAGACAAAAAGGGGGTGTGTGGCAAAAGATGCGATTCTTTACATAGTGAATATCATACTACATCTACTAATTACACCAATATATCCAATCAAATGACCCAATTTAACTACGAAACAAATAACCTAAGATTACCTCCCTTAAACTAACATATATAACTTTACAAATCTATGCAGTCATTCATGCCTGACTTAAATTTAACATTTATATAAGTTTGCACAGATGAATTTTATAAAAGTTTGTTTTATAATGTTGAGTAAAGATAGAGTACATGGATTACATGGTTAAAAACATTTCAAAATAAACATGAACAATCAAAATATAAAGTCATTGATGGAATTGCAGAGGGAAATTTACAAGAAACCCAATGGCATTCATCATAAGATGCTGCATTGACACCAATAACTTAAAAGACACCCGAATAAATACATTTTTTAAATATTCAATATGAGATATCATATTTACCGAAAGTCTATATATTCTAATCAAATATGAAAATGAAAACATAATTAAATGTTAACGAATCCATGTGGTCATATATACCCAACTTAAATTTAATGCATTTAAATAATTTATACAATAAATATTAATAATAATAAAAAATGGAAATGATTTTTAGCAAACTCAAATGTATAAAAATTAAACATTAATAACTGATTTGAAAAGTCAGATTAAAGTTCATTATAAAGAAAATTAGGCTGAGCTTATTAAATCTTGAAAGTTCTTAATTATTTTTTTAAAATGTTTCAGTTATATCTCTTACAGTAGAAGAGCTCCTGGTTCATGGTGTTAATTCTCACAAGGTCTTTATTTGAAGACCAGTCTATCTGAAGATGGCCTTAGCTGGTTCAATCCTGGTATTACAGTCCGTTCATATTTAAAAAAGTGAGAGAGGGTGACAAGTGCATCTTATGATGCCTCTCAAAAACAATCAAGCTGGATCTGTTCTTAATTTCAATATTTTTCCTTTTATACCGATCATCCACATTCACTGATCAATGGTTTCCTGTTCCAAATTTTCATTACAGTCCAAGCCTTATTGCTGCTTCTATTGGAAATCTAATTTATTTTTGTTCTTTTATCTATATTTCTTCTGACTTTTTTTTTGTCTAAGAGCACCAAGGGCTAGTTTGCTTTTTGGTTCATTTATAAAACAATCATTTCCATTTACTGAGACTATATAAGAATCTTTTAACAAAAATATTTTATCTTTAGATCTTGTACTTTTTTATAAAAAAGTATGTTCAAATACCTTTTTTATTTAAAAAATAAATACTTTTAAAGTTTTGCATCTGTGCAATATATTATATACATTAAACCATCTTTAATTTTTTTAGCTTTTAGTTCTTATTTATGAATTTCAAAAAAAAGTTTTTATTCTAATTTTAAACTAATGTAACGGCATATACCATTACAATGTAGTATACAGTTATATATATATTTGGTTTATTTTTGTATTTTTTCAATCATAATAATATCATTGATCACATAAAACCTATGCTCTATTAGCTTATGTTGTCATATGTAAATAAATTGTTATTTATGTGTTACATTTATATTTATCTTAGCTTAAGTAGTCGATTCCTTATTAATTATATTAATAAATTATTAACCTTTTATAACCAATTACTATCTCAGCAACTTTTTGTCTTAGTGTTGTTTTATGAATGTACATTGTTAAGGGTTGTATTATTTTATAATCCAGGCTCCTCTTCATCCAATGCCAGCCATTTGATTGCATCCCATTAATCTTGTCTTAAAAAATATCAATATAACTGTGAAACTCTACTCTCATGTTAGGAGTTTTAAGTAATTAATGTCACATTTTCTTTAAGATCTCTTATCTTTCCACAGTGTCTCTATGTCTGGAATAGATGAAATTCTCATCAGAGATGTTTTCCATAAGATAATTGATTTAAAAAATGAGAAAATAGGGTAGAAATCATGATTGCTCCTGATCTGTGTATTTCTGGCATGATTGATTTTAGGGTACTTTTGCTTATTCTCTAACTCTAGTTAAATGTACATGCAAATCTGACCTGTACAGGGTATTTTTGGGTTTGGACACTACAGTGGGGCTTTGATGTTATAACCTCACATCATCCTGAACACCATTTTGTTAGATTTTTATCTCTTTTATAAATCATAATTTAAGTTTTCTTGTCAGTATTCATTATAACTATCACATACTATTGTGAAATCTTAACTTGGTAGATTTTTATTATTAGTAGTATTTGTTCCTTCGGAATAAGATTGCGATTAAAATCATGTTATTTAATTAAGTAGTTATAAATCATGTGAGCAATCAGAGAAGAAATTTAGCAATCTATGTATATGCATGCATGGATGTTATATTTTGAGTTGTTAATTCCACCTAATTTGCATTGTACCCTTGTGTTTTATACAATTATAAATTCTCCCAACCAGTAAATATTTAAATAAAATAAGATGATTGGGTTTATGAGGATTCGAACATGAGTAAACCCATAAAATAGAGTCATTATATTGTTTTATGTTTTATTATAGCTAAATGATAAAAGACATTAGTAGTCCAATTCCAGGTGCAAGGGAACAACTGGAACACATGGCAAAAGAAGGGAGGAATGGTAAAAAAATGTTAATTATTAAACGTTAATATTTATTTTACATTTATTATTTAGATATTATGTAATTATAAATATGTAAGCAATGAGGTAAAGCAAAGGTAAATAGCAGAATAGGTTGGCATCATAAAAGTAGAATGGGGCAAAGATAACAAAGTAGAAAATCTGTAGGAGTATTAGCATAGATGATGAGGAAAGTTAAGAAGGTGAATAACCTGTAGTGGAATAATAATGTTTAAAGAAATAATATTGTAATTAGCAGGATGGATAGCAAACAAATAGATAGCAATGTCAATGGGAAAAGTGATTCAGAAAATATCAGCAAAGCAGAAAATGAGAGTGAAAGCAGTAATATAGGACTGGAACAGGACATTCTAATAGACATTTCAATCCTAGAAATCACATTTATGGATCCTGAAAATCTAGTGAATAATACATATCAGAAACCAGAAATGGTATAGGGAAGCCACAGTCTGTTAATTATAATGTGAAGTTTGTTAGAAAAACAAAATGAATTAATATTGAAGCAAGCTAAAGAATCTAAAGAACAAACTAAAGAATTTATATTAAAACAAGCTGAAGAATCTAAAGAACAGACTTATCTTAAAACAATTTAAAGAATTCAGGAAACAAGTTGAAGAATTTTGGATACACTTCCAATAAATACAAAGGAATACTCAAGATATTAATGAAAGACTTTAGAGAATTGAGGAGAGAAGTCAAAAGATGGAAGATTGGGTGAGACAGAATTAAAAAAACAGTGCTTGTTATCCAGGACATGAAAGAGGAGTGTCAGCATATTCAGGACCAAGTCCAATGCTCTGAATCTAGAGATCAAAAATCAATTTTATGAGATGGGGAGAATGCTAAACATGATGAAGAAACAGCCAAAAATAAGATGCAAAACATAAGAAATATGTTTCAAGAAACACAAGCAAAGATACAACTAGACTTTAAAGACATGGTCAAAGATCTTTGTCAGGAGTTGGAACAGATTAACTTGGCACCAAGAATCATGTCTGATGATCAAAAGGAACCAGATTGGGCAACTGGTATAATGTGGACAGCTTCAAAATATCATCATTCAACATCTTATAAAAAATGCAAGTTTACAGGAGAAGGATCATAAAAACATGATGATTACTAAGGAATTAGTCACAGTGGAAATGATCTATGGCACAAGTAACCTAGCCAGTCAAAGAGTGAACTCCAATATGATGTCGTTCATCCAAATACAAAGTTTCCAAGGAGAACCCAGAGATAGCTTCCTAGAACACTTGGAAAGTCTAAGGGAACTATTTTTCTTTAGCCCAGAGGTTGTGAAGTACATGTAACCATTGACCTGAGAGAAACAGCTAAGAATTGGTGGAATTCCTTACAAGAAAAGCCTAGAAATTTTGGATATTATAAAGAAGCTATCATACAAAGCTACTGGAATGAAGAGCAACAGCATGGCATGCTACACACTGTATTCACAGCAAAGTATAAACACAGTCATAGGGAGAAGCATATACACTTCTTTGTGTGTCAAGTAGCTAAGTTTAGGTCATTAATGACTTTTGCACATGCTACAATAGTCAGGACCATTCATCACATTTTCCCACATGGGTACAGAAACTGATGCTGAAAAGTAAAATTACTGATGTCAAAAAGATGACACATTTCCTGATGTCTATTGATTATGGCCACCTGGCTCCAGAACCACCAGATAAGTCAAGAAATATTAAGGAATTGAGAGTCCAGATAATTAGGATAAATATCACAGATGGAAGGTCGACCAGAACTAGACTGCAGTAAAAAGAAATTATGTGGGGAAACCTGTGTTCCATTAGGTAGCTCCTTTTTGTGTTGCACCCATGAAGGAAGAAATAGATCCATTTGTAGTGTAAACTGTATAACCACCCATATTGATGAAAAGGATAAATAGCTAATAAATGGAGTTTAACACCTATATCCAACCATTAAGGTAAGGGTTGGAACCCACAGTATACTTACATTGTTAGACTCCAGTAGGCAGGTATTCATTATTTCTAAAGGATTGTTTAAAATGTATAGTGGTCAAATAAATGATGTAATGAAACTTCTGACACAACCTATACATTTAATATTGGCTAATGGAAAGAAAGCAATTAGCAAATATTGTCAAATTTGGTTAGAAGTGATACTGTACCAAGAACCCATAGAACATCTGTTTTTAATTATGTCTGGACTCATACATGATGTGGTCTTAGGATCAGATTTCTTAACTCAGCTTAAGTGCATCACAAATTACCCATATAAATTGTGTATGCTGCAAGGAAGGCCCATAAAGATCAATGCAAAAAAAGTTACCAGCTTTAAGAGTTATTTTGATGTGAAGTCATTTAAATAATATTTTAAATAATCTACTCTATTAAAAAAATTTACCATTTTTTTATATCTAGTAACCCTTTAATCACATTACAGAATCATTTCTTAAAAACATATATTTAACATTATTTAATTCTTTATCCATTTTTCCCTCAACTCACTTTTTTTCATAATGATAATCCAGCCAGCTTTGTCTTTATAAGAAATGATCACATCATTAGCAATTAATCTATCCTTAAGATATTTAATGAAACTTAGGATTAAAATTTTAAATGTATTTTAAAAATAAAAACTAAGAACAAAGAGTGACCTGTTTAACTGTCATTGTTTTAGCAAAAACATAAACAAAGGTTTCATTTTTATGGATTCTAAATTATTGATAAAAATTTTGTACAATGTTGTAAACAGGTCACTCAAGTTACTGATTTTTTTGAATAAATAACTTTAAATTTTAAGTAGAGGGTTCACTTTTTATAATTTGATATTATAACTGTGGCCAGTCATTATGACTGACTGGAAAATGGAGCTTGGTGGTTAAGGCCATACCATTTGCCAGCTCTCCTTTTGAGACATTGGTCTGTGGAGAAGGAAGAATGAAAGACCAGTAGACCGCTAAGACATCAGGAAGGGATCAGCCCATCTGGGAATGATGGTGCTACAGCCATAGAAAAACCTCAGCAAAGATATGGTAACCATTTTTCCTGCAGAGCTCTTTAAAAAATAATTCTAATAAATAATCTAAAAATTAAGCCAGATACTAATCTCTAATGCAAACAAACTTCTAAACTCTAATAATGTTCTAATAATTGAAGTGGGTTTAAATCTGTAAAATATAATTTAAAATTCTGATAAATTAATACCTGTAAATGTGTCTATTTATTAAATTAAAATCTAGAACTCTAAATGTCTGTTAAATAATAACTTATTCAGTTATTATCCTTTTACTTGCTCATCTGCAGTCACTCCTTTCTTATTTGTTTTATATATGTTTATTTTATAATTTATGATATGCCCAGTTCAGAACAGAGATTGATTCTATGAATAAAATTTGAGGGGAAGAGATGATTAGAGCTCTCTCATAATTCAGTAATTTTGCTCTTTGGTACACACATATAAATCTCTGTGCTGACAACCTAAATATATTCATTAAGCTATTATGTTTAGCTTATTATTATTATTGCAGTTAGAATTAGGTTTGCACATTAATAAAATAATTAGTTAATAAATGCAAGAACAAGTTATAAAGCATATTATACATATTGCTTAAATCCAAGATATGCTTTAGCCTTCTTTTGAGTTGTAGTATAAACTATGCAGATTTGCTAATAAATTAAATTTCTTTAAGTATCCCTTTTTGAATGTTTTAAAAATGCTAATTATGAACTGCTGCATTTATGTTTCGCAAAATAAAAGTATAGAATTTTGTGTACCCTAAGTTATTAATTAATTAATATAGTATTTAGTGTGGAGAGTGTGTGTTTAGAAAGCACACACATGCATTTATTGCCTTGCTGTATGTTTCTTATATGAATGGGCTTCTGGTTTTAATGCCACCCCATATACTTAGTTCGGACAGTGCATTTTTAGAACTAAAACACAAGGATCCAGATTGTATTTATAAGCTGCTCTGATCACTGAACTATATGTTCAATTTATTCATGGCAAGTCACATGGTCCACAGGAACCGAGTACTTGGTACTAATTCCCCTGAGTAACTACACGTCCGAGACATACACCTCTAGTAATTTATATATAACACCATAGTATCTGAAGTTATGCTACTAAACTTCAGTTCACCCTTTCATAATGTTAAGAAAAGTTCAGCATTGATTTGAATCTGTAATCTACTTATGTATATAATCTGCATAGAGAGCCTATTGCATCTCATTATGTATTGTTAAATGATCTTTTTTTAAATGTTATATTAATAAATCTTTATTCTTGCACTGACTTAACTGTTGCAAATTTAATAGGGAGGGCATAGTAATAATAAGGCATGAATAGACCATAGATTAAGTTTGTTATAAACTCTTAATTTATAGTGTGTCAGATGAGATTTTGTTCTCAAACTTGCTCATTATTGTTAACCTGTACGTGTCATTTAAAGCACTTATATTTGTTTAATCTATATTTAATAATTAAAATATATTAAATTATAATTAATGTGTTACATGTCATTCATAGTCCATCCCAAATTTTAGCTAAATTTCTTAATAGTAGCATTAATTATTAATATATGCATTATCTAGCCAACTGTAGATGTGTATGTTTAGTTATTTATTGGTAATTTAGTTATTATTCTCTGAATCTCTTGCTCGACCTGTTTCTACTGCCAGCACACAAATTAAGAAACTCTGAGTGTAGCCTCATATATGTCATACATAGGTTAGTAAATCATGTAGTGTTAGTGAAGAAGTTGAGGTGTGATTAGATTCAAGGCCTCTAACCTCTCATCTATATCAAACTTGGTGTAACTTGCCAGAACTCTCACTTTTGTTGTGTGAATGTACAAATATGATCATTACAATATGCTGGGGTTGATCTAATTAATCACACAGTAAAAAAATAATTATATGTCAAAAACCAGTTGTTAACACTATATAAAAAATTGTGGCATGCACCAAATATTATATATTTTGAATTTAAATAGGAAATTTTATTCATTACAAAAAATAATTATTTGACAGATTACTCTACATAATCATAAATGTCAGAAATAAATTTGATAAAAAAACCAGACCCTTTAATTCCTCTTTGAGGCTTTTGAGCAAGACACATTTCTAATGTCCACTCAATACGTCTTTAATATTAGCTACTTATTATTATAAAGTGTAAAACGTGAATGGGTTGTTCACAAACATGCACCAACCACAGTGATGAGTTGTTTTTTTTTATCTTTGAATTTAAATCAAAAAAATATGATGGTCTTTCTTCTCACTTACCTCATAATCAGTTGAATATTTTGGAGGCAGAATGAATGTGTCTGAGACTTAACTTTTTTAAAATAGATATTCACAATCATGATAGAAACAACTAACATACAATCCATTTTTCCAGAAGGCTTAAGGTCATGAGAATAGGCAGGGTTGAGACCAAATTCATAGATTGCTAAGAATTTTTTGATTGTGAACTCTATCTCTCATTTTATGATAAATATTAAATAGATAAATTTCAGCTCAATGAAAATTCAAGATTTGGAAGATCTGTTTAATATTAAATAGGACATTATTAGACTTGATGAAGTTAAAAGAAAAGATGAAAAGACAATTATTTTAAAAAGTGGATGTGTACTATATTACAAAGGGATAAAAATCAATGGTGTCCTAGAGGTTAGCATAGCTGCCTTCGAGGCATCTGGCCCAGGTTCGCTTCTCAGTCAATACACTTGGAATATAAAAAAAAAATTGGAAACACAAAAAATTAGGCCTCAATAAAAATAAAGCATAAAAAATAATTATTGTGAAGAATCATAATATATTAGATAGAGTCATGTGATTAGTTATCTGAATTGAAGGCACAAATGCAAATAACTCATGTTTATGCCCCCAATAAGTTTCCATTGGAATGAAGAAATACAAAGTTTTGATATGAATGTATAAAGGAGATTTAATTACTACAAGCAGCATTTTGAAATTATCCTGGATGATTTTAATGCTAGAATTGATACACAAATTAAAAGATAAAAGTACTGTAAGTCAATTTGTTTATTGAGGCAGAAATGATAGATGGCATAAACTTGTGGAATTTGCAGAAAAAGATAGCATATTGTGAATTCTTTCTTTGAGAATAATACTTAACGGTAATGGCTATAGAAGTATACGAATAAAAATACAGGAAAATTTGAGTACATTTTAATTAATAAAAAATTTGCAATTTGAGATTGAAATATTTTCAATAAATTCAATTAATGAGATGCATGGTACTTGTGAATGCAAAACTAGAGAGACATAAATTATTAAGAAAATCAGTATTTATACATGATATTCCTATTCTTTAAAAACAGTCCAATTAATTTAAATTCGAAGCTGCAAATTATTTTAAAATATTAACTGGCTATGGAAATAATTTGGGTTTGAATGATATCAGCAAAACTGCAAAAAAGATAGGTGTTAAAAAAGCAGCAATTGACCAGTAACATTTCTATAGAGACAACAGTTTATGAAAAAAAAAGAAGAAATACTAAGTAGATAAAAATGAGTTTTAGGATGGATTAAATATCTAGAATCTAAAATTTTGTAAAATGGCATGAAAATGAATTATTAAGATATAAGAAGATATCATTCAAAGAAAGTTATATAAGAGAGTAAAAGTATTAAAAGTAAATTATAACTATTAGTAAAAAGAGAGAATATCATGAAATGTATTGAAGGATTCTATAAAGAATCATATAACCAAAAATAACAAGAATCCCTGCAATTACTAATCTTCTGAACTGTATAGAATTTAAATAAAAAAAGATATGCAATGAAATCTGTGAAGAAGGAGAAAGCTCTGCATAATAATAGAATTATAATTGATATCCTAAAAGAAGCAGGTGAAGAAATAAAAAAAATTGTGGGCAAAGTTATATATCAAATATCTAAATAATAAAGATCTAAAGGAAGATTGGGAAAATGCAGTAGTAATATTAATATTTAGAGAAATGATAAAAAGGATATTAGAAATTACAGACTTACAGTTGTTTTTATTAGTTGTATACAAACTTTTTCCAAGACAATTCAATTACAACTCACAATGATCTCTGAATTTTAACCAATCAAAAAAAGCTGAATTTAAAAATCATTTTAGCACAGTGGATCACATTCAAATTTTGAATTTGAAAATTATGAAAAAGTTTAGATTTTATATATAAACCTAAAACATGATTTTAAAAGCATTTTTCAGTGATTAAAGTAGTGAATCATCAAAATATAGACCAATATATTATCATACTCTGAAAAAATGCATTAGCAATGAATAGATTCTCATATAAATAGCAACATTAAGAAGAGTGTGTGTGACATAGTGTCTTAATACCTGCAAAACTGTTTACAGAAATTTTTCAAAATGTGCTTTGTAGCTTAAAATGGGAAACTAAAGGAATAAAGTAAATTAATATTATTGAAATTTCTAGATTCTGTAGGCAATATGATTGCTTTTTCCAATAAAACTTCAGGGTAGCAAGAAATTTTAAAAGAAATATATAAGATGAAAATAAATACTTTGGAGAAAGGCTTTAACCTTTATCATATGCACCTTAAACATTTATAATAGTCAAACAATGACTTTTTTGATTATTGAGAGCCCTCTTCCAAATGTTGACAGGAAAGCATCTTTATAAAGATAAGAACAGCCATCTTATTATTCCCATTTATATAGGCCAATCTGAAGCATTTGATTTGAGATTGTGAAGTTGTTCATCTAAGCAAAGGCAAAATGCTCCATACAGTAGTGCCTGCCACCCTGTGCCAACCAGAGTAATCAATGGATGCCAGAAGGCTTGTGCATAAAATCCCTATCTAGTGCCTACTCATCCAATATCCCCAGACTAGTTTCTAGCACAAGCCTTCTGGCATCCATTCATTACTCTGGTTGGCACAGGGTGGCACTATTGTATGGAGTGTTTTGTCTTTGTTTACAACAATTATGTGCTAGTATGAGATGATGATCATGTGAAGTTGTTCATCTCTTCAATGGTTTTAATTTCAATATTTTCTTTAAAAATTAATCTTCATGAAATCTTGCCATTTATGAATTAATATTACGATCTTTACACTGGAAATATATAAATTAATATAAAATTGTGATTATTTATTAAGCAGATAGAAAGTATATAGATACTTTAGAGAAAGGCTTTAACTTTTATTGTTTGCATCTTCAATGTTTATAATACTCAAACAATGTCTAAGGCTATAAAGAAATTTCCAAAGCACATATGATAAAAGTTTAAAGCGATTCTTTATAATCACAACTTTACACCAATTTATATATTTCCAGTATAAAGATCATAATATTAGCTCAATGTAAATTGTAAATTTCACAAAGATTAATTTGTAAAGTAAATAGTGAACTTGAAAAGTGAAAACACTTAATAGCTACATCCTCTCAAACCAAGATGTTTCACTTGGCCTATATAAGTGAGAACATGTGTTAAAATAAGATGGTAGTTGGCTTTATAAAGTTACTACCTTGTATCAAGATTTAAGAGGTTTCTCTATAGTAAAAAAAAAACATTGTTCAATGTTCAGGGATACATATGATAATGGTTAAAGCTTGTTTTTAAATTGATTATGTATTTCCCATACATATAATAAATAATCAAAACATGAAAATAATAAAGTGCAAATAATGGTAAATGTTGACAAAATATATAAATAATGTTCAATGGATTTTCACAAAATAAAACAATAAAGATTCATAATGATGATTTACAAGAAGATCTTAACTACGAATATATTGATGAAAATTTTAATATAGATGGAAATAGAATGGGTGAAGTTAATCATAGAATTGCAGAAATAATTTAATTTTTAAATGAAATATATCTATGTGCTTGAATAGGAAGGTTTTTAACATTTAAAAAACATATATCCATGATATCTTTCGAATTGCCCAGAATTTTAAAGGATGAAGACAGACATGCAATTAAATGTATGAAGAAAGGGAAGGCTCCAGGTATTGATGGACTTTATAAATGATATATTAAATTAAGCAGGTGAAGAAATAATTTTTTGTCTAAATGATAAAGATGTACCAGATGACTGAAAGAATGCAATATTAATATTAATATTTAAAAATAATAAACAAGATATTAGAAATCACAGACCTATCATCTTTTTATCAGATTTGTACAAAATTTTTACCAAAATAATTACAACTCGTCTACAGAGAACATTGAAATTCTACCAACCAAGAGAACAAGCTGGATTTAAAAGTGGTTTTAATGCAGTAGATAATATGTAGGTATTAAGAGAAGTTACAGAAATGACAAATGAATATGAGTTGCCATTATGCTTTGGATTTGTAGATTATGAAAAAGCATTTGATTCTATAAACATTTCTTCAATGATTAAAGCATTAGATTGTCAAAGTATAGATCCAGGATATTGTCCTATTTTGAAAAATATTTATAAAAATGCAACAGCAATAATTAGATTACATTATGATACTAGGAAAGTCAACATTGAGAAAGGTGTAATACAGGATGATTTCATATTTCCAAAACTTTTTATGGCAGCGCTGCAAAAAGTATTTTGTGGTTTAAAATGAGAAGCTAGAGTGAAAGTAAATGGAGATTATTTATGTCATTTAGATTTTGCAGATGATATAGTTGTTTTTGCAAATAATGCATTAGAGCTGCAGAAAAATGTGTAGGAATTATCAGATGAAAGTAGGAAAGTAGGCCTAAAGATAAATGCTAAAAAAACTAAAGTACTGTTTAATCGATTTGCTCAAAATATAAAAATAAATATTGATTATGATGAATTACAAGAAGTTAACAGTTTCAAATATGTTGGTCAGATTATTAATACAGATGGAAACATAATGGATGAAATTAATCATAGAATTAAACTTGGTTGGAATGCTTTGGTAGAAATAAATTGATACTAAGAGGAAATACACCTATGTGTTTCAAAAAGAATGTTTTAATAAATGTGTTCTACCAGTTTTTATTTATGGATCTAAGAGTTGGATACTTAATAGAAGAGCAATACAGATACTTCAGATCATTCAAAGAAGTATGGGGAGTTGCATGTTAGAAGTAACAAGAAGAGATCAAAAATGCAATATATGGGTAAAAAACAAACAGGTGTTATGGACCTCATTGAAAAAATTAAAAGATTGAAGTGGAGTTTGCTAGAAGAGATGATAATAGATGGACAATTGAAATCTTATACTGGATTCATTGTAAAAGACCCACAACTCTTAGTGCCGTCTTATATTGCTAACCCATCAGATTACACAGATTAAAAAGATAAATAATCACTAATATATGTATTTTGTGCTAAACCAGAACTCATCAGTTGGTTCAGATTGCCATCTCTACACACATATATACAATCAGTGCTCAGCTTTATAGTGATAGTCAATCTTTATACTTCAATGGCCAGGATTCAAACTACTCCAACCCACAATTCTTCAGAATTCCATTTCATTAAAAATCTGATGATGGAAAGTTCAAAGTCCACATTAGTGCCAAGGTTTTCATCCTACCCATGTTGACATGTAGTCATTTGAGGGGTCAGAGTGACTAAATGTCATCATGGGTAGAATGATATCCTTGGCATTAACATGGACTTTGAATGTTCTATCATCAGATTTGCAATGAAATGGAAGATTGAAGTGTCATGGGTTAGAGTAGTATAAAGTCTGTCCATTAAAGTATCAAGATTGGCTATCTTAATATAAATCTGAGCACTGATTGTATATATGTGTGTGGAGTTGGTAATTCTATCTTGTAATTTTTTATTTTAAGCTTTCTTACTCAGTGTTTCTGGCACTTATATTAACTATTCTATCTTAAATAGCAGCCAAGGTCTTATAAAGGATATGGCAGTAGACAAGTCACTTCACCTCCTTTAATATATAACTGACAATATTTCAAATAATTTTCTACAATAGCAACAACAACAGCAAAAAAAAAATCAACTTACCAATTTCATTAATGCTTTGGTAGATCATGGTTGTTAACATATAGACAAATGTTCCGTAAATCATATAATGTGGAAGCTCTGGGCCATATATAGGATGCTGTAGTGCTCCAGCAGGAATTGTAATCGTGTTGTCTAGTTTAATATTATATGATGCGACATCAAAGACTTTAAAAGGTAATTTGTACTTATATGATTTAAACAAAGTTTTTATATATTGCTGTCGTTTATACATATTGAGATTTAATAGATTTTCAAAGTAATTTACTCTGGAAATATTAATCTACAAAACACAAAATTGTGTTAATCTAAGTATAAGATTCAATTACAAATAAATAAACAAATTACAATCCAAAAACATGAGTAGGGAAAGTAAAAAATTTCTAATAAATAATTATAATCATTGTGATGATGATGATGATGTTATATTTAATTTTTATAATTTTACCTCTACAATATATTATCTGCATTATATATAAAGTAAAAATAAGCCTTGGAATTCGTATAATATTTATGACCTCAGGGTTAAAATGCATGATAATTTAACATAAAAACATGAGTTGATTTTGTCATGGACTGTTTTTATTCTGTGTCACTATATATATATATAATATACATGCAAAAGAAAAGGTCTAAATTAAATATACTGTGATATTTATTGCACTGCTATCAGGGTCAACTTTAGATACAACAAACAAAAATGAAACCTCTATATTTAAAAGCATTGCACTAAATATTACAGCACATTTAAGTTAAAAATTTATCTCTCCAACTATATTAACTTATATATATATATGTGTGTGTGTGTGTGTGTGTGTATAGTGCCGGTATGATCAATAGAAGATCCTGCATACTCTACATGCTAGGTCTATCTGGGTTTAAACCTTATTATTATGATTTTATATAATAACTATTTCATGGATAGATCGGTCCTTCAAGCAGAGGGGATAATATTATTGATAGCAGAGCTGTCAACAATACCCACAATCAGACCGACAAGCCAAACTATGCAAGGCATAACATGATCACATTTCCAGAGCATGGCCCACCTCGACTGCTAGATTCAAACCCCCACTATCCAAGCACTTTATTTGTTTTGGAGTAAACCCCAGGTGCCAGCTAGTTTCTAGAACCAACATGTTTGGACAGTAGACCCATAATCCAGTGCTCGAATTATCCCATGACTGGCTCAGCAAAGTAATACAAGGACAGTATGTTTTAATTAATTACTGGTAATGAATTGACCAACAAAATTAAGCTTAAAGGTAATTTATTTGACTAAATATTTATTGTTCTAATTTTAACTACTTTTATAGATTTTTCATTAAATAAAACAATGACTTATCACCACCTCAAAGCACACACATATTATAATAAGACAAAAGATAATATAACAAAGAATATTAAATAATGCAAGGCATTTAAATATACATGCAATTAATATAAAATATACTAAAGCATTCACATACACTACATTTCAAAACATGCACATCAGCAGTTCTTTATGCATGCTATTATAGTTCATTATTATCTGACTCTAGGAGGCTTCAAACTATTGCAATGGCTACTCTACTTATTATCTGAGTCTGGGAGGCAGTTATTTATTACCTAGGATTTAAATGTTGACTTCTTGCTGGTTGTAGCTTCTATTTAATATCTTTCCAACCGGTTGGATATGAGGTTTCTCTTGAGAGAGTTTCAAGTTGTTTGGCAGGCATTTCTTTTCATGGGTGGGTTAGCTATTTCATCAGACTCAGACTAGAGCCCAGTTATATGTTTCTGAGGCTTTTAACACTGCATGGTCAACTGATCGATAGACTGATTTAGTCTGATTAAAAACTGATAGATTGAACTCAAGTCTTTTCTCAACTGATTGAACTCAACTGTTTTCTCAACTGATTGAACAACTGTTTTCTCAAGTCAACTATGATCTCAACTGATTGTCTGATGAAAAACTGCACTATCTATTGAGCTGACCTGTTGTCATTTTGATATATGTTTATGCCCACCGGTTAGGTTGTTGAAATTCCTTAGATAAGCTTTTAATATTAAGTGTTTTCATTTGATAGCCATTGCAAATTTGTTGTTGTTGTTGATTTTTGTTTAACTTAGTAGCCATTGTACATTTTGTTTTTACATTTTAAATTGCTTATTTCTTAACATTGAACATGCACATATTTTGCTATACTTAAAATCGTTCGTCATTTATGCACATATATATTTTTTTCAAATAAACTCATTATTTAGTTTTGAGATTATCTTTTTTCTTTAACTCAAAAGAGATATTTTTTAATTCAACTACTTTTAATTTTTCCCATAAAACTATGAATTAATTGTTTTTAACAAACTACTCTTTTTTAAAACACAAAAAAACTCTTAAACTTTTTTCTATAAAACTTTTAACGACTAACCCTTTAAACTTTTAGTTTTACATTTCTTTAAATGAGAGGTTTTTATTTTAATAATTTTTAGACAAATTATTATATTGCAATACTTTTATTATTTACTTATTAACCCTTGCATTGTTTATGATACTTTTAATTTTAATAATTTTTAGACAACAATTAATATATGTACAGATAAGTTATCGGTACATTACTCTTTTCCCCTAACAAGAGTAAAATGTGTCTAATTGACCATTTTATCTCTGATTAAATTTTTTATTAAATCTTAAATTACTTATTATTTTTCTACGTTTACTTTCTAATAACTGAAACTTTACATGCTAAGGGCAATCTTCAATTATACTTTTCTTCTTTCGATGCTTGCAACATTGCTTACAATGATATTAGTACTGGATAATGACCACCAGGACAGCACTATTTCTGGTGATGCAAGGATCTTTTGGAAATGAAACAGATGCAGATTCACTGTCTTACGCCAACATATGTGTATGAAAATGAAGCTTTGGGTGCTGCTTCTCTTGACCGGACTTTGTGACGAGAAGTCACTGCAAATAGCAGGATTCATCAACTGCCCAATCTGACATACACTTTGGAATTTGAAATATGGGGATTGTCCCCCAAGGAAGTGATTCATGGCTTAAGTTGGTTGTTCCCAGTTCACATTTTAAAAAAGGAATGATCCATGATAAGTCCATTGCGGGTGCTAAATTTTATCCAGCCAACACCTTTAACTTATCCTTATCTAAAACTTATTTTTATTTGCTGCCCTCATTTCTTTTAATCTCAAACCCTTATATGCTTTTAACTTAGACTTAGACTTATATTTCACTTATATTATTTTTTAATCTTACAATATTATTTTGTAAACCATTATGAACATTATTTTAACTTGCTTATATTAACCTTATGATATTATTTATTAAACCATTTATTTAACTTGCTTATGAACGTGTGTGTACTCAGAAAAAAAACTATTTTAGTTTATTACAATTCATTCTTATACAGATATTTTTATTTCACTTGATTCGTTTTAAACAATTTTTTTACTTTCTTTTATTTACATGCGTGTATTCAAAACAAACTTTTATTTTATTATGCTACATAAATTATAAATTTTCTTGATAGATTTTATATTTATTTATCCTGATTTTATTGTATGTATTTCCATTATTTTATTTATTTATTTAATCCTATAAGCATTACTGTTAAATTATTAATTTGACCTATTTATTACGAACACTTTTGTTTATTACTATGTGTGTGACTGAAAAAACAAATTTTATTCAATGAAGCCTCCTTGTTATTATTTTACGAAAACATTTCATTTATTATTATTCATTTATTTTCAAATTTATTATTTTAGTTTGAAATAGAAAATTTTCAGATTCAAGTTTATCACCTACGTCAAAATAATTACATTATCTCATAGTTCATTTGCAGTCATTTGTTTTCTTTTTATTACTTAAATATTCTGTCCATTAACTGACCCCTAAACTTTATCAGGCAGTTTTTTCTTCCTTTCTGCTAACTCTATAATATAAAGTAACTTTTCCCTCTTGCCTATCCCTCGCTTATAATTGATTACTTTATCTCTTTCCCGTTCTGTTCTATTTTTGGCCTCGTAAATTAGAAAATTTTTATATTTAGCATAACTCCGTATTACTTCAAACTGAAAATGTTTTTAAATGCTCTTTTGCTTTGTTTTAAAACTACATCTACAGTGAACACGAATGTTTACTTTAACCTTTTTAATAAAATAGATTACTTCCCGTTATATATAAATAAACACAAAAACTTAAAAGTGAAGTTAGAAAAAAGAAGTTATAAATAAATATAATAAAAATAAGCTAAACGTTTTCGAGGATCCATGCCTTATAATCATAGCTTTCTTAAAAATACATAAAATATCTACAAAGATATTTAAATTAGCATGTGTTACGTGAACCATTTCTTCGATATATCAAAGCAAGTGTCTTTTCTATTTATAGCATTAATATTTCCATTAGTATAGAATGCTTCTTTTATTTTCCTCTTAAGATAATTTGATTCAGTGCATATAATTACAGGATTGGCAGGAGTAAAATTGTGTCCAGATTTCATGGAATGCTCCAAAAATACAGAAGATATATTGTTGTTCTTCTGAGCTCTCTTGTAAGTGTACATGTGTTGAGCAAGCCTAGTATTAATAGTAGCTTTAGTTTCACCATAATATACAGCAAGACATTTTTCTTAAGGACATGAAATGAAATATACTACATGTGGGGTGAATGAATGATCAATATGATCTTTTGAGTTGTTGATCAATCTGTTAGAATTAGGAGGAGTTCTAAATCCTATTTTAAACTTATCGAATAATGCTTTAGTTAGTTTGTTAGATATTTTGGAAATGTAAGGAATAGTAATTCTAGGAAGTTGAATATGTGGCACAATATTATTTATTATGGAATTTAGTAATATTATTTTTAATAGATTTAAATTTAAAACCCACTGTCATTAAATCTTTAATAAAATTATTCAGATTTTCTTTTCTGTCTGCTTCATATTTACAAAGATGCAAATTTCTAAATAAGAAAGAATTTAAACCAGCAAATTTGTGTGATGCAGGTGAGTTAGATTTAGGGTGAATACAGCTTCTAATTTCAAAAGGCTTTATTATCATCTTCTAATCTATACTGTTATTATTTTTTGATAATGAAAGGTCAAGATATTTGATTTCTTTGTTGTTATTTTCATATACAATGCTAAGTGATAAATTAGATAAACTTTGAAGTTCTCGTATATGTAAAATATTATCCATAGAGGAAATAATAAATATATCATCCACATACTGAATATATATAAAATCATGAGTGGAATTATAATATTTCGGTATTATAGAGCTCTCAAATTTATTTAAGTAGACATTAGATAAAATGCCACTGACAGGTAAGCTCATTGGCCATCCATCTTTCATAGTATACCACTTGTTTTCAACGAGTGTAAAAGTGTGCAAATCAAGCTAAGAAAGACAAGCAACAATAAATTTAACTCTATCAGTAGGGCAATGTATTCTCAAAAGTTTTTCATGCACTATTTGAATGGATAATTTTCTATTAATGGATCCATATAATTCTTTCACATCCATAGTAGTCATAGTGGATGTATTCATAAGTTGAATGGTTCATCTGCTAATTTAAATATCTTTGTATATATGTTATTATGTATATTTAAGAAGGCTATAATTATGAGGCAGGGATCCTCAAAAACGTTTAGCTTATTTTTATTATATTTATTTATAACTTCTCTTTTTTAACTTCACTTTTAAGTTTTTGTGTTTATTTCACCTTTTTATTTTTATTTACTATCTTGATTATCTTTAGTTCCATATTGCTATGCTCAACACTATCTTGTTCTACAATATCTTGATCTACATTTTCTAATTCATCCTTCCTTTCACTCACATCTCTTATTACCTTGACTTCCTCTTCAACTTCCTGACTTTCTTTAATGGGATTTAATTTTATGATTTCTTGGTTCTTTTTTACCTTTCATGTTATCTCACGTCTCATTTCTCTTATTTTTCTAATTTCCACTCTGAGTTCTAGCTGACTTTGCTTGATTTATTGCATTTCTTTTTTCTCTCAGTTCTGCTTTGAGTTCTAGTTGACCTACCTTAAATTCACGATGCATCTCTTCCATCATATTTATCATCATTTTCATCATCATCTGCATGTCAGCTACTTCGTCTTTCTCTTTTTATATTATTTGGGGATTTAAAAAAAATATCGAGCTTTGTTCTGGCTCCATTTTTCCAAAATTTCAATTTGTTTATTAAGTTAATGCTTTCGTTTAAAATAATTTAAATGCTAACTATTTATTTATCACAACAGAACATATGACCGACTCAGCCCCCAGGTCCTATATCTACCGTTCTCGTGCCCTAACTCCATCCAAAATGTCTAACTATCATTAATTCTCTCTCTTTTTGTTTAAAGAAAAAAAGTTTCAGTCATTTCTTTTTTTAAAAAATTAAACCACTTTAAAATATAATTACGCAATTTATCATTTCTTAAAATTTTTTATTTACAAAGAAACGAAGTATTTAATTACTGTCATTTCTGAGGTTCAGCCCTATGTTGGGAAAGCCAATTTGTGCTGGTCCCATCAGTAGAAGATTTCGTGTACTTTACATGCTAGGTCTATCTGGTTTAAACATTATTATGATTTTATATAATAACGATTTTGTGAACCGATCGGTCCTTCAAACAGAGGGAAAAATATTATTGATAACAGAGCTGTCAACAATACCCACGATTAGACCAAGCTATGCAACACATAACATGATCATATTTCCAGTCCATGGCCCACCTTGACTGCTAGATTCAAACCCCCACTATCCAAACACTTTATTTTGTTTCTTGATGATGCTGATAAATAAATACAGCCATAAAACAGTTTACTTTTTCAATTCTAAAACATTATATATGTATCACAACGTGAATGAGTGTTTAAACCAGCAATCAAATTTTTGGTATATATTTTTGTTCTTAATATAATATTACTGTGAGATAGGACAAGAATATTGATGATTATAAATTTTAAAAAAGTAATTTCATGTATATTTGGAGAGTTCATATTATAGAAAATGTATGATTTTGTAGATTGGGTTGGGTATTTGATTATTAAAGTTTGGTTGGCTATATTGCAGGTTTTGATGATGGATGGAAAGTTTTGTCATTGCCTTTAGGATGTGATGTATTTATGCAACTGATGAGTGATCAATCTCATTCACTGCTGCAACCCAGGTTATTATTTGTTATTGTTTATCATGAAGCAGCTAGCATAGTTCTGCCATGATTTTGGACTCTAAGCTCCTATGAAGTGACCAAGGCATTGTTTTATATTTTCCATCTCCTAAGACATGAAAGAAGCAGGGTGTTGTAACAGAGTTTGCATCATTTTATCCAAGAGTTGTGGTAGCTTAAAGTAATTAAATGGGGATAACTTTTTTGGGTGTGTGGTGCATTGTGTGCTTATAGCACTGTGACTGAATTCTTTTATTTATTTCAGAATAGTGAGCTTTTAGCCATTCAGATGGCTGTCAGTGTCTGTCAAATCCCTAGAAGAATAGATGAGTATATAATTTGAAGTATGAACTCAGTTGTTAATATGTGCATGGAATATAAAAAATTATTAGATGGGGAATTATATAATGGCTATAAAAATTTTGGTAGCTTTCTATTCTATTGTGTCAGCCATTTGATGGTATTGATGCTAATCAAAAACACATACATATTACGATTGCAGACTGTGCCTGTGATTCTATATAAAGATCCACTTTAGTTTTGTAATAGGAAATTAGAATAACTAATAGTAAATAATATTACTATTTAAAAAAACAAAATTTGTAATATATGGGGTATATGAGCACAGACTTTCACACGACCCACCACTTTCCACACTATCTCATAAAACTGATACACTTAAACACATATATATTGAAAAGATAAATAATCACCAATATACATATTTCATGCTAAACCAGCAATCATCAGTCAGTCCAGATTACCATCTATAAACATATATGCTATAAGTGCTCAGGTATATATTAAGATAGCCAATCTTCATACTTTTAATGGACAGGCTTCAATCTATTCCACAATCCAACACTTCAACTGTTCACCAATTGAAAATCTGATGATTGGATGCTCAAAGGCCACCCTAAGGTCAAGATTCTTGTCACACCCATGTTGACCTAAGGCCAATCTGACCCCTCATACACTGGACAATCCATTTAATACAAGGTATGGGCAGACATCTCTACTATGTAATAACTGAAACACACAGGTTTATTATATACCTGTGTTTATATATGTAATATATAGGGTATATGAGCACAGAATTTCACATGACCTACCACTCTCCACACTATCTCATAACACTGATACACTTGAACACATATATGTTGAAAAGATAAATAATCACCCATATATATATTTCATGCTAAACCAGCAATCATCCGTTGGTCCAGATTACAATCTGTACACATAAATGTTATAAGTGCTCAGATATATATTAAGATTGCCAATCTTCATACTTTTAATGTACAGGCTTCAATCTACTCATCAATCCAACTCTTCAACTGTCCATCCAATTGAAAATCTGATGATGGAATGCTCAAAGACCACCCTAAAGCTGAGATTCTTGTCACACCCATGTTTACCTAAGGCCAATCTGACCCCTCATACACAGGACATAATCCATTTATTACCAGGGATGGGCAGACATCTGTACTAAGCAATAACTGAAACACACAGGTTGAAATACATATATTGGTGATTATTTATCTTTTCAACATATATGTGTTCAAGTGTATCATAATAGGCATTTCTTCCATATGTCCACATTTTGCAAGTATCATGACCTGATATAGGTTATATTCTATATTATCTTGCCTACATTTCAATGATAATAAAAAATGCCACATGCTAAAAGTAAAGATTTTGACAGAATATATAAACTTAGGCTGATTATAGACTACTGTAACATAAATTTTAAAGCTGCTTATCAGTTACATAGAAAGGGCAGCAGAAGATGAAGCTATTTCCAAATTTACTGGTCATAATAGCATGAAGCAGTATGAGCCATCAAAACTGATAAAGTGAGGATTCAAATGGTGAATGTGTGCAGATAGCCATAATTGATATGAGTCTCATATGGAGTTGTACACAGGCAAACATACATCTTCAGATACTGGCCAATGTCTGGGTATTCAAGCTGTGCTGTCAGTAGTTTTACCATATCTATTTAAACAACATCATATCATTTTTTGTGATAGATATTTTACAAGCATACAGTTAACAAAAGATCTGTCTGCAAACAAAATTTGCTGCTGTGGTTAGAGTAAATTCAAATATAAAAGATATCCCAGACAGTGTCAAAGATTTGAATAAAAATTTGTAAGAAAAAAATGAATAGAGGAGACTTACATTTTGAAATAGATAAAGATAGTGGTCTTCAATTTATAATTTGGATGATCAAGAAGCCAATTATAATGCTAACCAATGCTTATCCACCTTCTGAAAATGATGCTGTGAAAAGAAAACATAACGTTGGGACACTTTATTCTTATCAATGCCCACCTGCAATAAAAAAATATAACTGCTTCATGGGTGTAGTAGATTTTGCCAATAAGAATCGACTTCAGTATGGTTAGAAGAGAAAGTCTAATCAATGGCTAATGCATCCTTTTTGGCACTGCTTTGATACAGCTGTTGTGAATGCACATAATCTTTACACTATATATATGACTCTAAAACAGAGACAAGTTCAACCACTTTTACTTTTCTGAAGAGCCTTTTCAGATAGCCTAACAGATGTGTTTTCTTCAAGAGTCAGCAATCATACAGCTTATCATGTTGTATCACATCTAGCTTTTCAAACCACTGGTAAACATATGCTAGTTGACCATCACAAACATAATATTTCTAAAAGAAAGGTTTGTGTTACCTGCCTAAAAAGAAGCAGAGGCATGAGAGTTTTTTTGGCTGCATGAAGTGTGGATCTGTCACTCTGCCAAACTGCTTTGAGGAAATATTTTACTATCTATCACAGTGAGAGTGTGATTGGTGCCACACCACAGGCACCACTACAATCAACTTCTGCAGGAAGGTGAACTAGCATGCCAGCTCAGTCAAATCTCATCATATAGATGATCATCAGCAGCTGTAATCACCAAGTTGTAATTGCATTGGGTTGCAGTATTGTTTTAATTGTAAGCTATCATTTTGTAATAATCACTTGATTTTATATTTTAGGTAAATTCCATCTAACAAGATAAAGTGTTTGCTTGCTGTAGGACAAATAATAAACAGCATTATTATTTATATACTATGTAGCACTGACTCTAACCCCCATTTTTTTGTTTAGCTGCACCAAGCATGGAGTCTAAATCAGGTTGTGTTACAAAGTCATCATCATCACTAATTAAATTTTTTAATATTTTTGTTATATTATTTTGGTAAGCATTGTAATAATTTTATATTTGTTTGTTTTTTACACGAATTTTATATATATTTTTATCTTTTCTTTTTTTAATTTATGTAAAATTTTAATTTTATTTGCTTTTTTTTTATAATTTCATATGTAATTTTAATTTTAACAATTTCATATATAATTTTAATTTATTTTTTTAATAATAATTTCATATATAATTTTTTAGTTTATGGATAAGTTGTTTTTATTGTTTTGTTTTGCTTTTTTATTTCGTATATAGTGATTTTTAGTAGTGATTACCACATCATTAATAAATAAAATTATTTTTTTACAATAAAAAATGTTTTTTTAAATTTTTCCTCATATAAATATTAATGACTAATTTTTTAATAAATTACAAAGTTTATGGAAGTTCTTTATTATAATAATCAAAATATACTAATTATTCAACAATATTAACTACTTGTTATCAGAGACGCCATATTGGTTGCAAATCCCTGTATGGAAAAAAATTTTGCAGGGTTGCTGTGAAAAATGGAAAGGTACCAATTTCTATATTTCTTGAAATATTGAAGTGATGGATTGCCTCAGATAAGTCAAACTACATAGTATTTTCTTGGGAATGTAATGAGGAATTCAGCTAATGTACTAATAAAATTGTAGTTTTATAATATAACTATATAAAATAGAAATTATGAAATAGTATAAAAATAATTTTTTGAAATATTAATTTTTTAAAATTTTTTTTATTACTTTGAGTATCAATAGCTATACTTTTTCAGCTTCATTACATTCTTTGATGTTTATTGTATATAAAAATATTTATTATGTGACTTTACACTAATATAAAGTTAAGTTATTATAAAATTTGTGGCTTAGCAAAAAATTTTAAATTTTCAATATGGCCACTTGGAAAGTGAAACGATTTTAAAAAATATTTAACTTATTACATGGAAATTTGTTGTTCGATTTTTACTTAAGATGATCTATTTGTGTAATAAGAAAACAATGGTTGTGAGAAGTAAGAGTTTAAATTTATTTTACCATCATTTTATGGTTATATGATTTTCTATTTTATTTACTATTACTGGCATAATGTTTGTCAATAATTAATCTTAAAACATTACATAAAATATTTAGCATTTTAAATTTTTATTATATATATAAAAGCAAAAAGAATTTGAGGCTTCTACTTTTCTAAATGAAAAAAGCTTTTTTTTAAAAAAAATAAAGATATATCAAGAGTAAATTATCTAAAATTTTTATAAATGAAAATAGTATATATATATATATATTGCGGGTTCATCCGTGTTAAAAACTTTTAATATTACTATACTGACGTTTCGACTTGGTAACACAAGCCATCCACAGAGTTATAAAAGGTAGAAAGATGGTTGTAGAGGCGCTACAACCACTGGTTTGAATAAAACGTTAAAATTCCACCAATAGCAAAAATGTTAAATTTAATAATGTTTTTTAAATTTATAAAATAAATTAAGCGTATGTCACGCTTGAAAGTGAAGCTACAAAAATATAATAGAATTAATATACGCTAAGCGCTTTCGAGGTTCATTACCTCATATTCATAGCGGTACTGTGAGCTGCAAAACGTAAATAATGGAGCAGGAGAAGTGGTATGCAAATCATATGCAAATGGACTAATTAGACCAGCGTTTAGAAATGTCGAAGCAGGTGTCACGTCTATTGATGGAGTAGTTATTATTATTGATGTAGTACGCTTCTCTGATCTTCCGCTTAATGTCATTTTTCTCGATACATACGATTTTAGGGTGGGAAGGCTCAAATAAATGCCCAGTCTTCTTGGAGTGTTCCAAAAATGCTGAAGAGTTATCGTTGTTTTTTATAGCTCTATTGTATGTGTATCTGTGTTGTGCTGTCCGGATGGTTGTGCCAGCCTTGGTTTCTCCAAAATAAATGTTTTTTAAAAAAATCTTTCCAAATAGAAGGAAGTTTGCAAGTATCATCTCACTTATTGATACAATCTGGTCTTTTAAGTATCTCAATGGCTACTCTAATTTTGCATTGGTAGAGATTATCACATCTGGATATAATCCTGGTATTAAAAAAATCAATTTTATGACCTGAATCTATAGTATAAAGTGAGAGTGCTGATGATGATGAGTGCTGTTTAACTGCATTATCATGATCATCTCTCATAACACTGATGCGACGATTACTCATACCTATGTAAGAAGCTTTACAATTTTTACAAGAGATTTGATAGACACCATGAGATTCAAGAGGGATTGAATCCTTAGGCTTGGTTATTATATTGCTGATCTTTTGATGAGCAGAAAATGCTGTATCTATATTATAGCATTTTAATATATGTCCGATACTGTCTGTAGTTCCTTTTACATATGGAACACAAATCCTAATAGCTGACTTATCATCTTTTTGTTTCTTATTTTGTCTATTTTGGGCTTGAAATAAGGCTTTTTTTTTTATAAATTTGTAATTATAACTATTTGCTAATAAAACACTATTAATATGATTTATTTCTTCTTTCAGATGTGTCTCATTTGAAAGGTTAATTGCTCTATTTAAAAGAGTTTTGGCTACAGAAACTATCTGAGTTGGGTGATGATGAGAATGTAAATGTAAATATCTGTCTGTATGTGTACCCTTTCTGTAAATAGAAAAAGATAAAACTATTTGGTGTTCTGGTGACTAGAACATCAAGAAAGGGAGTTTTCCATCAGACTCTGTCTCCATTGTAAATTTAATATGAGGATGCATATTATTTAAATGTAAGAAAACATCATCTAATTTATTTTTTCCATGTTGCCATATGACAAAAGTGTCATCTATGTATCTGAGCCAAATGAGAGGTTTTAAAGATGATTCTAAAGCATGAGTTTCTATATATTCCATGAATAAATCAGCTATTACTCCTGAGATAGGTGAGCCCATAGGAGTACCAAAAACTTGTCTGTAATGCTGTCCATTGTATACAAAATATGTATTTAAGAGACAATGTTTAATCAAAGCAATAATATGGTCTGGTAAATTGCAATGTTGTGAGATTATATTTAAAGCTTCATCAATTGGAATGTTTGTAAACAAAGACACGACATCAAAACTGACCAGAATGTCATTAGCATTAATTTTTAAACTTTTTAAAACAGAAATAAAATGAAGAGAGTTTTTAATATATGAGTTAATAGATGGGATTGTAGGTTTAATGAAATCCAATAAGTATCTAGCTAAAATATAAGTTGGAGAACCTATTGCACTTACTATTGGATGAAGGGGGGTAACTGGTTTGTGAATTTTTGGAAGTCCATAAAATTTTGGTCAGACACAAGATTTTTCACGAGAAAAAATTGCAAATGCTAGTTAGAACACAATCCCCAAACATTATGTATCCAAATAAAAAAACCGTTTATAATTTATCTAGGAAAGCCCTCTCTATAGATAAAATTTCGGTTTTAGAAAAAGGTTTCAATTTTGCTTTAACACCTTCCCGGATACCTTTTGAGAAAATTGTTTGTAATGTTGAATCAGCTCTCGATAAAATTGATTCTACATCGGCTGATTTGGCTAGAGCTGAGATTTGTAATATTTTTAAAAAAGCTAAGCTTCCCAAAAATAATATTTCAAAGAAAGAAAGACAAGCATTAAATAATATAAAATCGGACAAATCAATTGTTGTACTTCCAGCTGATAAAGGTAATGCCACAGTTGTAATGGATCGTGACATTTACCATAATAAAAGTTTAGATCTGCTTAATGATAAAACGTATAAACTATCAAAAAGAGATCATACTACGTATTTGGAAAAAACAACAAAAGCTATTATTAATAAATCACCTATTGAAACAGAGATAAAAATAAAATAATCCCTCATGAAAATTCTTGTGTCTGTCCAAAATTTTTTGGACTTCCAAAAATTCACAAACCAGATAGCCCCCTTCGTCCAATAGTAAGTGCAATAGGTTCTCCAACTCATATTTTAGCTAGAGACTTATCGGATTTCATTAAACCTACAATCCCATCTATTAAATCATATATTAAAAACTCTCTTCATGTTATTTCTGTTTTAAAAAGTTTAAAAATTAATGCTAATAACATTCTGGTCAGTTTTGATGTCGTGTCTTTGTTTACAAACATTCCAATTGATGAAGCTTTAAATATAATCTCACAACATTGCAATTTACCAGACCATATTATTGCTTTGATTAAACATTGTCTCTTAAATACATATTTTGTATACAATGGACAGCATTACAGACAAGTTTTTGGTACTCCTATGGGCTCACCTATCTCAGGAGTAATAGCTGATTTATTCATGGAATATATAGAAACTCATGCTTTAGAATCATCTTTAAAACCTCTCATTTGGCTCAGATACATAGATGACACTTTTGTCATATGGCAACATGGAACAAATAAATTAGATGATGTTTTCTTACATTTAAATAATATGTATCCTCATATTAAATTTACAATGGAGACAGAGTCTGATGGAAAACTCCCTTTCTTGATGTTCTAGTCACCAGAACACCAAATAGTTTATCTTTTTCTATTTACAGAAAGGATACACATACAGACAGATATTTACATTTCCATTCTCATCATCACCCAACTCAGATAGTTTCTGTAGCCAAAACTCTTTTAAATAGAGCAATTAACCTTTCAAATGAGACACATCTGAAAGAAGAAATAAATCATATTAATAGTGTTTTATTAGCAAATAGTTATAATTACAAATTTATAAAAAAAAGCCTTATTTCAAGCCCAAAATAGACAAAATAAGAAACAAAAAGATGATAAGTCAGCTATTAGGATTTGTGTTCCATATGTAAAAGGAACTACAGACAGTATCGGACGTATATTAAAATGCTATAATATAGATACAGCATTTTCTGCTCATCAAAAGATCAGCAATATAATAACCAAGCCTAAGGATTCAATCCCTCTTGAATCTCATGGTGTCTATCAAATCTCTTGTAAAAATTGTAAAGCTTCTTACATAGGTATGAGTAATCGTCGCATCAGTGTTATGAGAGATGATCATGCTAATGCAGTTAAACAGCACTCATCATCATAAGCACTCTCACTTCATACTATAGATTCAGGTCATAAAATTGATTTTTTTAATACCAGGATCATATCCAGATGTGATAATCTCTACCAATGCAAAATTAGAGAAGCCATTGAGATACTTAAAAGACCAGATTGTATCAATAAGTGAGATGATACTTGCAAACTTCCTTCTATTTGGAAAGATTTTTTTAAAAAACATTATTAAATTTAACATTTTTGCTATTGGTGGAATTTTAACGTTTCATTCAAACCAGTGATTGTAGTGCCTCTACAACCATCTTTCTACCTTTTATAACTCTGTGGATGGCTTGTGTGACCAAGTCGAAATGTCAGTATAGTAATATTAAAAGTTTTTAACACGGATGAAATGGCAAACTATGTATTTTATATATTTAACCCCTGCAAATCTTCATTTTAACATATATATATATAAATTGTCTATTGTCTGATTATAAAACAAATATTCAAATTTTTAAAAGTTTATGAAATTAAAAATAAGCAGAAGTTAGAAGGGTTACAATTCAAATCTATTTCAGCCATGTTCCTCCAATATTATTGAGTTAAATGGTAATTGAAATTTTAATAAATATTGCAGTTCATTTACTTTAATATTAATTCAATTTTTTCTTTTAATATGCTACGGAAAATTTTAAAGCCTGCTTCGCAATATTATATACTATTTGAAATATATTTTTAAACACATCAAATATTTACCGAATTTATTAGCATATTTATTTGTTTGGAGTGTTTCACTATTTTTTAACTGATTATAACAATATAATTGAATATCAACATAAAATAGGTAATATTTTAGTTATTACATTTTCATTTACCATTGTCAAACTTCCTCCACTCACAACTTTGATGCCACCCATTTGTATTTTAGGAGCGAAAGAAAATCTTTTAGATGATAACTATTTTAGTTTTATATAATAATTCTTATACCATAAAAAATAAAAATTTGGTAGTTGTTTTAAAACCATACTGACACCATTAGGTGATGCTGTGACACCATCAACAGCCATCCTGAAACATGCAAGTGATAAATTTATTTATGAAAGTGGCTGAAAATTGACAAATAAAATGCCTGAGGCAATATATATCCAACAAATACATCGAACCTACAAATTATAAAAAAAATCAAGTAAATGCTATAAAATTCAAATAAAAAAAAAAAATCAATGAAAATACGAGAAAGAGCTACCCCCCCCCCATAAAATCAAAATTTCTTCACTTAATTCCAAAAAAAAATGTGTAAGAATATATATATATAAGAAATACATCGAACCTACAAATTATAAAAAAAATCAAGAAAATGCTCTAAAATTTTTAAAAAAAATTGATGAATATACAAGAAAAAGCTACCCCCCTCCCCTAAAATATAAAAATTCATAAAAAAAACATGTTGGACAAAAAGTGGGAAATACAAAGACATAAAATTATTTACATTTCAACATAAACATGCATCTAAGATTATATTGAAAAGCAAGTAATTGTTCTCTGGCTTTCAAATTATTACATATCTAAATTGAGCAATAATATTTAAATAATCAAAAAGCAGCAATACACAAAGATAATTACCAACACTTCCCCCAACTAAAAAACATGACATAAAATTCATCCCTCCCCCAAAAATAGTTTGGCATAGATTTTCAAAAAAGATACTAAATACTTAAAAAAAAAGACTTTCAATATCAAATTATTTAGCTATAAAGCAATTAATTATTTTCTGGCTTTGAAATTACGGCATATGTAAATTCATTAATAATATTTAATAAAGCAATACACAAAAATAATTACCGATTACTTCCTTCATTTATAGTAAGCACTTGGATTTTTGCAGCTTTTTGGTTCAAGAAATTGTTTTTCATGTGAAAATCACATCACATTTCAGTTTGAAAATACAAAGTGTGACATGCCATAGAAAAATATTATTTGCAAGATATAAATCCATTACCTATCTTCCAAAAAAAGTGAAAAATGGTGCTGACTCTAAATGAAATTAATTTTTTAAATTACCACTGAATGTCCTTGCAAAAGCTAGAAACTGGTTAATAGTATCCTAAACATTTCATCATATATGTATGCTATATGACATTCTTAGAAAAATACTGAATTAAATCCATATACATATATCAATTAAATATGATTGTACCATAATATATTAAATCACAGTTAGTACTTTCAAAATGAATATGATGTACTAGACATTTTATATGAAAAAGTAATTTCCAAAGGTAATAAATTTAATCAAAATTCAGCTAAAGTAGGACTTTTGAAATACCTGTTTAGTTTTATTATGACATTTTAATTATTTTGTACTGCTAGAAATACAAGTTGTTGGAATAATTGTTATTTTTTATCAGGGTTAATAAAAATATTTTATGATGCAGAAGAATACAACATTAATTTTGAGCAAACTTTGAGACAACATTTCAAAATACCACACTGAAACATCAGTAGCAGCTGAAATTTAGGTGTCATTTTTTCTGTGATATTTGTTTAGTTTTACTCAAAATGCTGAAAGTTTGGGATTTACCAATGACAGAACTTGAAGCAGTGGAGTTTCTCCAAAGTAAAAGTGTTCTTCCTTCTCAAAGAGTGTGTTAATGGTCATGAAATGAAGCATTATGTGAATGCAAGGGCACAATGGAAGTGCAACATTAAGGCATGTCAATATCATGTAGCACTTGAGAAAGGAACCTTGTTGGAAGACTGCAAATTGTCATTTATCACATCCATCAAAATCGTTTATTATTGGAGCAAAAACCAATTGACTATGCAATCTGGAAAAAATGATTTGGATTTAAACAGAAACACTGTCATTGCATGGAAGCAATATTTGAGAGAAGCATGTAAAGAAAGTCTGCACTCTCAACCATCCTGCAAAATTGGAGGCCCAGAAAAATTGTAGAGGTCAATGAAACTTTATTCAGTAAGCGTAAAAATCAGCAGGACAGAATTGTACTGAAGCAATGGTTATTTGGTGGTTTATGTAAAGAAATGAAAGAGTGTTTCATTGCTGCTATTCCAGATCGAACAGTGTCTGTTCTTCTAGATGCCATTAAAGAACTTATAGCACCAGGATCCACCATATATACTGACTGCTGGAGGGCCTATAAAAGTGATGTATTGAATGCTGCAGGTTTTCAACACTTCAAAGTGAATCATTCTTATAAATTTTATTGGTCCTGCTACTGGAGCCCATACCCAAAGTGTAGAAAGACTTTGGAGTCTTTTTAAATGTAATAAATGAGAGAGAAAGACTGCTCGATGTTATCTGGATTCATACTTAGACGAATTCATGTGGTGACAATTGCATTATGGTGAAGATCTATTCGATGCAATATTGCAAGTGATTAATATACCATCAGTCTAAATTTTACAATTTCTAAATTATAATCTTCTAATTTCTGCCATCTTTGCTGTAACCACCATTACTTAATCTTGTTGTACTATTTAAGTTTGTTAAAATCTGTTCCAAAATGCTTCAAAATTCTACCATCTTTGCTATATTTTTTTACACAAAATAACCATCATTACTTAATCTTCTGTTACTATTCAAGTGTGTTAAAAGCTTCAAAATTCTTCCATATTTGCTGTATTTTTTAAAACAAAATAACCATCATTACTTAATCTTTGGGTACTATTCAATTGTGTTAAAAGCTTCATCTTTGCTATATTTTTTTAGACAAAATAACCATCATTCCTTAATCTTCTATTACTATTTAAAATGTGAACTCTAAATCAAAATAAAATTCTTCTTAATGGATTTTTATGCTGAACACATTCAAATGCCTACTAAAAATGAAGGAAGTAATCAGTAATTATTTTTGTGGATTGCTTTATTAAATATTATTAATGAATTTAGATGTGCCATAATTTCAAATCCAGAAAAAAATTAATTGCTTTACAGCTAAGTAATTTGATGTTGAAAGTCTTTTCTTTTTTAAGTATTTAGTATATTTTTTGAAAATCTATGCCAAACTATTTTTGGGGGAGAATTGGATTTTACATCACATTTGTTAGTTGAAGAAAGGGTTAGTAATTATTTTTTGTTTATTGCTGCTTTTTGATTATTTAAATATTATTGCTCAATTTAGATATGCAATAATTTGAAAGCCAGAAAACAATTATTTGCTTTTCAATATGATCTTAGATGCATATTTATGTTGAAACATAAATAATTTTATGTTTTTGTATTTCCCACTCATGTTTCTTTGTGAATTTTCACATTTTAGAAAAGGGGGTAGCTCTTTCTTGTATTGTCATCGATTTTTTTTAAATGAATTTTGTAGCATTTTCTTGTTTTTTTTATAATTTATAGGTCTGATGTATTATATATATATCCTCATGCATTTTTCTTTTTCGATTTAAATGAAGCAATTTTGATTTTGGGGCAGAGGGAGGTAGCTCTTTCTCATATTTTCATCGACTTTTTTTTTTTTGAATTTTATAGTATTTTCTTGATTTTTTTATAATTTGTAGTTTCAATGTATTTGTTGGATATATTGCCTCAGGCATTTTTATTTGTCAATTTTCAGCCACTTTTGTTCATAAATTTATCACATGCAAGTTTCAAGCCGGTTGTTGATGGTGATGCAGTTCCATCTGACGGCAGCAGTATGGTTTTAAAACAACTACCAAAAATTTTATCACTTCTGATACTTGTTAAATTTTTATTAAAATAGCAGGAATGAAGTCCGACATTTGCATATAGATTGTAAAATTTATAAAGATATTTTTTAAAGTCAAGTTAAAACTCGCAATAATAACTCTTTGCTAAACTCATTTTTGTCAGTTAAAAAAATGCAAAGGTAGTTAAATTTAATTCAATAAAACCATACCAGTAGATTTTATTGACTTTTAAATTATATCTATATAAACAAATTGTATCTATGCATATTTTTTACATTGCTATTAGAAAATGTTTTCAATTTGGTAGGGGAAAAAATTAATTAAGAATAATTTATTAACAAAAATGACTGTTTTATATATAGGATTCTATACACAATATTATTTATTTTAAAATTTAGCTGCCCTTTATGTTTTAAGGACTACAATTAGCTCATTTTATGTGTTTTATTATACTTTTAATTAAAAAAAAAGAAAAGAAAGATATCTCTAGGATGCATCATTTGAAAAATAGATCAACTTCTGTTAATTTGTCCACATGTACTTATTAGACAATATAGTTTTTTATATTTTTTTCTAAAAAGTACTTTTTTAATATATATATATATATATTGTTTTGTGTTTTTTTTATTAAAAAAAAAAAACAGAAAAGTATGAGATGAACACTTTAGAACAACTGATCACTATTATTAGAGGAATTACAGACATTATATATAATGAAATGTCTCAATAAATTTTTTCAATTACTTATTATGTTAGAAAAAATTAAATTAAGAGTAAATCCATCTATTTATAGATACATGTTTGTATAAAGCCAATAATTAAATATATGTTTGAAACCCACACTTATATAACAGACAATTACATATAAATGACAACTATAGTTCCAACTGAAAAACAAAAAGAAGAGAGAGAGAACTTGTTTAATGCCTGTATGAAGTATCTGTAAATCACAATGCTGGCAGCTTTTCTATTGTTGACTGTTAATTTTTTCAGCAAAAAACATATTTTTCGGCGAGAAGCCAATGCCAAATATACATGTAGTTCTCCAATGTATTATGTTCTTTACCATATCATCCCAATGAAACAAATTGGCATTGTTGTTTTGACAATATCTTTGACTAGATGGAATCTTCTATGAAAACTTGTGTTTGGTCTCGATTACAGACCCTACCTACAAAAATTAATCCTAATACTAGTATTGCAATTAATATAATATTTATTATATTTACAAATATATACAGTACAGAATAATATCTGTTATATCTACAAATATATAAAATACAGAATATTTCTGACATGGACTCTTGGATCCAAGTCTTCTGAATCTCCTCTTGAGGCTACACCTGATAGCTTGCCTCCTGGGTAGGGAGAATGACTCTTCCAGCTGTACCAGACAGCTTGCTTCAAGTCGGCAGTAGTCTTGGCAGTGTCCAGTCCATATGTGGACTTGCCTAGCTGAGTGGACAAATAGCGTATTGCTATCAGTGGGAATGCTTACTGCTGTTAGGTTAGAGGGCTTTCCTAGGAGAACACTGCAGTCTTTTCAGGCTAGACAGACGTTCTCTATTGATTCTCACAAAAGGCTGACTATTTATAGCCAGATTCCTGACCTTATTCAAAACCTTCGCATTCAACTAGCATCATTGCTCATTGGCCTGTAATAATCATTGGCTATGTTTTTACCTATACATCAGACTATTGGCCTGGGGCAAACAATGCTTAATCCAATTGGATAAGGAGGTATCTGGAATAGTCCACTTCTGAGAGGAGGATTATAACATTCGTCTCCCTGGTTAAAATTTAGCCCTAGAGAATATAGTCATGTAGGTGTGCTGGAGAATGATTAATATGCTTTGGTGCTGGTTTGCTGCTGTCTTTGTTTTTTGGTTCTCCTTGCTTGCACTGCATGTTTTTGGAGCTTCAATTCTTGTGGTTGCATTAGTGTAATACAGTCTAAGTTTCTTTCAATGGTGATGATGTTGACAGCCATCTGCTGTTTTGACTACAATGGTGTGGAGTCCTTTCTGTTGGATTACGACTGCTGGGATCCATTTAGTGGGTCCTCTATACATCCTGCATAGCACTTTAGTCTACAAAGCTAGTGGTGTTCTGGCAATCCTGGTGTTCCAATTTTCCATGTCCATTTTTGTTACCAGCTTTTTGTTGACTTCTGAGTAATCACATTTTAATTTAGTTAATGTTGTGATCTGGTTTACCATTGTCACTACAAAGTCTAAATGACTGAACCAGTCATGGCCTAATAAGTAGCTGTGATCACCTGTTGCCACTACCAGTGGTAGGTGTCTAGTTTTGTTAGGCATAGTAATTTTAACTATTGTCTGACCCAAGAGTTTTATTTTTTTATCCTGATAATCTATCATAGCCTTAGTGGTAGGATGCAGTTTATATTTATTATTTTTATTAATGATAGCCTAAGTCTTTTTTGAATCAATAGACACTGCAAACCCTGTGTCTAGTTGCATTCTCACTGGCATGTCATTAATCATAATACTATGTATAAATCCAGACTGATCATTCTCAATGTGATTTATACTGGCAACTTGTTTATATTTTTTATAGTTGCACTTGTTGTTTTTTGGAATAGGTTTCTTTATTTTCATATTGGTTGTTTGTCTTTTTAAGTTTAGACATGCTGCTCTTATATGATCGATTCACTTGCAAAATGAGCATATAGTATGGAGGTGTGGACATTCTGTTTGCACATGCATCAGTTCATTGCACCTATAACAATGCTTAACAGTCATTGTTGTTGTTGTTGAACTAACTGAATGCTTGTCGGACTCAGTTTTCTGCTCAACTTTTTGAAAAATAACATTTATTTTTTTTAACGATCTTCTTGACATGCTATAGATTCTTTCACTGTGGCTTGAGCTACAGCCTTTTCAAAATCTATATCTGACATCATTAATAGTTTGAGTCTTAAATTATAATGCATCATTCCACAAATGAAATGATCACATAGTGCTTCATTTAAGAACTCTTTAAAATTGCACAAGAGTGCTAATGCCTGGATTCGCATTGTGAATTCTCTAGCTTTTTCACCATCCACTTGAATACAGAGATTGAAATAGTATTACTGCATTATTGTTAGCGGTTTTGGGGGAAAATATTCTGCAAAAATCGCCAATGCCTTCTCAAAATTCAAGTCAGCCAGTGTTTCTAACTCAATTTGAGATTTTAAAATATTATATGTCTGTGACCCAATTATAGTCATCAGTATTATTTCAAACATTTTGATCTGCTTAGCCTGCATATAAAAGATCAAAAGTTCTTTGTAGTTTGACCAGTTCTCAGGGAACCCTGCCTCAAAATCTTCCATTGAGCTAATTATATTAGCCATTCTTTTTATTTTTCTCTGTTATAATGTGAAAAAAATATTTTGTTTCATATTGTGAGTAACCACTCAATAGGATTATCTTTAACAGATTTTTTACTTCACTAGGATGAGCTTGTCTTTTTTAAAAAGGCCAATATGATTGGTTTATAAACCACCAATCACGTTTGTGACCACTTTAGTTCACTTCCCAGAAATAAGTGATTTTGACAATGACTTCTTAGTAAATACAACATATTCATGGTATTTTACTTTTTATTTTGCCAGAAATAAGTGGTTTTAGTAATCACTATTTAGTAAACACTACATATTTTTGTATTTTACTTGGGCAGTATTTAGGTGTGATTTAATAATCACAGATTTGTAACTTATGAGTGACTATAAGTGCGCACTCATGTATTAATACTCCCAAGTTTTTTCTTTTTCCAGCCACAGGGACAAAAAAATTGTTTGTCGAGCTGTGCCAAAAATCTGTTGTGTTTGGTCTGGATTACAGACCCAACCTATAATTAATCCTAATACTAGTATTGCAATTAATAAAATTTTTCTTATATTTACAAATATATACAATACAGAATAGTATCTGTTATATCTACAAATATATATAATCCAGAATAATATTTCTGATGTGGACTCATGGATCCAAGTCTTCACAATCTCCTGCTTCCAGCTACAGCTGATAGCTTGCCTCACGGGTAGGGAGAATGACTCTTCCAGCTGTACCAGACAGCTTACCTCTAGTCGGCAGTAGCCTTAGCAGCATCCGGTCCGTATGTGGGCATGCCTAACTGTGGGGACAAATAGCATATTGCTATCAGTGGGCATGCTTACTGCTGTAAGGTTAGCAGGGCTTCCCATGGGAGAATGTGTACAGTGTTTTCAGGTTAGACAGACATTCTGTTGATTCTCACAAAAGGCTGACTATTTATGGCCAGATCTCTGACCTTATTCAAAACATTCAGATTCAGCAAGCATCATTTCTCATTGGCCTGTAATAATCATTGGCTATGTTTTTATCTATACATCAGCCTATTGGCCTGTGGCAAACAATGTTTAATCCGATCACATAAGGAGGCATCTGGAATAGTCCACTTCTGAGAGAAGGGAGGACTATAACAAAAACCATACTGACATTCTTTATATTTTTTTTTTAGAAAGTTTTATTTGTTTTATATGCCCAGATCAACAATGGTATGATATCATTCTAGTGGACTTAATAGTATCACATTCATAAAGCCTAAAAACATATTGATTTGTTTCAGTATCTTGCCATTAATATTATTGAAATTCTACAGATCACCCTGAAATTAAATATTTTTAATGCTTTTATAATGCAAATAGGGTTTGATGTTTATTTCCATACAGCTAATATATTTCCATTAGTTATTTTCCTATGATGAACTATTCTCTCTTAATTTGTTAAAAGCGACAGTTTCACAGTAGAGTTTGTATTAGACCTCAAAATCTATCTACCTAAGTAGCTGATAAAAACATAGTTAATAAGTCACAGTATTCATATGGTGCATTCAAAACATTATGAACATTCTGAAAATCATCTTTTGAACCATCACAAATAGTACAATCATTAAGATGTAGTAAACCCAGAATCCAAGAAGGAAGTTCTTGTTTTTACTTTTAATCACTTCTAATTAAGAATTATGTCATCAAATTTGATTTTCTTTGAATAAGAAGACTATTAACAATTTCAAACAGTACAATCATAAAAATTGAAAATTTTTTAGAGCAAATACCCATCCTTGTTTAATATCAGTTTTCATTTCAAATGCCTCAGATTTTTCAACTGTAGAAATAACATTTCTCATTTTATTAAATAGAAGCTATATAATATGAATATGTTTTGATGGATAACCAAATAATTTCAAACAATGCTAAAAGCCTGTTTTATTAATCAAATCAAATGTCTTGACCTTATCAATAAAAGGAAAATATAAATGACTTCTTTATTCTTGATATTAAACAAAGGCAAAACTCCCCATACTTTATTCTTGATATTCTTCTTGCAGTTGTCTGGCAACAAAACTCATATCCATAATGTCTTTTTGTTCTTTAAAACCATTTGTTGTAATGGATAATAATGATATTCTAAAATAATTGTTGTAATTTATCTATTTCCCCTTTTTAAATAATTGGAACAATTAAAGCACCATCAAAAGTGAATGGCATGGCATGACTTCAGAGATTCATATATTCCTAAAAATTTTGAAGTTAAGATATTACCACTATATTTTTCAAATTTCTTCAGGTATTTTATCAGTATCTGCAGTCTTTTTACTTTTTAAAGTTATGAAGAGCTGCTTTGATTTCAAGAAGCTAAACCATCTTCATCAATTTTAAATGAGTACATTATTAAAAGGCATCACAGTTTTTGTATCATCATTTAAAAGATACTCAAAATACTACTTCTACATTCATCATATAAAAGTGTCATTGCTGACCTTTAAAGAGTTGTTATAACATTTCCTACAGGCATGTGTTGCTTTCAATGCATCAAAAAAGAAATAGAATCAGTGAAAGTCTATATCCTTCTTATAGTTTTAATATTTATATACATACTAATACGCATTTGTATTATTAATTATATTTATAAAACATTATTATTAACGTGATGGTTTTAAAGTCTGTATAATGTTATTATTTGTTTTGGACATAGTCCTGGCAGTCTTTCCACTTTAAAGCATTCCTCTACACTGTTTTTAACATTATTTTACTCCTTTTTACACTCATTTGATCCTAAAAAATGAAGTTAATGTAATATCAATGTATTAGTTTAAAAAAATCTAAGGAGGTCAGTATTTTTTAATAATCAATGATGCCAAAGTATTTTAGTCCAATCTCTATGTTCTTGATCATTTTAGTTTATTGTTCTATGATTTCAATAATATCAGTTATGAGATTACTTTGAGAAGACATGGAATAGCAAGAATATTGATCTTGTGTCCTGTTTCTTTAAAAAGTTAATAATTATTTTTAACAATAATCATATAATTATTTAAAATAAAAAAATACTCTTGTGCATTTTGATCTTAATCATATATGTTTTATTTTTAAAAATAGAAGTTAATGTATTTAACCTTATTGCTAACGGAATAAAACTAAAACTATTATTTGTCTGAAGGTTTGTAATGATGGTATATTATAAGATGTAATATGTTGGACTATTTCCATCATTTATGAGTGAATATTGAATGTATAGAAAATTTTAAACTTTATTTAAACTTTTCAAATACAAACAACTTGTTAGTAATAACACACAAATAGACAATACAGGTTAGTAATTACACAACGTTTCGAGTAGTATTATTCTCCACTCTTCTTCAGGTGTTGCCGGCCTATATGCACAGTGACAATATTCGCTTAGAAGTTGAACTCGCACCTTTAGATTCTTGTATATTGAAAATTGCCTTAAATTCAATATACAAGAATCTAAAGGTGCGAGTTCAACTTCTAAGCGAATATTGTCACTGTGCATATAGGCCGGCAACACCTGAAGAAGAGTGGAGAATAATACTACTCGAAACGTTGTGTAATTACTAACCTGTATTGTCTATTTGTGTGTTATTACTAACAAGTTGTTTGTATTTGAAAAGTTTAAATAAAGTTTAAAATTTTCTATACATTCAATATTCACTCATAAATGATGGAAATAGTCCAACATATTACATCTTAAAACTAAAACTATGTTTTGAAACAAACAAATAATGCTAGGAACTTTTGAGATATTTTAATAATTTTAAATACAATTTTAAAATTCAGAAGCTAATTGGATATATTTTTTATGGCATCACATAAATTAATTCTCTTTTAAAAATAAATTTCAGTCAATAATCAAAAATTTTGTTAATTTTATGGAGTCATAATCCTTTGTTCTCAATATATGCTTAGTATATTTTTATTTTTTTAATGTTGGCAAATTTCAATATGATTTTTTGGAAAAGTTTTTTATTTGTATACTTTAAATAAATCAAACTTAATTTATTGAATTTTAATACAGAATAACTGATCGATAATATTAAAATCAAATGTCATTATTGACAAAAAGTTTCACCAGGACTAACAATAAAAAATATTTATTTATTAAAGGATAATTCAATACTTTTTCTTATTAAAATAAAACAAACACACACTCATCAAAATCTATAAATATATTTATTATATATATATATAATAAATTTTTTTGGGTACAAATCATGTATTATTTTGCATTACAATCTGATATATTGACAGACTAGCAACCCCCATTATAAAGGTTAACTTTTGAAAGAACAATCATTAGATCTCGAACAATGATGTGACTCAGTGTGAGATGAGAAGTGAGATTCAACTTGAAGTTGTTCAGCATTCACAATATGTGACTTATCAAAATTTTTATTTCCCTCAGTGTTTTCATCTATTAATTTCAAGTTAATATTAGAAAAAATTAAAAAATGTCAGAATTAAGGAAATTAGTATCCATTTTTTAGAAATTGGTCACAAACCTGATTTTGACAATACAAAAATACTTGCTAATTTTGAAAGATTTGATTTAAGAACCATGAGTGTGTTAACTGAAATATTAAAGAGGCCTACTGGTTTAAATAGGGCTGATAAAGCACAATGCATTCCAGCTATGTGGAAACCTTTCTTTTTTCTTCTAATATTAACTTGAAATTAATAGGTGAAAAAACTGAGGAAAATAAACATTTTGATAAGCCTTATATTGTGAATGCTGAACTACTGCAAGTTGAATCTCACTTCTCATCTTACACTGAGTCATATTATTGTTTGAGATCTAATGATTTTTCTTTCAAAAGTTAACCTTGATAATGGTGATTGCTAGTCCATCGAAATATCAGATTGTAATGCAAAATAATACACAGTTTGTACCCAAAAATATTTATTCATCTACATTATATAACAATGAAAACATTAAATATATATTGAAAAAGATTTGAACTCGGACTGTCAAGCCCCCTACATCTATCCACTCCATTTTATACAACCAACACACATAACCACATAATGTAAAAAAATAAATGTTCTCCAATAAACATATTGTGTGCTGAACCAACACTCATTTGGTCTAGATCACATTTCTTGCACACATATGCATAATCAGTGTTCAGTTTATGTTAAGATAGCAAATACCCATACTTTAAAATGGACATGCTTCAATCTTTTCTACCTTCCAACTCTTCAGTCATCCATATCATTGAAAATCTAATGATGGAAGTTTCAAAACCTTTATTGATATCAATATTGTTGTCATACCTATATTATCTTAAGTCATTCTGATCCCTCACATATAGGACTTTAGTATGTCCATTTAAATAAACAGAAGAGATTCTATATGTGAGGAGTCAGAATGACTTAAAATCAACATGCATACAAAAACAATATTGACATCAACAAAAGCTTTGAGTATTCTATCATCAGATTTTCAATGATATGGATGACTGAAGAGTTGGAGAGTGGAGAAGATTGGAAGCCTGAACATTAATGTATGAAGATTTGGTGATCTTAAAATAAACTGAGCAATGATTATAAAAATGTATGGAAGAATATGATCTGAACCAAGTAATAAATGCTGGTTCAGCATAAAATACATATATTGGAGATCATTTACCTTGTTCACGTTATGTGATCATGTGTGTTGGTTGTATAAAATGGAGTGGATAGCTCTTGAAGCATGATAGTCTGAATTCAAATCCCTTCTAAATTACATTCACTTCAGTATAAACAATACCTACCTACCTACCTACCTACCTACCTACCTACCGACCGACCGACCGACCGACCGACCGACCGACCGACCTACCTACCTACCTACCTACCTACCTACCTACCTACCTACCTATCTATCTATCTATCTATCTAGTGTGTGTGTGTGTATGTGTAGTGTTCCTAATGCATATTTAGTATTTTAGATCACAATTTATCAATGGTGGTATTTAATTAACATTTCAAAGCAAATTATATATATACAAAAGGAAAAAATCCCTAATTATAAGGTCTTTCTAGACGTGTCTTCGCTTAAAAGTGAAATCGGAAATTTCTGTTATTGTCCCAAAAATAGTTAAGTTTATTACTTGGTAAATTTTATTTTATAATAACTATTATATTTTCTCAGCTTTATAACTTTCTTACATCTCCTTAGGTTTATAAAAAAGGCAGTATTTAATTGTTAATTTTATGTAAAGTAAAATTATTATGAAATATGCATCTTCAACAAAATATGTAAATAGTCAATATGGTGCACATTATTCAAAATATATTAATTTTCAAAGTCTATAAGTTTAGATACGTATCATTTTAATAAATTAAAATCTATTTTTCTGAAACTATTGTATGATTATATAAAAACCATTCTGGAATAACATAATAAAAATAAGAAAAATGCAATTGTTTTTAAAATTGTACGTCCTCATCATCATCATCATCGTCATAAAGATGATATAATTTTACTAACCGTATGATAGACTTCTTCAACGACTTTTTTATCTGTAAGCCAACTAGGATATCCAGCAACGACTGACATCAGTTTTATCTTTAAAAAATAAAAAATGTTTAAAAAATGTGCATATCTAAATTTTATAGATATTAATATAGATAAATTAGTAAAAACACAGATAAATAGATATTTAGGAAGATAGGTGGATAGGGTTCACAAGTGGATATGTAGATTAGTAAGTAGGTAAATAGGTTGATAGATAGGTTGGTGAAAAATGGGTGGTTAGATGGGTAAGTAGCTAGGCAGAGAATGAGAAAGGGATGTAAGCATATATGTAAGTAAGTAGGTAGGCAGGTGGATAGGCAGGGATGCAGATAAATAGATAGACAGACATGCAGGAAGGCAGAGATAAAAGTCAGACAGACTGACATAGACAATAGATAGGTAGACAGATAGACCAAAAGATAAATAGAGACAGACAGACACAGAGTTAGATGGACAGAGAGATAAATAGATAGATAGGCAAACAGTCAAATAAATAAATAAATTTATTGATTTTATTTACATGAAGGTTTGTAATGATGGCATTTTAGTTGTCACAATACATTGTACTAGTTCCAATATATCATTTGGTTATGACTAAATTAAACTTGAGTTTAAAAAAATAGAAAAAGGAAAAAGTTATGTAAAATGGGACTTAGATAAATTGAGAGAATTAGAGAAAAAAAATGTAATTAATATGTAAGAATATAATAAAGAGGATGAATGTATGAATAATTCTGATAAGCCTTGGTGTAAAAACATCAAAAAATAAAATATGAACTATTGAGTTAAAGAAAGCTTAACTATCTTGGATAACAAGAAGATATGTTGGAAAAAATGGAATCATGGTCAATATGAAAAAATACCAATACTTCAAAAAGGCAAAGTAAAGAAGGAGTTGCTGGTTTATCATAAAATTTACATGTTCAAAAATGTGTGGTCAAGTAGAAGTTTTGTGTCTATCTAAAACAAAAATCATATGGAAACAAAAAATGAAACTGTATTATTCCATGTGATCACAGTTTATTTAATAATAGATACATTGTTTCTCTGTAATTGCTTGAAAGTTTGTGATGATGATATATTATTAGATGTGATATGTTGGATTATTTTTATCAGTTATGAGTAAATGTTGAGTGTACTGAAAATTTTAAACTTTTCAAATACAAACAAATTGTTAGTAATAATACACAATTAGACAACACTGGTTAGTAATTACGCAATGTTTCCAGATTCTCCACTCTTTTTCAGGTTTTCCTTACCTGATATGCACAGTGACAGTATTTGCATAGAAGTTGAACTCGCACTTTTAGATTCTTGAATATTGAATTTAAGGCAAATGCTCTAACCAACTGAGCTAGTCTGTCGAAGGCAGCAGATAGTAGAAATTTGATATATTTATATATGAGGGTTGGTTCAAATCCATTACTAACAAGTTGTTTGTATTTGAAAAGTTTAAATAAAATTTAAATTTTTCTGTACATTCAACATTCACTCATAAATGATGGGTATAGTCCAACATATGACATCTAATTGTTTGTCTGTATTTTAAATTTATATCTAGATTTTTAATGACAAATTACTTATTACCAATACTGCATAATGTCTACTAGAATGGTTATATAAGTGATGAAAGAACTCTATAGTGAGGGGGGGGGGGTAAAAGTAAATATTTTTTTGATTACATTTCGCTGTAGCTCAGTCATTTCTTATTGTTTTGTTTTTTTTTAAATTTAGCTCATATTTCCACTGGTAAAAATTTAATCTCTCATATAAATAAACATTTTCTAATAATAAAACAGGTGAAATAAGAAAGCTTCAACCTTCTCTTAAAATTTTAATCAGAAGTCAAACTTCGCATAAAAATTTATTTTTGTTACTAATCATTAACATAATTAAATGCATCATATTTTTGCGTTAAAAATAATTTAAAAATTTACTTCTATTTAAATGATCATTAATTGAAAATCGCTCTAAATCTAGATATTTTGTCTTTTGTCTAAAATATTTGCGTCATAAAACCTGGGCTTTTCTTCAAACCATTTTTACAACAAATAAAAATTGTAAGTCATTTTTAAATAGTTTATTTTTTTTTTTCATGTGTCATAGCTAACCCGGGACAATTGCTTGTAAAGCGTCTATCACTGACCTCTCGACCACCAATGCTTGACAAATAGTCTAATACTAAACTTTACCATTGTGATCAGTGCCAAAATTATAGTGAATAAAATAATTTGTGTGGTAGTCATTTAAATATTTTTTAATTATGAATGTTAAAGAAAATAAATAGTTTATCAACTGTTATTTAATTCACATAAAGTATTTTTTGTGTGTGTGTGTGTGTGTGTGCATACCTTTGGTTAGTTTCAAAACTCAAATTATTGTTCTCAAAATGTTTTTTTCCTCATTGATTTATCTATTGCCAATTAAATTCAAATGACTAAGTGATATATACTATTGATATTGAGTTATTAAGGATACAGCAGAATATAAAATAATGATGATAGTTATTTTTTATATAATTTTAATATTTTTATAATAAATCATCTATTGCAATTAAGTTAAGATTGCATAAATTAAAATACATGCCAAAAGATTTATTTTAAAACCATTTTATTTATTTATATCTTATGCTACTGCACGCATTAAGAAATGAGAACATAAACACAGACAAACAAATAATAAATTATTGTATTGTAATGTGTGGGCTATACACGCATGTTCATTTGGTAAGTTAAAATAATTTTTAAATTGTACATATTTACAGATAATATGGTAGTCTTTTGATAGCTGGTCACATCTGCTTGATGGCATTGTTTACGTGTTAAAACAATAAAATGTAATGTTACTGGACGAACAGTTTTATTTTATTAAATAAAAATAATTACGGTGTTTTAATTTTTTTTTTTGAATAAAAGATACAAGCACACATTTTCTTCTTTTATTTTTGTAATACAAACGGTGTTTTAATTATTATATAATTTTTGAAAAAAAAATAATTTTTTTATTAAAAGCAAACAATTACGATGTGTTTTTTTCTCATGTGTCATAGCATCGGCCAAGAAGTGAACTTGCTAACCCTGGACAACTACTTATAAAGCTGCTGTCGCTGACCACTCGACCACTAATGCTTGACAAAGCAAACAATTACGGTGTTTAAATTAATTTTTGAATAAAAGATACAAGCACACATTTTCTTATTTCAAGACTTTTATTTTTTTAATACATGTTTCAATTTTTATATTATTTATGAAAAATATTTTTTTTTTAACAAAAACAACAACTTTTTTAAAAAATACAATTTTGTTGAAAAACACAATGAAAAAAAAAAACAACTTTTTTTTAAAGATGATGTTGATGGCCTTTTTTTAGTGATTTTTACAAAAAAGATTAAACTTAACAAAAATACCAACTTCTTTTTTAAAGTAAATTGCTTCTCATTTGGTCGAACATTTTTAGTCTGTGAAAATGCCACAGCATCAGAATGTGTGGTTGGCAAGTCAGACAATTTACAAATAGTAATGTTTTGTCAGCCACTTTAATTCTCTCGTAGATTGCCTTGCGAAAACGTGACTTTCTATGTTATGTTTTTTCCATCATGTTAGGACCTACCCTTTGCCAATGTTTTCCACATTTAAAATTGTGTAGGGAAGGATTTTGATTATGTGCCAATTTTTACTAATTTACATTTCATCATGTAAATACAACTAAAAAAATATGTATTATATACGATAGCCAATACTCAATAGTGCAAATTAGCATAATCTATCTTGAAACACACTAGTGTGCAATGCCATACAGTGTCATTAAATAGCTAATACAACAAGCATGTTGTATTAGCTGTAATTATGACCCAAAATGGATAATACAACAAAAGTTGTATTAGTCATAATTATGGCTTCATAAATGGAATTTTTATGTGTTTAACACATAAACAATGCCATCAATTGGCCACGATGAGCTATCTAAAGTCTATTAATAATATTATTTTATATAATTATTGTATGTATAATATTTTATATTAAAAAAAATAAGTACACCCAGGTCTCATTTTATGCGGCTTTATTTAATGCGATTTTGAAATTATGCGATTCATTTTTCTTCTTAATATTTTTGTATATGGTTTTTTTTTATGCGATAAAAATTATTAAATCAGAAGTTGAGGTTTGATAATGTGCTATTACTTTAAATATTATAAATTTTGTGCGCTCGCATCATATTTAAAGTAATAGCGCATTATCGGACTTCGACTTTCATCGAATAATTTCAATATTTTCAGTGCTTTATAATAGTACTGTAATAGATTTTATGCAATAAAGAAGTTCATAATTCACTTAAAATCAGGATTTCCTCATTTTATATACACATATTAAATTTTACAAGATTATAATGTAAATCTGTTCAAATGCTATAGATGACTATACTATATATGTTGCTGTTTTTGCATTTTAAATCACGTTCTATTTTTGGTTTTTAAAAAAAGAGTATGTAATCAATTAATGATTTTGTGTCTGCAAGTAATAAATTTTATAAGACTATAATGTAAATCTCTTCAAACTTTATAGATAAAAAATACTATGTATGTTGTTATTTTTGCATTTTAAATCACATTCTATTTTTGCTTTTTATAAAAAGAGTACATAATCAATTAATCATTTAGTGTCCATAAGTTTATTTTTTAAAAGTAACAGTGGGGGAACAATTAAATTTGACAATTAAAATGATTTTTAATTGTAGTTAACAATTTAAAAATGACATAATGTGATCTGAAATTGATGTGAAACGATGAAATTTGATTTTCAAATGGAATTGAAAATTAAAAAATTATAGACAAAAATAAGAATTTAATTTTTAATTGTTAGTTTTAATTAAACTTTTCCCAACAGTGGTGAGTTGGTATCTTTTTATTATCATAAATCTAAGTTCTTATTTTTATTTTAAACTTTTAGTTTACCTTAATAGAGAGAAAAAAAACAACCAAGACAATGAATTTCTTTGGAAACAAAAATTTCAATTTTAGATTGCTTAGTGAAATGGGAAGGATCAACAGCGATTGGAAAATGTTTTAATTGTATTTGCTCTTGACTTCGTTTAAGGAAAAGCTACAGTACCTCATATCACATCCCATCATGACGAATCTGATGTCTTAAATAGCGATAATAATTAAAATACTGTACATGTATGAAAAAAATGTAAATTATGTATAAAAATATATTGTTTCAGATAAAATTAAATACTCTACTTAATAAAAAAAGGAAAAAAAAGTTTGTGTTGTATCAATTTTTTCAAATTTGAAATTTTTTATTAGTCATATTTTGTTTTCTTTTTTTTTTTTATGTGAATTTTAAAGTAATTTTACATTGTTACTTTGCTTTTATGTGATTTCAAAAATTACAGTAACCTATCCTCCATTTTTCAAGGTATTTTAAGTCTATTTTTGCGCAATTTCTTTTGTTTGCATTTTCTGAGGAACCTATCTACCACATAAAATGAGACCCAGGTATATACAAAAGATTTTTTTTTAAAAGGCTGTGATTTAAAAAAATTGTAAATTTATTATGTCAATATTTTACTTTAAAATATGTTTTTCAGGAACTGCAATGTATTTCAAATAATTGCATTAAGTGAAACAGCAAATTGTTATAGTAAAAAGTTGTAAGATTGAGAAAAATCAATAGACATAGTGCTTAGGTTGGTGACATCAACATTTCATCATTAGAAAAATCATATAAAATGTCCATGTTTTACAATTGAACTCTGCCTTGTATGCTGCATTTTTAGTAAGCAAAATTTTAAAAGTATAATATAAAATAATTAGTAACAAATTTGAAGTTCTATTGATGTAAAGTTTCAAAAAAAATAAATATTGGCTCTGAATAACATGGTCTTTCAAAATATCTATAATAACTTGAAATAAAATTGTCTTGAAGTATGTATATAATAAACTGGAGAAGCCTGCAGGCCAGATCCAGCCATCTATTTTTTTGATCTGGTCTACTATTTTTTATCAGTAATGTTTGTCTGATTCATGGTGGGAATAAACATGATGTCTTCTAACTCACATTAATTAATTAAGTCTTTCAACTTATTTAAATTAATCACATATTATTAAAATATATTACCTGTTGTCTTGGCAAAAGCAATTTTTTTAAATCTAGTAAAGATGGCTTCTGCTTTCTCATAACAGACTTTTCAAAGAGTGGTATTTTTAAAAATAAAGTGTTTTCAAAGACTTAGTAGTGATATAGTTTTTGGTTTAATAATAAGTCTTTACAAAAATATTGGCTCGTAATCATTAATAACTACTGAAAATTACACTTTTGATCTTATTTGGTGGAAGAAAACAAATTTAACCTTTTTTTCAAAAAAAAATATTTGTTTTTTTCCGCATATATGTGTCAACAGTTTTTTAGGATAAAATAAAATAAATGAAAAAGTCAGACAAGAATAATGGACAAAAAGCTTGAAAATTCTATGTGATTATCCTTAAGTAACATTAACATCGATAGTAATAGTCCCATTGCTGAATTACAAGGCCATTCCATAAATAAATGAAATATGAAGTAGCATCTTACTTTATTTCATTCACTATTAATTTGTAATATTTAATAATTTAGTCAGGTCTAGGGTGACTATATTTCCATAGGACCTAACCAGGATATATGACTAAAAGAGTTATACACAAGCATAAGAAGTGGAGGTCATGTGATATATGACTAAAAAAACTTCACTGGAAATCACTGTATACTTAATACAAAATTTAAAAAATTACAAAACATATAATTACATTACTAACAACAAACTCATTTCATGATATAACAAAAACAAAAATAATTTTGTGTGTGTATATATAAGTATATTGTACTGACACAGTCGTTACATTGTATTTATCATTCGTAAATTTGTTGAAAGAGATTTGTTTAAAAAAAGTTTTTTAAAATTAAAAATAAAATGTATATTTACATCTAAATTAAATTTAAAAGTTTAAGAAAAGAAAAGAACAAAAGACAAATGGTGGGGTTTTTATTGAGATAAACGAGTGAAAGCAGGGGAAAAGATTTCAGAAATAATAGATAAAGGAAAGTGATTAACATTTTTTTAAAAATTAATTTATAATATAAATAGTATTATTTATTTATGGTGTAAATAGCTTCGTTCTTGTCTCATAATATTAAAATAATAGAAGGTGTTCGTATATAAAAGAAATGTTAAAAAGAAAGGAATTTTTTCAAAATAAAACAATTGAAAAATAATGCAAATAAAGAAATTAAAAACTAAAAAACAAAACAAAGGAAAAATATAATTGCAATGGGTAGTGATAAGTAACAAACAAAAGATTAATTACTACTATTTAATTAAAATATAAACCAAATGAAAGAATCTTATATACTAAAAGAAAAGAAGCAGAAACCCAATAGAAGTGCAGTAGAATGTCTGATGGATCCTAAGATAAGAAAACATTGGATATATAAGGGAGAGCTTGGTAATGTTTATTTTATTATTATTATTGAAAATCTGATGATGGAATGCTCGAAGGCCACCCTGAGGCCAAGATTCTTGTCATATCCATGTTGATCTAAGATCAATCTGAACCCCACATGTACAGGACATAATCCATTAAATACATATGCAAGGATGGGCAGACATCTCTACAATGTAATAACTGAAACACAGTCTTATTATATATACACCTGATGGACGGTTGAAGAGTTGGAGTGTGTAGTAGATTGGAGCCTGTCCATTAAAGTATGAAAATTGTCTATCTTAATATATATATGAGCACTTATAGTATATATGTGTGGGAGATGATAATCTGGACCAACTGATGATTGCTGTTTTAGCATGAAATACGTATATTGGTGCTTATTTATCTTTTCAGCATATATGTGCTTGAGTGTATTAGTATTATTAGATAGACTGGAGAGTGATGGATTGTGTGAAAGTCTGTACTCATATATCCTATATATTATATATATAGACACAGGTGTATATATATAATATAATAAGCCTGTGTTTCAGTTATTATATTATTGTTTAATATTTTTTTTTCAGATTTGTCAATAGATAAAACACCAGTACAAGAATTGTCTTTTGCTGATTCTTGTTTAAATTCTTTTTTGTGTACAGATGTTACTGATTTGGTTTTTGCTGGTAAAATTGATCTCTTAAAGAATGTTCATTCAGCTGGGCTAGACAGGTTAACACCAAAGATTCATAAGGAAAATAAGTCAGCTTTCATACCTGTTCTTGTTTATTTGTTTAATTGCTGGTTTGTTTCCTACTTGTTTGAATGTTGGTTTTATTACATCTGTTTTTAAAAAGGGTGATCCTGCATAGCTTGACAATTATAGACCGATTTCTATTATATCTGTAATATCCAAATTGTTAGAGATGGTAGTTAAAGAGAAAATGATATCATTTTTATCTAAAAATAATATTTTATCTGAACATCAATATGGATTTATTTCTTGTAGAAGTACCTTGGACACTTACTATAGTCATGTAAACAATTTGACAACTTCACTAGATAACGATTTTAAAACTGTTGCTATTTATTTAGACTTGTCTAAGGCATTTGACTCTGTATCTCACAAAATTTTACTTAAGCGTTTATATTCATATGGTTTTCGTGGTGGATTTATTTTATGGTTTGCAAGTTACTTAAAGGATAGAAAACAAGCAACAAATATTTCTGGTGTTGTAAGCTCTTTTATAACAGTTAACCATGGTGTATCACAAGGTTCAGTTTTGGGTCCCATTTTATTTATAATTTATATAAATGATTTATTTTCTTTATCTTTAGAAGCTAAGATTCATGATTTTGCAGATGATATTGCTTTATCTTATGCTGCAGTTTCATATAATTTTGTTGAAAAAATAATTAATGATGATTTAATCTTAATTAGTAAATGGTTAGCATTTAATAATTTATCAATTAATTTGAGTAAAACAAAAGCTATTAATTTTTCTTATAAGTCAAATATTCATTCGCTTAACATTACTATTTGTAATAAGTATTTTTGGCATTGTAATAGCACTTGTACTTGTGATAACATTTCAGTTGTTGATAATTTTTGTTATCTAAGTGACTATCCTGGTCAAATCATATTGACTTTCTTGGTTCTCGTTTACGTAAATTAAATTATATGTTTTTCTACTTATCTAAATTTTTTCCTCATTCAGCCTTGATTACTTTATATATTCCTTCTTATCAAAGCTTATTATGTTATAATATATCAGTTTGGGGGAACTGTTCTACTTTTGCAATGAGTACTTTGTCTGTTTTACAAAATTATACAATGCGTATCATTTTTGGTAGATCATGTTCCACATCTGTTAGAGATATTTATGCCATGTTTAATATACTAGATGTTTTCTATTTGTATAAATATAGAGTGATTCTTGATATTTATTGTAGGAAACTTCATTTGGGTACTAAATCTACTGTTGTAAATACTCATTTATCTACTAAATATCAGTTAGCTTTACCTAATTTTCTTAAAACATCTAGTAGGAAGCAATTTAGTTATAATGGTCCTAAATTATTTAATATGTTTATAAGAGATTGTTCTGTGAATTTAATGAACACTAGTTATTTGATTTTTAAAAAGCATTTATGGCACTGGTTATATTATACTAAGCTTTAGTTTTATTTTGTTTGTTTATTTTTTTGTTTTGTTTATACTGTATGTTATGTTGTAATTATTTACTACTGTGATTGAATTGCCAAATGCAATATCTGTGTGATTTTAATATTTTATGTTATATATATATATTTGTATTTTATTAGTGTTTTTAGTTGTTACATTTAAATTCCTCACACAAGATTTTTCTTGTATGGAATTTACCTCACTGTATTATACATTTATTGTTTGTTTCATAATGAATAAATAAATGAATATATAAAATAAATAAATAAAAATTATTATTATTATTATTATTATTATTATTATTTTATTTGAAAGATTGTGCAGATAAAGAAAAGGATGGTTTTAAAACTGTATTTTATCGTAAAAATAAGAATAAAAATATTAAAAATTCAAGTTCTTCACCTATTATAGGAAATCAGGTTAATCATGTTTTAAAAGCTGTTAAGACAAGAAAGAAATTTAATTTTTTTTTTCTAACTAGAATGGATAATGACACTTCTGTTGAAGATGTGACTGCTCATTTGAAAAATGTTTTAGATATAAATAGTGTGTGTTATAAACTGAATACAAAATCTAAAAAATATTCTTCATTTTATTTATCTATAGAGGAATCTGAATCTGATAAAGTTTTGGTCTGCAACATTTGGCCTTTGTCAGCGGTCATATTGCCCTTCTATGGAGATTTAAAATATTTAAGAAATTTTAATGTTGATAGTACACAGGATAATGCTATATTAAATATTAATAAGATTACTGAAGAAAAGACAGAAGATATTATATTGACTGATAATGTTGATGAAATTAGCACTATAGTGCAAGATATAAATTTGCAAAATAATCTGTGTATTAAATAGCAATTCATGAATTGTTATTATCAAAATGTTCGTGGTCTTAGAACTAAGACAATTGATTTTAAATTTGAATTGTTATTAAATGAATATGATATTATCTTTTTAACAGAGACTTGGTTAAAGGAATAAATTGATAATATTAGTATATTTGATGATAGGTATTATGTGTATAGATGTGATAGAAATTATAATTATGAAACAAGAGGAGGTGGTACTTTGATTTCTATTAAAAAAGACATAAAGCATAAACAGATAATTATTAATGATAATAATATTGAATCTAGTTGGATTGAAGTTAGTTTAAAAAATAAAAATAAAATATTGTTAGGTACTATATATCTTCGACCTACTTTGTCAATGAATGATTTAGATGCATATTTAGTTAAGGTTGAGGATATATTGGTGAAATATAAATATGATATTATTATAGTTGGGGATTTTAATGAAGCTGATTACTCAAGACATAGTAATAAGAATGTTGATAATAGTAAACTTTATAGATTAAAATTTTTTGTTGAGTTGGTTAGTTTAATTCAACTTAATAGTATTATTAATTTTAGGGGTGGTATGTTGGATTTATTGTTTAGCACTAAGAATGATTTGAAGTGCAAAGAGGCTGATCAAGCTCTTTTGCCCCCTGATCCTTATCATCCACCTTTGGAATTTGTAATAGATGGTTCTCATGAACATATAAAGCCTATGGTAAATAGTAAGAGAGATTACAAACATGGTGATTATTATGGCCTTTATAAAGCTTTTGAGGACATTGATTGGAATGTAATTTTGATGGAAAATGATCCAAATATAGCGGCAAATAATTTTGTTGGTATAGTTCAAAATTGTCTAGATCAATATATTCCTGTTAGGCATTATTTAAATACTAATAACAAATATCCTAAATGGTTTTCTAGGGAATTGTGTAAGGGCTTAAATAGAAAGCACAAATATAATAGGTTATATAAACTAACTAATGATAAAGAATTGTATAAGAAATTTAGTGGTTTGCATGCTTATACTAAAACTCTTATGAAAAGAGATTATAATAATAATTTAAATAGAGTTGAAGAAAATTTTAGGAATAATCCACAAATGTTGTGGAATTATATAAAAGATCTTAATATTGTTGGAAGTAAAAGTTGTAGATATAATGTAATTAGGCCTTCTATGGATGATCTAGTCAATCATTTTACTAATATGTACTTAGATACTTCAAGTAATGATAATATGATTGATATTAAATTTAATAAAGAGAGTTTTTGGAATATAGATGTTAATAAAATTGCAATTCCTGAAGTGTTTACTGCAATTTCTAAACTTAAATCTAAATCTTCTATGGGATATGATAATATTCCTAATTTTATTATCAAGGGTTGTGCTGAATGTTTGGTAGCACCATTGCATTATATCATTAATTTATCAATTGAGAAAACTATTATTCCTGATATATTTAAGATAGCTAAGATTATACCAATTTTCAAAAAAGGGGATGGATCTGATTCTGGTAATTATAGACCTATTTCAATTCTGTCACCTTTTGCTAAAATTTATGAAAGGTGTATTTATAGTAATATTATTGTAGATATGATTAAGGTATTACCTAGTTATCAGAATGGTTTTTTACCTGGTAGATCTGCTGAAACTAATTTAATGGTGATATCTGATCATATTGCTCATGCCTTATCTGATCAGAAGCAATTAGATGTTGTATATTTTGATATGACTCAGGCATTTGACAAAGTTTCATATATTAGACTTTTATATAAACTTAAAATGTTGGGTGTTAGTCCTCATTTAGTTGAGTGGTTTTCCAATTATTTGAGGGGTCGTAAATCTTATGTACATATGGATAAAACTAATTCTCTTTTTTTTGATAATATGATAGGTGTTCCTCAGGGTGGAATATTAGCACCATTGCTTTTTAATGTTTATATGTGTGATCTTGATCATAGCATAAAAAATAGTATGATATTTACTTATGCTGATGATTGTAAGTTATTTAAAAGAATTATTATTTATAGTGATCATATTGAGGTTCAAAAGGATATAGATAGTTTTATTATATGGTGTAGTTTTATTACATGGAGATTAACATTAATAAAATATGCATTGTTTCCTATACTAATAAAAGTGAAAAATCTGTTTATCAATATAAAATTGAGAATGGTGTTATTAAATATAAAGAGACTATATCTGATTTAGGAATTATATTTTGTAGCAATTTTACTTTTAATGCGCATATTAAATGTATTATTAATAAAGCATACAGAAAGATGGACTGTATTTTGAGATATGGGAGAGATTAACTATTTCCATAAAATATAGGTTATTTTTTTCTCTTGTTGTTACAGTTTTAGAATATAATTCTTGTATATGGAACTTCAATCTGATTAATATTCAGTCTAAAATATATAATATTGAAAAAAGATTTAATAAATTAATAATGGGTGAATGTCAAACTGTCAAAACAGTATTGAAAGAAAGAAGAATGTTGAAGTATATGATATTACTGAAAAAGTTGATTGATGGGAAAATTGATATTAGTAACTGTATATCAAAAATAGAATTGAAAGTACCTTGCCGTTTATTAAGAGACATGCAAACTTTCAAGATGAGTATATGTAAAAATACTTTCTTTGGTAAATCAGTTATTAATAGATTGCAAATGGTATATAATCTAACTTTTAATAATATTGATATTTTTTGCAATCAATTTGTGATGAATGTTAAAAAACAACAAAATGTATAATTATGAACATATATGTATATATAATTTTATGTATTTAGCTTGTATTTGATTATAATTGTTTTTTTTTTTTTAAATTTTAATTATTATCATTGTTATTATTATTATTTATTTTATTTTATTTTTTATTGTGTATTTCTGTTAAAGTGTAAATGTTGAAATGCGCATAATAAATGGATATTGAATTGAATTATTATTATTATTATTATTATTATTATTATTATTACAACAACAACAACATTCGAATATCGGCCTTTCAAGCCAATTGTGCAAAAGCTTTGTGAGTGTTAAATAATAAATGAATACCCTATGACCTATACAAGATATAGAATTTATGCAGGAATAAAAGGAATCCTCTTACTCCTATGACTCAAATATTTATATATGAGCAAATCTGAAGTACTGGTACAGAAGGTGTGACAATATAACAGTCACTTTTAAATTACTATATACAACGTGTGAATGAATAACGCTGATGAAATTTTCTAGAATTTACTAAACATCATTCCAATTGAAACTTAATCATATATAAATATTTGAGTCGTAGGAGTAAGAAGATTCCTTTTATTCCTGCATAAATTCTATATCTTGTGTAGGTCAGAGGGTATTCATTTATTATTTAACACTCGCAAAGCATTTGCAGAATTGGCTTGAAAGGCCGATATTCGAATGTAATTACAATTGTATGCAGACGCTATAAAATAAATGTTTATTTATATATATTATTATTATTATTATTATTATTATTATTATTATTATTATTATTTATAAAGATTGTAAAAAAATATATAAAAATTCATCCACATAACAATGGCAATAAGAAGTTAATTAATAAAAGTAACATTTTCTGTTGTTATATGCAAAATGTTAGAGGGTTAAGAACTAAATGTCAGTTATTGAAACATACTTTTTTTGCAGAAGAATATGATCTAAAAGCCTTGACAGAAACATGGTTAAATGATCAATTGTTACTGATCAGATTGTGGATCATAGATATTCACTATATAGACATGATTATGTAAACTTTAAGCTTTCAAGAGGTGGAGGTGTTTTATTGGCAGTTAAAAACAACATTGTAACAAAGCAAATAAACATAGAACTAAATTTTGTTGATTCTATTTGGATTGAAATGATATTAGGATCTCAATTGTTTTTGGTTGGGAATATATATATTCCTCCTTATATTAATATAATTGAACTAAATAATGATTTGGAAAAATTGGAAAAATATTTACTTAATTATAAGCACAACATTTTGATCTGTGGTGACTTTAATGCGATATGTAACAACAGCAGATGAAATAACTGGATTATGCAGTAATGAAATAAATAAAGGACAAAGAATTATAGAATTTATGAATACAACTGGTGTAGTACAAAGAAATCAGTTAAAAAATAATGATGGATGTGTTCTAGATTTTATATTAATTAACTTTAGTGATGTAGATGTGAGGCATAGTGTACAGCGAATATTGAAGGAAGACTTTCATCATCCAGCAATTGAGTTTTTTGTTTATGTCAAACATATATCATTAAATAAGGGTATGATAACTTCAAATAGAAATTATAAACTTGGTGATTATTATAATTTATATTGTGACATCAAGTATGCTAATTGGGACCAAATATATTGTTCCCCTAATGTAAATGAGGCAGTATATCTGTTGCAAAAAATTATGCAAAACATTTTAAACAATAGAATACCATTATGCTATGAATCATCTAAAAAATATCCTCCTTGGTTCTCTAAGAAAATGATTTGTATTTACAAAAGAAAACATAAGCATCATAAGTTGTTTAAGAAATCAGGATCAATAATATGTTATAATAACTTTATAAATTTTAGAAGATTATTTAAAACCATAGAAAAAATTGATTTCAAAAGATATATTGAGAAACTAGAGGACAACATAAAGTGCAATTCAAATTACTTTTGGTCATTTATTAAAAAGCATTCCAGTGTAAAAAATAAAATGTCAATTGACAATGGGAGTCTTACAGCTGATGATTTTTCCAACTATTTCTCATCATATACAGGGGAAAATGTGCCATCTAAATCATATATAGTTAAATCTGCTTTTAAAAGTAATGATTTGATAGTAATTGACTCATTAAATTATAATGACATTTTATTAGCAATAAAACAGCTTAAAAATAAAAAAAGTTTTGGATATGATATGCTACCTGTTTTTATTTATAAGGGATGTGCTGAACTGCTAGCTCCAGTGCTTTGTTATATTTTTAATATCTCTTTGCAGCAAGGTATTTTTCCTGATTCTTGGAAAGTTGCAAAAGTTATACCAATACCAAAAGTCAAATCAAATGATGTTAGTAATTATAGACCTATTTCATTATTATGTATAGCTGGAAAAATCTTTGAAAAATGTGTGTATAATAAAATAATAGATAAGGTATGTAAATCTTTATCTAAAACACAACCTGGTTTTATCCCAGGTAGATCTGTTGAGACTAATTTGATACATATTCAAGATGCTATTGCAAATGCAATTGATAACAGATTACAGCTAGATGTGATTTATTTTGATTTAAGCAAAGCATTTGATCAAGTAGATCACTCTAGATTGATTAGTAAGTTGCACACGATTGGTTTTAGTTGTGAACTTTTGCAGTCGTTCGTATCTTTTGTCTCAAATAAACCTAATTTTGTATTTTTTGGGTCTGCAAAATCATACACATATTTTAGTAGTGCTGGAGTGCCTCAAGGAAGTATACTTGGACCATTGCTTTTTTCAGTTTATTCTTTGGATATAGAGCAGTGTGTAAGTGGTTCTGACATTCTCTGCTTTGCAGATGATATTAAACTGTATAAAACTATTAAGAATATTGATGATCAGAAGATTTTGCAGTCTGATATCAAAAATTTTCAGGATTGGTGTGTGGGAAACTATATAGAAATTAACATTGAAAAATGTTGTGTCATATCATTTTCTAAAAAATCATCTACAAGTCTGTTTAATTATACACTAAACTCAAAAAGTATTTCAAGGAAAAAAGATCATAAAGATTTAGGTATTATTTTTAATAATAATGGAACATTTAATAATAATATTCAAAATATTATTACAAAAAGTTATAAAATAATGGGTTTAATTCTCAGAAACTGTAAAATGTTTAAGAGAAATACATGTGTATATTTGTTTCATACATTGGTCTTACCTATTTTAAATTATGGATTTTTGATCTGGAACTTATCTAAATTAAATAATAGATTAGCACTGGAAAAGGTTTATAAAAAAATTTTCAGATACATTAAAACAGAAATAATATGTGACAACAATGCACTCTACAAAAGCCAAATCTATAATGATATGAAATATTTAAAAAAAATTACATCAGGTATAATAGATGTGAGATATTGCCAGACAACATTATCATTTAAGGTGAAGATAAAGGATATGAGATCAAAAAATTTGTATAATATTCTAAAATTTAAAAGTGAAACATCAAAAAATACAGCATTAGTAAGATTATCTAAATTGTACAATAAATACTTTAATGCTGTTAATATATTTGAAACAGATGATAGAACATTTAGGACTACTGTGCAAAAAACTCTGCAAATGCTTTGTGAACTAGATTAGCTGTGCATTTTTGTTTGGATGTAAAATCTGTTAAATGTACTTAAATTAAATTAAATTATTATTATTATTATTATTATTATTATTATTATTATTATTATTATTATTATTATTATTATTATTATTATTATTATTATTATTATTATTATTATTATTATTATTATTATTATTATTATTATTATTATTATTATTATTATTATTATTATTATTATTATTATTATTATTATTATTATTATTATTATTATTATTATTATTATTATTATTATTATTATTATTATTATTATTATTATTATTATTATTATTATTATTATTATTATTATTATTATTATTATTATTATTATTATTATTATTATTATTATTATTATTATTATTATTATTATTATTATTATTATTATTATTATTATTATTATTATTATTATTATTATTATTATTATTATTATTATTATTATTATTATTATTATTATTATTATTATTATTATTATTATTATTATTATTATTATTATTATTATTATTATTATTATTATTATTATTATTATTATTATTATTATTATTATTATTATTATTATTATTATTATTATTATTATTATTATTATTATTATTATTATTATTATTATTATTATTATTATTATTATTATTTATTATTATTATTATTATTATTATTATTATTATTATTATTATTATTATTATTATTATTATTATTATTATTATTATTATTATTATTATTATTATTATTATTATTATTATTATTATTATTATTATTATTATTATTATTATTATTATTATTATTATTATTATTATTATTATTATTATTATTATTATTATTATTATTATTATTATTATTATTATTATTGTTTTAAAGGTAACTTTATTCAAAAACAAGTGGTTACATTGGTTGTTGATTATACATAGTGTTATACATAGGTTTACACAGTTATTACATTAGTCTGTATATTTGATTAGAGTCTCTTTGCACTTAAAAATTGACTTTTTAGAACTTAGATAGTGGCTTTCACAATGTTTTTGATTTTTTTATACTTTATGAAATATTAATTGTCCAAGTTTATGTACAATATAAATCAATGATTATGGCTTCAGTAATTTTTCCATGTTCTTGCAACACTGAATTTCATGTTTGCCTTTGTCCTTTTCTATTATATCCTTTATTATAAAGTGGCCTGAATTTTAAAAAGAGACCACATTGCTGCAAAGATATCAGGTGGTGCAATAATGCTGTCTCTTTCTTTTATTTTTTGCAATTTGTTCCTATACATGTTAGGGTGCCTTCTTGTGTTGTTGCCCAGTGTAAAATTGCATCTGGTACACCAGAATGCATGTAGGCTGAAAGTGGCTGCCCTTATGGTAGGTATTCCATTATTTTTGAATGTTTGTAGAATATCATTTATTGTGGTTCCATTTTTCCTATATCCACCAACCATCATCTGTCTTACTTTGCTGCTGCTGCTGCTACTGCTGCTGCTACTGCTACTGCTACTGCTACTACTACTACTACTACTACTACTACTACTACTACTATTATTATTATTATTATTATTGCTGCAATAGTTATAAGTTATTGTGAAATAGAATTTTTTTGATCAAACTGTATTAAAGATTACCTGAGATCTGATTTCCTACTTCCAAATTAATATCAGTTTAGCTAATTAGACTAAGGCATACTAGATAGTGAAGTAATTCAATATCTTGTTTTATGTTAAAGTTATATTGTGGTTGATCTATGAGTGCATTTAGATGCTGGAAAAAATCAAATCAAATTATAGTTTATCAGCTTGAATAAATAAAACTTTATAAATTTTTATTATTTGGTTAATTAACAAATGAAGCATGTATCTTATTTTAATCATCAATAAAATTTCTTCCTTTATTTATTTGTGTTCTGTATATTTTAAACTTTCTTTAATTCTCCACTGAGCTAGGCTATAAGTCAGGGAAGAATAGAAGAGTCTCAATATTAATTCTAAGTAATATATAATGGTTAATTTATTTTACCGATTAATAGAATTGGTGCACTGGGCATTTGGTCATATAATGTGTAGGATCGGTGTTGAGTGTGGGGGTTATAATATATATATATATGGGAGATTGTGATCTGGATGAAGAGAACTGGTTCAGCATATATTTCAGATCATTTTATTATTTTCACATGTATGTAGTCATGTATATTAATTGTATAAGATGGATTGGATAGCTGTGAGGAGTTTAAAAGAGTGTGAGATGTTGGTCTGAAATATTTTACAATGTAAGATAATTTACAGTATACAAAAAATGTGGTATAAAATTTGGCATTGTATTGGTTACATATATATGAAGCACAACTTGTTTAGTAAAACTAATGTAATAAGTTATTTGTGTAATCTTACCTTTTCCTTGGCATGGGCCTTTGTTTTATCGTCCATCCATGAAAATTCCTCAACATCTTTTAAAAACTGATGTTGAATATTTTGAAATAGCTCCTCAACCTACAATTAATCATTAAGATATTCTTATATATTAATAATATTTATTTCATATTATTTATTTACTTTTTAAAACCTAAATTATAAAAAACTCAACTATAAAATATTAACATATAGGAAAATATCTTTTCACTCAAAGGAATTAACTTTTTTTTTCTGTTTTGTTTTTTGTACTAAGTAAACCATTGTATACCAAACATACATTGGGATTTTTTTTAATGACAAAAACAAAAGAACTATTTAATTAAAGATTAGTTTAACTACTGTAAATTTTATTCCACTTTTTATGTTCATACATGAATTATTACAAAACATGCACTCAAACTTCTTATGAATTCTTCAGCATTGTTTATAAAATTGTTTTACTATAATTAACATTAAAACATTATACAGGCTTAAACCTACATTTATATATGTAATATATGCAGAATTTGAACTCATACTTTCGTATGACCACTACTCTCAGTGCCATCTCATATTGCTGACCCACACGATCACACACATGTTGAAAAGATAAATAATCACCAATATATGTATTTCATGTTAAACCAGCTATCATCAGTTGGTCTAGATTACTATATCCACACATATATACAATCAGTACTCTGCTTTATATTAAGATAGCCAATCTTCATTTTTTAATTGACAGACTTCAAACTACTGCAACCCACAACTCTTCAATCTTTCATTTCATTGAAAATCTGATAATAGAATGTTCAAAACCCATGTCAGTGCCAAGATTGTCATCCTACCCATGTTGACATATTAGTCCTTCTAACTCCTCATGTACAGGAGAATGTTCCATTTATATGTTGATATGCGAAAAATGGACAATACATATAAATGAAATATTCTCCTGTACATGAGGGGTCAGAATGACTAATATGTCAACATAGGTAGGATGACAATCTTGGCACTGACATGGGCTTTTAACATTCTATTATCAGATTTGCAATAAAATGAAAAGTTGAAGAGTTGTGGGTTGGAGTAGTTTGAAGTCTGTCGATTAAAAAATGAAGATTGGCTATCTTAATATAAAGCAGAATATTGATTGTAAATATGTGTGGAGATAGTAATCTAGACCAAATGGTGATTGCTGGTTTAACATGAAATATGTATATTGGTGATTATTTATCTTTCCAACATGTGTGTGATCAGGTGGGTCAGCAATATGACATGGCACTGAGAGTAATGGGCCGTGTAAAAAACTGAGTTTGAATCCTGCATATAATTAACATTGTAGGATTTATTTTGTACATTATTCTTTCATCTGTACAAATATGTTTTTGATAATTTGGACAAATTCAGTCTGCATATAAATAGATTTGAAGTGTTTTAAATCATGTTCAAAAATTATTTTAAATAAGAGCTTTGTTTACTTTTAGCTGAAATAATTTTTATTTATACCTTAAATCGACAGAACAGATTAATGGGTACTCCAAACGTTCTTATTATTGCAGCTGTTATAAACTCAGATTATTTAAATAATAAATGAATATGGATGAACTAATTATCTCCAAAAAGCATCAAAGTTAATGATCAGAAATCCTGTAGAGATTTTTTCCTCGTTTCTTATTAGTTCTCAACTGAAACATCACTTGAGCTTTATTAAAGGTAAGTTAATTTTTTCATCAATAAGGTTGGTGGTAGAAAGATGAGAGTACTAAAAACCCTCTGATTATAGACCTAAATTGCAATAGAATTGTAGTTTTATTTAGGAATCTATAACTGTAAATCAGTTTCAAATGAAAAGATTACATAATGGGTAAAAAAAATTTAATTTATTAAGTAGAGAACATTCATCAACTTCCTGAAGTTAAAAGAAATAAAGTGAAATAAAATATGACTTTAAAGGTCCATGTGTACTTTACTATAAAAGTACAGCCATAATGGACATAAAGGAAGGAATGGTATTCATTATTAAAAAAAGTGAAAGAAAAGCATTGTGGGTATTGGTATTACATCTGATGGAATAATAAGATTAGTTTTTCAATTTAATGGAAAATATAAAGTACACTTAATTCTGATTTATGCCTTCATGGAGTTATAAATTGTTGAGAAAAAGTATAGAATTTCTTAGAGAATTGCAAAATAAGCAGTATATCATATCAGAAAATTTGCACATTGCCACTCTGATTCATTTGTTTATAAAGTGGAGGAGTATACACTAAATAAGTAATAAATAAATATTTCATTTTTATTTAAAAACATTTAAGCTCCAAATTGAACAATGTGATAAGACAAATGACAATTTTACACTTAGTGTCATTCACCATAACCTTGAGTAATCAATATTTAATTAACAGATGCATTTGAGTTACTGGTGAATCAAGTTTTTGATATGATATATCATTGAGAAAAACTGATGTTTAAAAGCAATATTGTAATTATGTTGAAATCTAGCATCATTGGTGGTAAAAGGAAGACTTTGACATATAAATCAATAATTTGAATTACTAATAATTTACTTATGTATTGGAATATTAGTCACCTTTAAAGGATAGACTACTGGAAACATGCCAATGAGTGATTTGCATTTATGGAGGTGATTTGCACTTTTTAATCTTTTACTGTACAAGAGGGTTAACATCATTAGTTTAAAAATAAATATGTTTGTCAAAACTATCCATCAATATGTGTTAGCAATTTTCTTTACAATCACAGCTTATGAACAATAATTGACTTTGTACATATTTTTGATGTAATTAAAAGTTTTGAAATAAACCTTAATGTGAAATTCTGAATAGTATTTTGCTATGGAAAACCATTGTGTTGCACTTTAGGATTGATAGCATTAAAAAATATCATTAATGAAAATTTGAGATGAACAATTTCATACTTTTAAAACAGTTTATAGCAGTCTTATGAGAAAACAATTGCAAGTAATATTTTAAAAGTTATTAGCAAAGAAGTAGGAATATGTCCGATTTGAGTAGTTAAAATGACAAACTGAATTTTATTCCATGAATGTTTAGCTTTCATTTCTATTCTTTCCATGACTTGAGCAATAAGGAAATGATAAAAGTGAAATATGTAAGTTTAAAATAAAGATATTTTGAACTCTTCTAGTGTTCAATTTAATAAACGTTTGTGCTTTTTAAATTATTGACTAAATTATTATTCATTATTGCATACTTAATTTTTTTAAAAAAAATTACGAATAATATAATTTTACAATTGAAAATAACCTTAAAAATAATATATCAACTTTTCAAATAAAGAAAAAGAATGAAAAAAACTAAAACCACATCATTAGGTTTCAATTTAACCTCAAGACTAAAATTTTTTACAATAAAGAAATAAAATTATTTTAAAAGAATTTAAAATTTCACTTATAATAACAAAAAGAAAATGTCAAAAAATAAAACAACAACAGTTGCAATATTTATAGAGAAGTTTATTTTTTTGTTATCAACAATGACTTTTTATATTATCATTACGCTTTTTATGAATTCCATTTTTAAAAAAAGCAAATATGTTCAAATAAATTAAGAATCTAAACATTACGTACTTATTAAATAATATTTCATTTAATTTTACAAAAATAGAAATAAATATATAAACAAACTATGCATAAACTTGGGATTTTCAATTTCAAAGTTTAAACAAGGGTCAAACTCAACACAAGTACACTAACAGTGTTTTATTTTTGCCTTTCCTCTGATAATATTAACACCTAAAATTTTATGTAACTGAGCTATTCAAAATTGAGTAATTGCAATGCACTTCACTTATGCACTTAGACCAGAAGTTCTCAACTTATGGTATGTATATCACTAATAGTACACTATAGACCTACATGTTGTCCAGGAAAGATAAAATATTTTTGAAAAATTATATTTAAATAATTTATTCAAATAATTAGTTATAATTGTTAGTAGAGAAGAATAATAAAGTTTATCAGCTTAACGTTTTCGAGGGTCCATGCCTCATATTCATAGCCTTCATAAAATGTATTGTAAAATATATGCAAATATTCAAATAAGCTAGTATTATGTAGCCCATTTCTTCGAGATTTTGAATCAAGTGTCTTTCCTATTAATAGCGGGGATGTTTCCATTAATGTAAAATGCCTCCTTTATTTTTCTTTTGTGATCATTTGGTTCTGAGCACAATATTATGGGATTGGCAGGTGTGAAGTTGTGTCCAGATTGTTTAGCATGCTCCAAAAACACAGAGGTTGTGTTGCTATTCTCTTGCGCTCTGTTATATGCTATTAATAGGAAAGACACTTGCTTTGAAATCTCAAAGAAATGGGCTACATAATACTAGCTTATTTGAATATTTGCATATATTTTACGATACATTTTATGAAGGCTATGAATATGAGGCATGGATCCTCGAAAATGTTAAGCTGATAAACTTTATTATTCTTCTCTGCTAACAATTATAAATAAGTGTTTTTTGTTACATAATATTTGAGAAGTAAAACTATATTTATTAAAATAATGTAAAATTGTTATAAAAATAAGAAATTAAAACTGTTTCCATTATATCAATTACTTTTGTCAATTTTATGTCATCAAAGATAAAAATGTCCCAGCTTATTATATTCTATGTAATCTAATTTATATTTAAGTCACATACATCCTGATATATAAAAATTGTTTTGCAAAACCTCAAGATTCTCATTAAATTTAACTAAGAAATGTTAAGCTCTAATAATATTAATTTATATTTCGTTTCTAAATAAATTAAATATTTAACTTTTATTATGTAATTAAATTTTGGTTATTAAAAACTAAAATATTGTTTATTTGCTTATCTATATATTTTTTTTTTTGCTGAAAGTTCTTAAAACACTAGCACACAGTCTATAGAATCCAAAAGATTCCATGGAATTAACATCATGATAAAAATAAAAAGTTAACAGATTGAGTGTTTGTAGCGTGTTAGATGCTAGCGGCAGCTGATTTATTGAATTTTAAAAAAAAAAATTGCATGAAAATGATAATCATGATGTCAACAGAAATTCTGGCATTCATTGCTGGTTGAAATCCTCTTTAAAATGACATATTGCAAGTTAAAATTAGATAAAATTTGAATTATTTTATTAATAGGTTGATTTAATTTTTTTTGTTTTCTTGTCAGTTTACTAGATTGCATGAAGAAGACAAAGGCAGAATTTTTTTATTGGCCAGACTCGATTAAATATACACTGATGATTCACATTTCAAAGCCTTCATCCTGATGAAAATGTAATCAGAATATCAGGTCAAAAGTTTTCAATTTTAATTTTTTAATTATATGAATATTAATTTTTTTTTACTTACTTGATCATCATCATCATCAACCATTATCAATCCACTGCAGGATGAAGGTCTCTCCAAGTTTAATCCATCTTCTCCGATCTTTAGCTTCTCTTCTCCACAACACCCCTGCACATTTTCTTATTTCATCCATCCATCTCACATGTGGTCTCTTTCTGGGTCTTTTACAATCTCTTGGAATCCAGTTGAAAATTTCAATTGTCCATCTATTATCATCTCTTCTAGCAATATGTCCAGCCCAACTCCATTTCAATCTTACTTGATAAATGGTATAATTTATTAATGTGCTTGTGTTTGTATTAGTGAGTCTGGGTAATATATAAATTATATAATATTAAATTATTTGTGCTTTTAATTATACAGTATATAAATTTGTATTCAAATGTAACAAATGTTTTATTTACAATGTAATTTTGAGGCTATGATCCAAAGTTGAGGTAATCTTATTTTATAGACATAATGATTCTCAAAAGATTTAATAATTTATTATGGTACTTTGGTATTAGTCCTGCAACAAAGGGGAGATAGGATGCCTTTTCTCATCCACAATAAATGTGTAATCTTGGACTGACATCAAATTGAAAGGAAATAATCCTTGCAATATTATGTGATCTCATGTTACGATAGAATGACAGCCTGTTAAGCTAATTGCGCAGACGCTGTGAGAATGTTACAGGCTGTCATTCTATCGTAATTATAATCGCATGCAAGACATTATAAAATAAATGCTTATTCATGTATGTGATCTCATGTTGAAACATATTTATCTTTATCAACAGATCTTTTTTTTGGAATATTTTGACATTTTCAGTTATTGTCCAGATTTATTTCTGATAGCTGGATGAAAATTTAATAAAGTCTTATAATAATTTATATTTCTTTATTTTTGTGTATTTTTTTCCTTTTTTAAATTTTCTTTCTTTAAAAACAATATGTCTATTAGCATTTCTGTGAGAAATCCCAGCATATTCTGTGCATTCACATGTTCAATAAAACTCCATTTGGGGGGGGGGGGTTAATTCAAATCTCCATTTTGTGTGTTAGGATAAAATGTCAAATTTGAGGTTTTGATGTGACAATTTCTATTATATATTACATGGTAAGTCGTGTACATATATATTTTGTGTTTTTATAATATTTAAAAAAATTCTAATTTAATGATTGTTTTGTGTGTATTAAAAGTAACATTTATTTGTTAGGCATCATTTATTTAAGATTGTAAATCAATTTTTTTGGGGGTTTAAAATGTTTTTAATATTGATTTAATATTGTTATACATTTTAAAGTTGTTAGTGTAAAAGTCATATATATTTGTGTATGGCAAATCAATATTTTTTAAAAAAAATTCTTTGTAATCATCATTTCTCCCTCAAAATTGTTTTAAAATCATCTTTTTAATATCCAAGTGTTTCTCAATATTTGATTTAAAATGATGTGTTTAATATTATTTTTTATACTTTTAGTTATTTTTATTAGTCCTGCAAGATGGAGCATGTATTAGACTTGCTGCACCTTTTCACATTCATATCAACCTGTTGATAACTTTGTAAATCTTGTGAAAATCTCATGTACAAGATCCATGTACATGTTACTTTTTTTGCAAATTTTGTGAAAATATGTACAAGATACATCTACATGTTATTTTGGTCAGATCACAAAATTACAAAGTTATCTATCAGTGGATTGATATGAATGTGAAAAAGTGCAGAAAGTTAATGCATGTTCCACATTACAGGACTAATACTAAAATAAGTTTATTAGTGTTTATATTTGTATTAGTGTGTTTGTGTTTCCACTTACATGTTTGTGTTTGTATAACAAGTAATGATTTATATATATAAAAATCATATAGTAGTACAATGCAAATTTTAAGAATGATTATCTGATGCACAGAAAGATTGCAATTGATAAAGCAATCAGTAAATTTACTGGACATAGTACCATGTGAAAATATAAACACTTTAACCAATAAAGAGATTTCAAATGATGTGTATGCATGCAAATAATTAAATTCTGATTTTTTTTCTATACCTTAACACCCATGCTGTGGAATTAGTAGTTTTGCCACATGTTACATCACATTATTTTCATGTCTATAGCTAGCAAAGAGCTATATGCAAATAAATTACATCTCCGTGTGACAATAAATATAACAAGGTAGCATAACTGGTGTGCATAAAGAATGTAAACATCACTGGTGTATACAAAAATATAAAATGAAATGAAACTCAATTTCTCATTGATATAGACCGTAGCCTACAATTTCTAGTTTTAGATAGACAAGAAGCCAATTGCTCTGATGACAAATGCATATCCACCTGGAAATGATTTGTTTTGTATCTTAGATTAGGATGAATCTTTTTCTTATAGACACCTTGATATTTGATAACTTTTGGGGTACAAGATAAAAATGAAGAATTTTTATGTGACTAGTTTTGGAAATTCTGAAGCTATTAATTATCTCAGATAAAAAAAATAATATTTATGATTTGAATGATAATTTTGTGAGAAATACAAAAAAATTATCAGTGAAGATGTGATTTAAACTTAATTAATAATACATTAGAAATTATGAACAAACAAGTAATAATTATTTTCGATGTTGAAATTTTCTTTTTTTTCCTCATTTTTTAAATGGTAATCACTAGTTGTCTTAGGCTTATTGTTTTATTTAGTTGTTCTAGTTTCTATCAATCTAAAGGTTTTTGCTCCAACATTATTAAAACTGAAGTTATTCTGAAAATTGTGTCTTAAATCAATTTTTTAAAAACTCAATATAGCGCCAGGACCATTAAGTAGTTTTAAAATGAAATTATGCTGACATATTTCTAAAATACATGTCCAATATCCAAACTGATGTCCTCAATTGGATATAAAATATTATCAGAAAACAAATATGAAAATAAATGAATGAGATAATGGGAAAGTAGTTTGGAGGAAAAAAAATTAATTATCAGAAAATGGAATTTGAACATAATTTGAAACTATTTTCTTTCCAAGCAACATATACAAATAACATGAGAAGTTTCACTGAGTTAACATCTATTTTTTATATAGACCAAAATTGAACTATGGACCAAGAACTTACACAAAAATGAATTTAGACAATGATTAACATATATGATAGTTTACATTGTAGATTTAGTCTTAATTAAAATTGGTTTTATGTACAATATTTTTAAGGCAGTTAATAAAACTCAATTTATAACCATCTTATAAAAGATCAAAGTCATTGTTAATCTATAATCTTACAATTTTTGATATTTTTTTAAAAAAAACGCTATGTTAGTCTGTTATATTAGTCTTTAATCAAGTATTAAGATTTATGTCTGGGCTAAAGACAATTTCTAGTTTAGTAAATGATTAATGATAATCATTTCCATGTTTATTTGAAGTGGATGGTGTCAAAATTGTGGGAAGAATGAATTTGACACTTGTAAATCAAAATATAACAAAAATTTATTGATGAAATGTTATATAATAATGTAAAATTGAGATCATTTCATGCATCATATATAAGTAACATAAAGTCCTGCAGTGCCCATCTTTATTTGCTGTTCTAGAAACTTTTATTGGAAGTTAATAGTGAAATTGCTAAATTAAACTGTATTCATCATAGATGGAAACAATGCTTACTTGACCTTTATATAAATTAATTTATATAATTTATTGTTAGAAAAAAGGTTGCCTCAACAACAGTTTGAAGTTGTTGGTTGTTATTGATATTTGGGTTTGTCTAAGTGTTGACTGTTTTTCAATAATAAATTAATTGGTGTTGACTGGTTTTTAATGATTACTTATAAACCCATTTAGCCTTAAGCATTATTACACTTATTATTTAAATATTTGCATTATGTACTGTTATAATTGACTATTAATTAGTCTGCATTCAGAATCAATTTTATTTACCTGTTTAAAGAGGTTTATTTAAACTTTTTTGTATCAATATTTTCAATCTCTGTGGTCAAGTTCCAATATTTACTGTCTACGTAAGTATATTAGAACATTAATAAAGACAGGGATTCACTCTTATTGTTAAAAAAAAAGTTGCCTTGACAATAGTTTGAAGTTGTTAATTGTTATTGATATTTGGGTTTGTCTAAGTGTTGACTGTTTTTCAATAATAAATTAATTTGTATTTAAAAAAAATAAATTCTAAATTAATTTGTATTTAACACAATATATATATAATATCCAAATATAAAATTTCAATATAAATTTTTAAGTAAATAGAAGAAGCCTTCGAAAACGTTCGGATAATTTATAATTTGTTGATATTTATCTATATATCATATTTGTTGTTTAAGTTATATTTTGGAATTAATGTGTGAATTTATTTTAACGGACTTAAATTTTAAATTAGTATGCTTATCACACATTTGTTTTAGTTATATATATATATATTAATTTTATTAAAAATAGACAATAATTATAACTGAATGCAGGCCTTGGTATATCAATTATTTATTACTTTATCAATTATTATATTTGAAAAAAAAATCATTACTTTCGATATTTCTTTTAAAATAATACAACGGCATTCCTTTCAGCCTTTATATCTTCAGCGAATTACTTGGTTCGCTAAAAATTTGTAAAAGCTTGTATAATTTTGTATAGGCATATAGGTTGTTTCCAAACCAACAGACACAAAAAGAATAACTACTCCGCAATTAATATGTACAATTTATTAGTGCTTAAAATATACACACGTTAGTTAAACAAATGAATAAATACAGTTGATACCACTGAATGCTGGGATAGTCAAACAGAGTATAAACTCACTTCTAGCTAAATGATTAGCCTGCCTTGTGAAACTCTGGTAAGACTCTTCCAGCTATGTATTTAGCTTGCCTCAAGTTGGCTGTAATGCCTCTAAAAGGCTATTTAATTGCAGATACCCTACCTTACTGGAAACATGTGGATTTGGTGCGTGAACCCCATTGAAGAATTTAATCCCTTTGGATAGCAACTGGCTGCTAGCCAATCAGGTAAGGAATCTGGAATAGTCCATTTTTAAAAGCAAGGTCAGATATGACTATAACTTTTTTTAATAATAAAATGAGGTGGGTGTATTTGACAAAGGATTTGACAGTTATATTATTAAAAATGATTTTTCAAATAATTTTTGTACTAACACCAACACAATGTAAGTCACATATACTTATAATGAATATATGTGTATTTTTAAGGAAACAAAATTTTTATTTAAACCCTAAGATCACTTGATCATTATTATTTTAATGTTAACTTTAAAACCAATAGAAATAATGAGAAAACCATTTTGCTATATCTAACTTAAAAATAAATGTCCTTTATAAATTTAAGAAATGTAAAACTACAAATGAATGAAATCGGCTGAACATTTGGCTAAAATAAAGATTAATGTTTGAGCAAAACCTTTCTGCTGAGTCGAAAGAAATTAAAAAACCAAATGAATTATGTCTGAAAAATCAAAATAACCAAGACAGATATATATTGACTACTTAAAAGCAACAAAATGAATGAAGACTTTTGATAAAGTATATTATCGACTGATGGATTACTGATGATATGGGGGGCAGCATCTTGTTCTCAACAAGAAAACAACCCATTTATTCAAGTAAAACCTTTTATCAAAACTGCAAATAGATTTGGTTATCAATACTACTTTAATATATTAAAAAACAACTAATTTTTCACAACTGGTTTGGAGGATTTCTAGATTGTTATTTAGAGATATTAAATCACCCCAAATGGCTATTTTGAAATACCGTCTCTAATATATATTTTTGGATATTTTTTAGAGAGCAAAGTGCTGAATTTCTTAGCCACGAGGAGTCATTTAATATTTGATATCATTAAAAACTAGTCAACACTTAGACAATCCCAAATATCAATAACAATCAGCAATCTCAATCTGTTGTCAAGGCAAGCTTTTTTTTAACAATATTTGATATTTACTTCATTTTAGGATTAAGCGTTGGGATTATTTGAACTATTTATTGTACAATTTCAACTGCAACAAAAAAATAAAATTCTATAGTTTTTCAATCACTCATTTTCACGTGTTGTTTTGAGTATTATCTTTGGTAGTGAACAATTTTTAAAGTATTGTTAATTTGTATTATAATTTTAAAAAATGGAAAAATCATATTGGTTTACTGTGCGACACACTTTTTTTTTTTTAAAAAAAACTATCTCTTAAAGATTTCAAGTATATTAGTTGAGACATTAAAAACAAACAAAAAAATTTTACGTTCTAATAAGCAATCAGATTAAAGTAAGAAAGTAGGATTAATGGTAAGTATTAAAAAAACTAAAGTAAAGTTTAAAGGATTTTCTCATATGAAGAAATTAAACATTGATGATGACAAGTTAACAACTACAAATACTTTAGTCAGATTATTACTACAGATAGAATCATAATGGATGAAATTAATTGTACAATTGAATTTGGTTAAAATGCTTTTGGTAGAAATATATTAATATTAAACACTAAAATGCCTATATGGTTGAAAAAGAGGGTTTTCAATAAAGGTGTTTTATCAGTTCTTATTGATCTGAGACATTTATCAGTAGAGCAATAAAGACTTCATATCACTTAAAGAAATATGCAGAGATGCATGTTAGGAGTAACAAAAAGAGATCAAAACAAAATACATGGGTGAGAGAATAAACAAGTGTTACTGACATCACTGGTAAAGTTAAGAGCCTAAAGTGGAGTTGGGATGGATATATTTCTAGGATAATAATAGACAGTTAATATCTTCAACTGGATTCCAAAAGATTGTGATAATCTAGTAAGAGATCACATATGAGATGGATAGCTTAAATAAAGCATGCTAGGATGGTGTGGAAAAGATGCTAGAGATCAGAGATGGACTGAACATGGAAGGATCTTCCTACTATAATGAATTTAATAATGTTTGAAAATGATGACGAATAAAGATTGTCTCCAACCCAGTTTTTTAAATTTACCTAGGCCAAAATAACTTTCCAAATATTATATGAATTTGTTTTGTAGTGTTAAACATTACACAAGTGTTATATTTTAGAAAATCTTTATTTATACTAACCATAATGTCCTACATGGTTCAATGCAGTGGTATAATGTCAAAATTTGAAGTGTAAAGTTCTCAGACTGATTTCATTTCTGGCATTGTTAGCACATGAGCTTCTTATGAACTCTTGAGCAACAGAGCCATTCAATTATTGTTTTTATTTAGTAACCAACAATTTAAGAATCATGAGTACTTGTGAGTTTTTATGTAAACCAAGACAGAAGCCCATATTTTTGATAATTCTACAGTTTGGAGGAAGGGGAAGATGTTTACAAATTTTTTTTTTGAAAATATGTGTTTAATAAGTATATATATATTATTTTATTATTTTATATAGCGGTATGTTTTTATGTAATAGTGATATTCGTGATTAAGCCAATGCACATGTACTTTAAAGATAAATTATAAATGAATACTCTCAATTTTTTCAGACATGAGATATAGTATTTTAGAAAGAATGGAATGAATCCACCCACTCTTTCGACCCAAATGTTTAAGTATGAGCAAATCTTAAGTGTGTGGAAATGAGAGCGTGAAGGTGTTAAACGATCACTTTAAATTACATTTGTTATGTTTGAACGAATGATACTTGCGAAATCTTTAGTTGAAATTAAACATATATAATGAGATATTATTTTATATAGCGGTATGTTTTTATGTAATAGTGATATTAGCGATTAAACCAATGCACATGCATTTTAAAGATAAATTATAAATGAATACTCTCAATTTTTTCAGACATGAGATATAGTATTTTAGAAAAAATGGAATGAATCCACCCATTCTTTCAGCCCAAATGTTTAAGTATGGGCAAATCTTAAGTGTGTGGAAATGAGAGCATGAAGGTGTTAAACGTTTTGGTCTAAAGAATGGGTGGATTCAATCCATTCTTTCTAAAATACTATATCTCATGTCTGAAAAAATTGAGAGTATTCATTTATAATTTATCTTTAAAGCACATGTGCATTGGCTTAATCACTAATATCACTATTACTATTACTTTAAAAAAGAAATTATTGTGGAAAAATTAATTACAATATTTAGTTTATTTTCTTTCTTTTTTTGGATTAATCTATGAAAAGAAAAATGAAAAAAACAAACACCATATAACTACAATATTTATACTTTATTCATGTTGAAGTCATGCAATCATAATCATATTATGACCATTAACCCAGGTTTTCCAGGAAAAGATCCCATACCTTTGGAAATAGTCCATTGCATCATGGTCTGCGACAGGAATATCACAAATTTATATTATTATGACAAAAAACTACTGACAAAAAGAAGCACACTGAATTAAACCAAAGTACAACAATGTTAGTGTTTCATAGCTTGCTGTTAAAATATATGTAAAAATTGAAATAAAGTTTTTTAATGGAATTTATTCCTTTTTTAATTTAATAATTGATTTATTAATTTTGTTTTAAGTTACATCTTTGATAAATTATAGATGTCCCTTTAATAGTGCATTTATCAAAAAATATGGGTGCTCATTTTGGGTTACTTGAAAATTCACAAGTACCAATCATGTATGATCATTTTTTGTAAAGATTATTATATAAAATCAGTGGAAATTGTTTGTAATATTTGATGAATTATATTTGTCTTAGTGTAACTAAAAATACCCAATAATTAGTTTATTCTATTATTTATTGTCAGGAAGAAATAAATATATATGAATAAAAAAAGAAATAAAGAATTGGGAACATGAGTAAAAAAAGATTAAAAATTGATAATAAAAAAGGTAGTATTTTTATATGCTGGTATATAAAAAAAGACTTTAAACATATTTCAACTTTAATAAATTTGAAATCTATATCGATTACAAGAAATATTATAAATTCTGGTCTAATAAAAAGGATAAGATTCATTTATACATTTTATATTTACTTAAACTTAAAAAAATGATTATTGTAAATAAATTTTTGCTATAAGATACATTTCAACTTAAATGTGAATAATATATATATTTAAATTTAATATTTTTAATGAGTCCATGTAAATGCAAATCATTTAATAAATGTGAACTCCAGTATATAAATGAAGTTAAATCCACAGGCAAAAGGTAATGAAGTGCACCAACCAATCAGACTGGTTCTGCTGGCTGAAAAAAAAACAATAATAAACTTGTCCAAGCTATTACTGATTAAAAGATGACCAAAGAGACCTTTTCATCAGTCACTAATGTTGCTATGTTTGTTGAAATAAAAAAACTCAAACAAAAAAGTTATTATAGGTTAATGAGAAAACTTGTTTAGACTCAGGGATTGACAGTTAATATTAATTTATTTATTGGCAACATCAGTAGATTAAAGATTATCTCAATTTACATGGACATTATCTTTTCATTTCTATTTTTTATTATAATAACAATCCATTAAAATATTTGATTCAATATATGTATTTCATAGGACAAACAAGTATGAATATGATATGGAGACAATTTACAAGCAAGTTGTACAAAAAATCTTTTTTTTTCAATTAACCTGAAAATAACACCCATCCCTTTTAGTAGGTCAATGCCTATAAATTTTGTCAGATAAAAAATGATTAGGTAAAGTACATTAAACATTAATATAAGAAAAGATGGACATTATTTACAAATTTATTTTAAGCAATGCTTCTTTGTAGATTTTGCTTGTAAATTGACTCAATAATGTATTTATATTTCTTTGTTCCATGAAATAGGATTTAGATTCTTAACATATTTGATAGTCATGAAATTATTTATGAACTTTTTATAACCATTAATATAAAAGTGCAATTAATAAAATTGGAGTTGAATAAGTTCCCTTTAGTTCTGTAATAACTTAACTACCACTTTTACGTCACTAAACTACAGAGATTAGATTTATATATTCTTCGAGCTTTTAATGCAATAGGCTTAATGTCTTAACCATGTTGAGATTATGCCAGATATAAATATGGAATTATTAATTATAATACCATAACTAAATAAGTAAATAAAAGTCTATGTCTTATTGTCTTTCACATTAATAATCAAATAATAAAAATGAAATTCAGGTCACATTTTTATAAAGAAGTAAAAGTGGAATAACCTATGCTTCCATTGGTTTTTAAATAATTAAATTAATCTATCATATTTATATCAGAAAACTATAATCAGTGCAATAAATCCATCTATTTGTTGCACTTATGATAATAATACGCTTTACTTTCTAAGCAAATTGAAAGTTTAGAGTAAAAATAATATGTATGAAAGGTGTAAATATGCTGTTATTAATTATGAAATCCGATTTAATTAAGCAGAGGGTGGATCATGTGTTCCATTTTCAATAATCTTGGTATTAGTAATCAATTAGAAGCCAAATAATAATCTTTAAATATAAAATGATAGTGTTTTTGTAGGAAAAAGTGCTATCTCGCTAACAAGTAAAATAACTAGACAAACCCATATTTTATATCTCTATCATTGGTTTAATAAATTGCAATATCATATATACATTGGGAATAAATATTTCCATTTTGAAATTTGAATATGCTTAGAAAACTAAATTTATTACTATCAAAACACACAAAAAAGAAAAGACTATTCTATTTACTATAGTTTAATATCGTAAAGATGTAGAATTTGTTAAATTATTCCATAGCTATACAGAAAATAATCAAATTCTATTTTTAATATTGTGTAAATATAATGTTTAATATTTATTGGTTTCCCATCCAATTGATTACCAATGCTATGCGACAAAGTCTCTATCTTTTGTTTAATTGATTATGATTTCTTATTTAATATAATGTCATATTTGTATGTGGTGTGAATATTTTTTTTCTGAAATTTCAATATAGTAAACGAAGCTTATTAATATTGAAGGTGCACACAAGAAGTTTATTCTATTATTTGTAGTTTGTTGATATAAAAATGGTGAGGATTTGGTTAAATTGTTTTATAGTTTGAGAAAACTTAGGCAATCACAATGTTGAGTCTTACATTTTAAGGCCATGTAAATTTATGCATAAATAATTTGTGATATAATCATCAGTGAGATGAAAATTACTGTTACGATAGTTAAACATGATTGTTACCTTTTTTTTGCTGAGATCCGCAAAATGATCTTTAATAAATAAATAACTAATTTCTAAATCCAGATTTTCTTGTGCTCTCCCAAAACAATACTCCCATATAGGAACATCAGCTGCAGTATGAACTCTTTTTTTATAAAACGCAGCATATTTATATTCATATTCCAAAGATATATCTCTAATATAAGAGTACAAAAGTCGCCACACAAAATAATCATGAATTTGCCTAAAAAAAAATAAATAATAATTTAATTAATAATTATATGTCCGTATGTAGATGTGCGTATAATAACATATAAATGAAATACAAAAACATTAATTTCATTATTTGTAGACTAATGTAAACTTTAATCAATAAAACAATATAAGAAAAAATAAACTTATTGAATGCATAGCTCCAGCTCTTTTATTTCAAAGCATTATTTTTTAACGGCGAATTTATCATTGATCAAAAAAAAAGTTGGCTTTTCCAGGCAGTCTTTTTTCTAAATTTTAACTGATGTTAGCATTGCTCATTGTAAATGAACAGACCAAATCAATTGTTTTCAAAATAGAATGAATTCACGTATATGTTATAATTTGTTAAGCAAGTTTGTTTATATTTTCAATCAGAAATAAATCACACACGTGTCATTAAGAGCTTCTCTGCTAAACTATTCACACTATTATCATTTATTTGTTACTGTTATTTTTATCCGGTTGAAGGCAAGTGTTCTCTTGTTAAAATATGGGATATATTTACTTCAATATTATTTTATTTAATATGGCTGCTGCAACAACATGTTTTATAAAACATCTTTTTCACATGAGTACATTCATTTCAACAGCCCTGAATAACGCACAGCAAGCAAAACTTACTTATATATAGATATAATAAACATTTCCATACTTCCCATTCTTTTTAAATACATATAAGTAAAGATATAATAAAAGACAAATGACTCCCGAGATGCATTTCGTGCTGAACCAGCACTCATCAGTTGGCCCAAGTCACAATCTCTCATATACATCTTTATTATATGCAAAGTATTTATCTCTAATAAATTGTTACATTTTCATTTACCATTGTCAAACTTCTTCCACTCACAACTTTGACGCCATCCATTTCAGATAAATACACTAATGTGAGTGGAGGAAGTTTGACAATGGTAAATGAAAATGTAACGACTTATATATAGACTGAAGGACAAATGAATTCACTTGTTTTTTAAAATCTTTGCTTGCAGGTGAGGGCATGTCAATTTACATTAAAACAGTGCGTGTGTGAAGATTGATTTACTTCCTAATGTGTTGCAATAAATAATGGGCTGTATAAAAAAAAAACAAATATTTATCAAAATTAAGATTTGTATAATAAAAATATTTTTGATATGATTTTTAAGTTACTAATTTATCTACAATATACATTACTGTAGATATTTTTTAAAAATTATTTTATTACTAGGGAAATACTAAATTAACTATAACTTTATAAACAGATATAAAAAACTGATTTTTGTATTCTCTGTTGAAGCTGCCAATATTGGTGTGAGATTCACATAGTATGTCTCAAACTCATTCATAATAACATTTGAACAATATGTGCATCAGTGTTTATACTATAAATTTAAGAGTTCCACTGAAACAGCAATGAATCATTATTTTAGATTTTGTTTTAATCCATAGATGTCAGTAATTATCAATAGATAAAAAAATGAGTTCAGAGATTAAGTTGTATAAAAAAGGCTGTAATTAGTTTCATTACATTTCTAGAGCAAAAATATGGCATTTGGTTGTGTCTTGTTTTAATTAAAGACTTTTCCAAAAAATAACTCTAAAAATATATTTTGCATAAGCTTATCTGGTGAGAAATAAAAAAAAAAATTACATTGCTACAGAAATGTAATTTTTTTATTTATTTTTTTAGAAAAATGTATTTACTTTAATATTTTTTAGTATTGTACTTATATTTAAAATTATTTTTATTTTACCACAAGCTCTAATCAGTGTAAAGATCACATTTTGAACTTCTATTGGTTAAACCTAAATTTCTAAAAAATGGTTAAAATATTCTCAAATTCTAACACCATAAAGCTATTAATAGATGCAAATTCTGAGACAAATATCATTAGATGGTGCAGAGAAACTGCTCAAAACATTTCAGAGCTTTTCTTAAAAGCAGTTAAACTATATAATAAATCATTAGGGGTTATAAAAATGATATACATGCTGCTGCTATGTTGTTTTCTAGTTCTCAACTTTTGTGCATTACAACTATACAGTAACAATATATCACATACCTTCACATGTAATGAGTGATAATCTGTCGATCTCAGTAAAACAAATGTACAAAATCTGTAACTCCAAAGTTTTCACAAACAACACATGGATATAATGCTCATATTTAATTAAAAATTAAGATATGTAATATATTGGACTACTATCACAAATTAAAATAAAGGAAGGTCATCAAAAGTTAATAGTCTAAGGTGGAACTGGACTAGACACATTATAAGAAGAGGTGTTTATAGATAGACAATTGAAAGATTAAACTGAACTCTGAGATTATAACTGACCTAGAAGAAGGTCCACATGTGAGATGGATGAATGAAATAAGAAAATTTACAGATTTGATGCAGAGAAGTGAGGCCAGTAATGACTAAACTTGGAAAGACATTCATCTTGCAATGGGTAGTAATGGTTGAAAATGATGATAATGATTTGTAATTAACTTATCTCATTTAAAATAATTAATTATTTGTAATTAGTTTATCTCATTTAAAATAATTAATTATTAGCAATAAACGTAAAATATAAATTAGCGTGTAAAATATTGGTGCTGGTAAAATCATTTTTCTAATAGCTTCTTATAGAGAAACAACGAATACAGCAACGCCAATTTTTCATTTCAAATACATAGTTTTACTTCCTTGTTTGCTAAATATTCATTTACTGATCAATAGTATATAAAATTAAAAGTGTGTAAATGCTTGAAAGAGAAGCTATATAGAGTGAAAAAACTGTTAAATGCTAAGGGCTTTCGAGGCCGTTTGCCTCATATTCATAGCGATAATGCGAAATGCAGAACAGAGAAATAACAGCGACATGCAAAGTATATGCAAATGATTTAGAAAGCCCAACGTTTGCAAATGTCAGTTGATTATGAGAATTGGTTATATGTTAATTGGTTGAAAAAAGTAGAATTCTAAGATCTATTAGAATACAAAAAAAAGTTTTATCTGGCTTAAATTTGAATGTAGATTGTATATATGAACATAATCGTATATAAAAACTGTAACAGAATATATAATTTAATATTTATTTTAAAAATCTAGTATTTTCCAATATATCATAGTTAAGGTTATCAATAATGCTTTTGTACTTTATAATTAATAAAAATATCCTACTATGGGCTTGTAAGAAATAATTGAAAAAGAAAAATTGAAGAAGTCTTCTTTATTGGTCAAAATAAACAAGAAATAAATAAAGATTTTTAGATGTTATTTAATGGTGAATTGTTATAATGTTTATAGGAATATGATACTATTGTCTTTAAGGTATATTACTTTTCTAAAAGAAATATTAAAGTATACATTCTATTATAACGTCTTCATATTACATGAAATGGCAAACGTTTAATGTATTATATATATTATAGTGAAAATGAGTTAAAATTTTATAAACAAATGCAAAACTCTCCATAAAGTAGTGCCACCTTGTGCCAACAAAAGTAATCAATGGATGCCAGAAGGCTTGTGCATAAAATCCCTATCTAATGCCTACTCATCCAATATCCCCAGACTAGTTTCTGGCTTGTGGCCATCATCAGTGAGGAGCCTTGGATTGTTTACAACAATTATGTGCTAGTATGAAATGGTGATCATGTGATGTTAAAATTTTATAATCACAATTTATCAAAAGTAATATTATTAATGAAATAAAATTTATCATATATTTTTCACCTCTAATTATTTAACTCCAATAATTTTTTATCAGCTTTTTTTTAAAAAATCTCTCGTTAAATATATATATACACACACACACAACTGTCTTTCTACCTTTTAACACCCAGCAGATGACTTGTGTGATCAAGTCGAAACATCGGTATATCAATATTAAAAATTTTTAACACCAATGAATATGTTATTTATATATATATATTAAATACTGTAATTTATTGACTTTTTTTCATTTTCTTTTTTTTTTTTTTTGTTTAAGTTTTCATTTTTTAAAAGTAAAGAAATAAATATTCTTTTTAAAATTGAGTAATTGGATTTTCCTTTTATTAATTCAGGTAGCATAATTACAAAATATTTTAATCTGCAAGTGAAACATATATAAACGAATTTGAAAACATCCACAATATGAAATATTTATTTAGTCATGTGTAAAATAACTAATTTAAAAAATGAGAGTTTTTTTATTTTTAAATTTATGACATTACATCCTCATGGGATGAATTTGAATATAGGTACTATCACATCTTTGTATTACCCTGTTTCCTAGGGATTTGTTGTTGTTTTTTATTTCCTAAATAATTATTTTAGAGGTGGACTAGCAGGAAGTGGAATAAATATAAAATATATATGTACACCCGGGTCTCGTTTTATGCGGATTTATCTAATGCAATTTTGAAGTTACGCGATTCATGTGTCTTCTTAATATCTTTGTATGCGGTTTTCTTTTATGTGATAAAAATTATTAGATCAGAAGTAGAGCTTCGATAATGCGCTATTACTTTAAATATTATAAATTTTGCGCATTAACGTCATATTTAAAGTAATAGCGCATTATCAGAGTTCGACTTCCATCTAATAATTTCAACATTGTTAGTGCTTTATAATAGTACTGTAATAGATTTTATGTAATAAAGAAGTTCATAATTCTCTTAAAATCAGAATTTCTCCATTTTATATACACACATCAAATTTTACAAGACTATAATGTAAATCTGTTCAAATGTTATACATGAAAAATACTGTTTGTTGTTGTTTTTGCATTTTAAATCGTGTTTTATTATTGCTTTTTATAAAAATGGTACATAATTAATTAATCATTTAGTGTCCGCAAGTAATAAATTTTACAAGATTATAATATAAATCTGTACAGATATTATAGATGCCTATACAATGTATGTTGTTGTTTTTGCATTTTAAATCACGTTCAATTTTTGCTTTTTATAAAACAAGTACATAATCAATTAATCATACAATGTCTGCAAGTTTATTTTTAAAAGGTGAGTAACAGCAGTGGGCACAAATAATATTGGCAATTAAAATCTTATTTTTAATTGTAATTAACAATTTAAAAATTACGTAATGAGATGATTACATTTATATCGGCCTTTCAAGCCAATTGTGCAAACGCTTTGTGAGTGTTAAATAATAAATGAATACCCTCTGACCAATACAAGATATAGAATTTATGCAGGAATAAAAAGAATCCCTCTTATTCCTACGACTCAAATATTTATATATGAGCAAATCTGAAGTACTGGCACAGAAGGCGTGACAATAGAACGGTCACTTTAAATTACTATATACAATGTCTGAATGAATGACGCTAATGAAATTTTCTAGAATTTACTAAACGTCATTCCAACTGAAACTTAATCATATATATATAAATAAGCATTTATTTTTATAGCGTCTGTATATAATTGTAATTACATTTATATCGGCCTTTCAAGCCAATTGTGCAAACGCTTTGTGAGTGTTAAATAATAAATGAATACCCTCTGACCAATACAAGATATAGAATTTATGCAGGAATAAAAAGAATCCCTCTTATTCCTACAACTCAAATATTTATATATGAGCAAATCTGAAGTACTGGCACAGAAGGCGTGATGATAGAACGGTCACTTTAAATTACTTTATACAATGTCTGAATGAATGACGCTGATGAAATTTTCTAGAATTTACTAAACATCATTCCAACTGAAACTTAATCATTTATTATTTAACACTCACAAAGTGTTTGCACAATTGGCTTGAAAGGCTGATATAAATGTAATTACAATTATATACAGACGCTATAAAAATAAATGCTTATTTATATATATGATTAAGTTTCAGTTGGAATGACGTTTAGTAAATTCTAGAAAATTTCATCAGCATCATTCATTCAGACATTGTATATAGTAATTTAAAGTGACCGTTCTATCATCACGCCTTCTGTGCCAGTACTTCAGATTTGCTCATATATAAATATTTGAGTCATAGGAATAAGAGGGATTCTTTTTATTCCTGCATAAATTCTATATCTTGTATTGGTCAGAGGGTATTCATTTATTATTTAACACTCGTAAAGCGTTTGCACAATTGGCTTGAAAGGCCGATATAAATGTAATTACAATTATATACAGATGCTATAAAAATAAATGCTTATTTATATATATGATTAAGTTTCAGTTGGAATGACGTTTAGTAAATTCTAGAAAATTTCATCAGTGTCATTCATTCAGACATTGTATATAGTAATTTAAAGTGACCATTCTATCGTCACACCTTCTGTGCCAGTACTTCAGATTTGCTCATATATAAATATTTGAGTCATAGGAATAAGAGGGATTCTTTTTATTCCTGCATAAATTCTATATCTTGTATTGGTCAGAGGGTATTCATTTATTATTTAACACTCGCAAAGCATTTGCACAATTGGCTTGAAAGGCCGATATAAATGTAATTACAATTATATACAGATGCTATAAAAATAAATGCTTATTTATGTAATGAGATGATGTAAAATGATGAAATTTGATTTTTAAACGGAATTGAAAATTAAAAAATTAAAGACAAAAATAAGAATTTAATTTTTAATTCTTAGTTTTAATTAAATTTTGCTCAACAGTGATGAGTCATTGTCTTTTTATTATTGTAAGTCTTACGTTCTTATTTTTATTTTAAACTTTTAGTTTATTTTAACGGAGAGAAAAAAACACCCAAGAAAATGAATTTCTTTGTAAACAAAAATTTCAATTTTAGATCACTTAGTGAAATGAGAAGGATCAACAGCGATTGGAAAATGTTTTAGTTGTATTTTCTCTTGACCTCGTTTAAGGAGAAGCTACAGTACCTCATATCACATCGCATCATGATGAATCTGAAGTCTTGAATAGTATTAATGATTAAAATACCCTACATGTATGAAAAAATGTAAATTATGCATAAAAATATATTGTTTTGAATAAAATTAAACACTGTAATTAATAAAAAAAAGTAAAAAAACTTTGTCTTGTATCAATTTTTTTCAAATTTGAAATTTTTTATTAGTCATATTTTATTTTATTTTTTTTATGTGAATTTTAAAGTAATTTTACATTGTTGCTTTGCTTTTATGCAATTTTTGGAAAATTACAGTCCCCCATTTTTCAATGTAAGTTAAGTCTATTTTTGTGCGATTTTTTTGTGTGTATTTTCTGAGGAACCTATCTACCACATAAAATGAGACCCAGGTATATAAGATAAATATGTATATAGTAAAATACATATACACTTGGGTCTCATTTTATGTGATAGATTGGTTCCTCAGAAAACATGCACAAAAGAAATCGCACAAAAATAGACTTAACTTACCTTGAAAAATGAGGGATAGGTTACTATAATTTTCAAAAATCACATAAAAGAAAAGTAACAACTTAAAATTACTTTACAATTTGCACAAAAAAAAAAAAAAATAAGGAAATAAAATATGACTGATAAAAAATTTCAAATTTGAAAAAAATTGATACAAGATGAACTTTTTTTTACTTTTTTATTAATTTATTCAAAACAATATATTTTTATGTGTGCTTTACAGTATTTTTCATTTTTTCATACATGTACAGTATTTTGATCATTATCGCTATTTGACAATAAGTAAGTTCATTAGTAAAATCAGATTCATTACAAGAGCAAATACAACTAGTCCCAACTTTATTTTTTGAATTGCTCTTATCGTGGACTCACTGAAATTAAATGTTTTTCAATTGCTGTTTATCCTTCCAATTTTGGTAAGTGATCTAAAATTGAAATTTCTGTTTCCAAAGAAATTCATTTTCTTCTCCGTTAGAGCAAACTAAAAGTTTAAAATAAGAACTTAGACTTATGATAATAAAAAGAGACCGAATCACCACTGTTGGACAAAATTTAATTAAAACTAACAATTAAAAATTAAATTCTAATTTTTGTCTTTAATTTTTTAATTTTCAATTCCGTTTAAAAATCAAATTTCATTATTTCCCTTTACATTAATTTCAGATCATGTTACATAATTTTTAAATTGTTAATTATAATTAAAAATCAGATTTTAATTGTCAAATTTAATTATGCCCACCTCTATAACTCATCTTTTAAAAATAAACATGTGGACACTAAATGATTAATTGATTACGTGTACTCTTTTTTTTAAAAAACAAAGATATAATGCGATTTAGGTCATTGATAGTTTCCCAACATAATGTATAAAACCTTAAGAGCAATGGGGCATTACATTGGGATCCTAGAAATGTTTTATTAAAAGGCTAATGAATACATTATAAGAAATGATAGTTGTATCAAAGTTGATTAAATGATTCTTGTAACACAATATCACATTTTGTATGCATAAGTTAATTAATTAGGGAACTAAAATTATATTATTTTCAAAAATATGCAGTATTAGTTTATAAATTATCAAAGGTAAAAACATTATGATTCAACAATAGGTTTGGATAAACATTTTAAATTTATTTATTCAAATGGCCTGTATAATTAATGCTATTTCAGAAAAACATTTAACTTGAATGCTAATTGGCTTGATTTATTGAGTATATATGCTCATTTAAATAATAATAATAACAACAACAACAATGAAAAATTTCTTACTGATCAGAAGAGTTCTTAAGTAGTAGAAGCAGTTTTGATAAATAATTACTGTCCCCTGTAATGACAACTATGCTATTTTTAGTGATGTGCTCATTTCCAAAATATCCTCCAAAAAATTCAAACCAGTTTATTTTTACTTCAAGCTGTAATAAAAAGAATAAGTTTATCAAATATATAAATGGTTAATGCTAAAAGGACATTTTTATTAATTAATTAATAAATAATATCACAATATATTTTTTTCATAAATTTATTATGTCTCCTTTTATTACAAAAGCAAGTTGACTCTGAAATACATGTGAGCATTGCAGGTATATTTCATTAGATTGTTATGCTTATAAATATTGAAACAGTAAGATTTGCTTTGCAATTCTTCATTAAAGCAAATCTTTGTTTCACCATTTCTCACTTTTTTCCTGCCCTTATACCATATTTTAAACCCCAATTTATTGTAGTGTGTTTGTACTACACTTATATGCCAAATCTCATCTAATTTAGACCATGAGCATTACTTGTGTTATATATTGAAGCTGGAAATATAGTACTTATTTCTGCTTCACCTAGTGCCAATGTCATCAGCACTAGTATGTGTTTGAACCCAATCTTGTATATTAACTGACACCCATCTCATAATAGGTGGTAATATATTTATAATCAATATTATAATATTTTATCTAATTTATATTTCATTAATTTATATTTTATGATTAAAACTAACCTCTTTATAACAGTGATTTGTTTTATAATATTTGTGGAAATGTATATTTTGTTTATTTTATTAAGTTGGCATTGAGTAAATAATTGAATCCTAGATATCTATAGAATGTTACAAATATTTTAAATTTTTTCATTAAAGTTCATTTTTTCAATTAATCAGTTGGTAATATTTTATATTTATCTTTTGATAAATGTACATTATAGAATCAATTATGTAAACAATCTAATATTTGTAAGGAATATTTTGTAAAATTGTATTTTACATTTTATATCAAATATTAAGTTTGAAAGTCACCATATTATTTATAGAATGTACCAAATTCCTAAAATTTTTGTGAATGAAATTTACATTTTTAAAAATCTAAATCATAATTAAATAGGCTTTGTTAATATGATGACTGATAAACTTAATTATGCTTGTTGCTGTTTTCTTTTAATTAGAAAAATGAACCCTTGGGGCATGTTTAATGCAAGATTGTAGATTTCCCATTCAGGCAGACGCTGACCACAGAGAAAGTCACCAGCAAACATCATGTAGATTTAATCCTAATAAATAAGGCCAGATCAGATAAATACTGGAAAATTTTGATAAGAGGATTAATGAAAAACAGTTCAGTGATGAGAATTGACTGGTATTTAAAGTACATCGTGCATAAAGAATGACAGGGTAAAAAGATTGGCCATTTGCTTTTCAGAACTCTGTTTCCACCAGCTCATCACAATGGCATTCCAGTGCTCTCAACTCCTAGCCTGGAGACTGTACTGTATCAAGGAAGCCTGCTAAGTGAACTGATTTAATAATGGCCTGTTTCAAGCCATGAAACATCTACCGATTTATTGAGGTAGTCTTCAATTTGCCACAAGCCTCTGTTTCTAGCTTACTTTGTTTTTTAAAATCAATGTTAATTTGTATTATATATATATATATATAATACATATATAAAACTTGTTTTTGTTTTTCATATATATATCTGTAATGTTTATACAGCTTAATTTTAAATTGCATTTTTTAATTATTTTTTTCTTAAATTTAAAATTATTAATTTTATAAAATTCCACATTACTTTGATGTGGCAAATTTATTTTAATTTCTTTTCTTGGTTTATTTATATTGATTTACTGAAACTGCCAAGTATAAAACTCAATGAGCAACTAACTTTAAACCCTCTCCCTTTTATTTTCTCCAATTACCAATCATTTCAGGAGACTTTTTTTCTATTAAATTAATTAATAGAGAAAGCTCGTTTAGTTTTGTATCTCTTATAGTATAAATTTATAATTGAAATTATTTTAAAAGTTAGGTATATTATTATTATCGCCTACTTAAAAGTGCCCTTGTAATTATCTCGGAGAGAATAATGTATTTTATTAAATCAGTTAGGTAAAATTTATTACAATTTCTGTAAACCAAATATCTTAAAAGAGAATCACTTCAAGCATGTCTGTTATAGCATTTTCATATCAACTCCTAACAATATATATTTCATACATATATATTTTCATTTGTGACACTAAAATAGTAAAATCATGATGTATAATTTATTATGATATATGCTTGTCAAACTTCACCAGAAGTGAGTTTGATATTTAATGCCTGGTCTGTCTGTTAATTAAAAGACTGAATTATTTTGTAATCTTTGATGATGAATTATTTGATAACTTACCAATACATGAAATACTTAGAAAGTGTGGAAGACAATTTATTCTAAGTTTAGTTGTAATGCTTACATTTCCTTTGTATATTATACTTTATGATCCATTCATTAATGGCTCACGGTTTCTGGGGACTTTCTATTTTGTCAGGGAGCCAATTATTTTAATCAGGAATTAATTTATTATGATCGTTAGTTATCCACTATCTGTATATATGTCTAGGGCATTATGTAATTTATAGTTACAACCATTTGTTTATTATTATTATTCTTGCTTTGCTACATACCTCTCAGGGCCTTCAAAAAGTTTAAATATGACCAGTCCAATCCTTGACTTTCTCTTAATAGTAAACATATTGTCCTACTAGGGATCCTTTTCCAGGTATTGCCATTAATATATGTATGGGAAGTCCAGCACATCAAATCTATTATTATTATTATTATTATTCAGACATGTTTTGGCTGGAGGGCCAGCATTTCTCATCATATATTAGTATTTACCAGGAATTTCTTTTAGCAAAGCCACCCAGATGTTCATAATGCACCTCATTTCTTTTTTTGTTGTAATCTATAATAGCATACTGCCTTCATCATTTCATATATTTATTTAGCAAACCTGAAATGCTCTCTGCCATGATGGCACATCTTTCACCAACCAACCCAGTTAATTAGTTAAATCTGACTATATAATTGTAATTTATTTATTTAAGAATTATTTTGCTTTCCACACTCATTACATACAACTGATTTAAATGTAATAGTGTTTTAAATGCACCTCTCATGTCTTGTTATCTAGGAATATATATATAATAGATTTATTCTTTTAGATTTGTAATCTTTTAAAGAGGGCTAATGATAACAATTTATTGCTGATTGGTTCTTGGCAGACCAATTAACAAATTTTTACTTTTATTTATCAAATGCCTTGCATTTAGCCACATCAAAACGACTTTATGTCTTAATTAGATCACAATTACATACTAAATTGAAATGTTCAAATATTTTTTTATTTTAAAATTTATTTAATGTACTTAATGAGTAGTTAAAGTATGTAATTGCGAATTCAAGAAGTATAACCTAGTTGTATAAACAAAACTCAACTTATTCTGTACTGCCAATAACTCAATTTCTTAATAAATTCCTGTAATATTATTATTTTAAATTAGCTTAGTTTGTCATTACTCCGAATCTCTAATATTAATTACTCTAGTTATTTATAATATTTCTTTGATTTAAAGTTACTTCTTTGTCATGTTGCCATAAAGGTTTATAATTGTTACGGTTCAAACTATTAGTACTCAACATCAAATCACATCTGTACCATTCTGCAATAATCAAAATTCATCAAATAATTAATTTTTTATATAAACCCTTTATTATTTGAGTCTTTGTGAACCATGACTTCCAGCTGGGACGGAATAAAACCAAGGACTGATAGTGTCATAACAAACGTTATCCATTAGTCAGAGATGCAATAGTTCAGGCAAATAGGTTAGGATTCACCATTCCCCTGACATCTGTATCTTGTGTATCGTTCCATTTATGGTACTTTTGCTTGGATTATTGGTCTTGTTGAATGAATACACAATTTTGACTGGAACAATATATATATAATTCAATAAATCCCAACAATAATAAGTTATAAATTAAAAGTATGTACATCTTCATTTAAAACATAATCATATAAGTCATATTTACCCACACATACTGTGATAATATATTTTAAAACTTAAGAAAAAATATTATTTTGTTCTTTAAAGTTTTGTTTAAATCTATTTATTTAAAAATATTACATTCATTTTATTTGCTTTCATTTAATTTAAAATGATTTTCAATTTTAAATAGATTTTAACATTTAAAATATAAAGAGTAAGTAATTTTGTTATTTTAGATTTTTAAAATCACACCACAAATTTTATGTAGAAAGTAAATGAGGGTTGGGAAGAGAACAAAAGGCTTAATTAATAAGATTTCTGAAATAAATTAGTAGCTTGAATATTTTGTCATCATGATAAACAACAGATGTTCACTCTGATATTTTTTAATTAAAATAAGATAAAACCAAATTCTAATCCCGATATCTTAAAAGTAAAATTAATTATAAAGCCCTGTTTTTAGATATTTGGATAAGTAATGTCATTTATTTTATAGAAAATCTTTTTTTTTTCTCATGTGTCATAGCATCAGCTGGGAAGCGAACCTGCTAATTCAGGACAAGGTAGTTCTATTGTAAGCTCCCTTAGTGTATATATAGGGCTGAATTTATTAATGTGTATGTTGGATTTAATGTTATTCTGTTACTTAGTGGTCATATTATTCTATTTCAGTTAGTAGCCATATTGTTGAGATATAGTTTATTGATTTTAGAGAGTAGCCATATTTTAAGAAGTTAATTTTATTAAAACTGAAGTTTTCTGTGATTTCAAATTTTTTTGTATAACAAGACACTAAAGCCAGCTCTATACCAATAGAGAACTGTACTTACCAGCCTTTATCACATGACAGTAGAATGACTGAGTAGGCCATCAGGAAGGCTTACTTCCTTCTCAGGAATAGTTATCCTTCAGCACATCATACCATCAGATGTCCTATATCTACTGTAAACTGCTGCTGCTGATAATATAACCTAAGTTGATTCTGGACCAAAAAAGCTGCTACATCAAAATGAGTGGTGCCATTTAATTTCCACTAAAGTCTCCACTTCAAGTCAACCAAAGAAAACAAAATGTGCATGGACTGTCCAACATATATGAGGTAAATCAATTAACCCATGAGCTCTTGTGATATATATATATATATATATATAATGTTTCCATGGTTGTATTGTGATATATATATATATATATATATAATGTTTCCATGGTTGTATGATGTATATAAATGATTTTTGGGGTAAAGCCATGTCTTATTTTCTATTATATACCGATATTTCGATGAACTAGCATTTGCCATTGTCAAGGTAAACTATTGAAAGAAAAACCATTTGATCTGAAAACAAAATGTGACTGAGTATGAGATGAAGCATGAGAATCAGTTTGAAATATGAGGTTTATCAAAATATATATTTCTCTTAGTTTCACAACCCATTAAATTTAAAGTCAATACTAGAAGACATAGATAAAATGAAAGGTTTCCATGTGGCTGGAAAAGACTGTGCTTCATAAGTCCTATTTAAACCAATATGTCTATTTAATATTTCAATTGACTCTCATCATGGTTTTCAAATCATATCACCCCAAATTAGCAAGCATTTTTGCATTGTCAAAGTCAAGTTTGTGACCAATTTTTAAGAAATGAGAAGTAAAAACTGATGTGTTAATTTTTTAATCAAAACCATTTCTATGTTCCTTAATTCTGACATTTCTTTGTCTGTTAGACTGACCTACATAACTTCTTGTGCACTGCAAACATGGAGTTTCATAAATTCCTTAGGGTTCCAAAAATGTTCTGTCTTTAGGTTTATGTAAAAAAATCACCATTTTTTTTGCCAGTTAAAAAAAGTATTATTTATATTAAAACAAGATAGTCTTCTACTGATATTATTAGTAATTCCTTTAATATAAAAAAAAAATTGAAATTCGCATATATTTAGATTTAAAAAGTTTATTTATGATAACGATCTTGTTTGTTTAAAAGAAGATAAGGGGTTATGATTATGTCAAAACTTGATTACTAAGATAAAGTTTTAATTCCGATGGAAAAGCTCAAATTTAAAAAGGTTGGTAAAATAAACATTGAAAATTTATGTGTAAAGTTTATTGATGATATTTTAAAAAAAAAACTAAAAAGAATAAATATATAGATGCTCATTCATATTATTGTCTTTATCCATCTGCTGCAATTTGTCCTAGGATTTTTTTGAATATTAAGCTACATAAACAAGATAAACCTTTAAGATTAATGATTGACTTTGTTGGATCATTTTACTATGAAACTTGTAGATTTATAGAAACATTATTAAAATATGTTCTTGGATTTGGAAAATATACTATTAGTTTATCATTTGATTTTGTAAAGAAAATTCATAATATTAATATTTATGAAAATGATAGTATTTGTACATTTCATATATGTGAGATGTATGGTCCAATAGATAGATTAAAATCTATAAAAATTATATTAGATGCTTTGATGTTAAAAAAAGTTGATTGTAAAAAAGTAAAATTTGTAAATGATGTATTATATTTTATTGATAAAAATATATATGCTATGTTTAATAAAAATTATTATAAAATGGATTACAGTTGGCCTATGGTCTTCCTGTAGTTTCACAAATATGTAGTTTTGTAGCATCAAGATATGAAGATATAATTTTTAATAATAATATATATTACCAAGGTATTAAAATTTATTACAGGTATGTTGATGATGTTTTTGTTTGTGGAAGTTTAGATATCATAAATTTGTTCTTTAATGAATTAAATAGTTTAGAAGGTTTAAAATAGAGTGAATCTTTTGAAAAAAAAAATGTCAATTAAATATTTAGATATTAAAGTTATTCATAATAAAAATAAACTAGATTATTGTATGGTAATAAAAGATATTGAAAAAAGAGGATATATTCCTTGGTATTCAAATGTGCCAATAGTACATAAATTATCTGGTGTAAAATCATTTTTAATTAGGAATAATAAGTTATGTAAATATAGTTATGATAAAATAAGTAACATAAATGTATTTACTATGGATTTGTTAAATATTGGATATGATCATAAATTAATTTATAATATTGTTACTAAGTTTAATAATAATAATAATATTTTAAGTGCTATAGATATTGATAAAATAAGATATACTTGGATATCGATACCATTTATTTGTAATGAACAAGTAAAATTTATAAAACAGATATATAAAAATATATGTTGAGTTGCAATTTATACTACTCCTAATTTAAATAGATTAATAAATAATTCAAAAAATAGATGTATTTTAAATCAAAGTTGTGCAATATATAAATGGCTGAGTGTTTGTGGAAAAGCATATATAGGTGAATCCTGATGTACATTGGAGAAAAGATCAAAGGAGCATTTGTTGTTATATAAACAAGTACAAAAATCAAGACAAGAAAATGTTAGAAATGATGACATATCACCGTCAGTATTTTTTGATCATAATATAACTTGTAATTATGGTTTTGATTTTGATTTTAATAAAGTTAAGATTTTGTGTATTGAAAAAAATAATAATAATAAACGCAAAATTAAAGAAGCTATGTTAATAAAAAGTGAAAAGCATCATTTGATAAATAGACAGGTTGCCAATATAAAAATTAATGAATTGTGGGAAAATTTATGTATGACATATTACTTTTTGTTTACATTTGTAACAGTTTTTGCAATACAATTTGAATCTAGTTGATAATGATTACATAGATAGTTGAAAGTACTTCTATGAAATTGTGGTATATATTTGTTTTTAAAATATTTTTTACTGTATTAATTATTGTATTGTTTTGATTAATTATATATATTTTATTATAATTGAAATACAGACATTGATTAATAATTTGTCCCTCCGTGTAATAAAATCTAAAACACAGGCAAAATACACTAAAGCTGATCGAATCTGGATGCTGGGATCCAGAATCCAGCCAACATTCAATCCTTTCACCTCTTCTGAATGATCTAAGGATTACATTTCCCAAGTTACACAGACATTTCATTTAATCACAGTCTGGCAGTCACCCACAGTGAACAAGAGACTCATAAATTAACTAACTTAATACTGATTTGATCAGATATATACACATATGACTATGTGAACCACTAATATATCAATGATTGATGATGAAATGTAATAGAATGATCGGCATATAGATATAATGATGTATGTGCAAATAAATCTAGAGTTGGATAAAATTGAACTTATGGACAATAAAGATATGGAAATCAATTATATTTTAAATGATATTAATTTAATAAACAAAATAAAATATAGTAAAATTAAAATATACAGAATTATGTAATGAGGACATGAAAGATTACACATGCAGGTGTCACATAACTAATGAGAATAATGTTACATATTATCTCATTATATGTGTTCAATAAAATGGAGTGTGGTATGTAAGTTGATGCCTATATTAATATGCCAAATTTATAACTCTTGTATAGTCTGCTAAATCATATGGAACTTAATAGCCAAAGTTATATAACTAACTTAATAGCACTCCTGTGGCATCTATCTATACAAAGTTAAGTTGAGCACATAATTAGGATCAGATATATGCAGGTTAGCATGTTAACCTAGATTAGAATATACACTGATGCTAGATAAGTGTTTGATATAAAGGAATAGGAAACTGGTTTATTATAGGTCTACCTATATACTCTATGGCACATATTTAAATATTAATAAAACTAGAAGGTGTGACTGGGTCATTATTCATGGGCTTCAGCCTCAAAGGCTCGATTGCTCTACAACCGATCAACTTCCTATAAATATGAACATTAATAGTTCAGGGAGTTGGATAAGCATTAATTATGAATAATCTGAGTCCTTATGCCCCAGTTCTAAAAGTGTGTGCTTTACCTGAACTAAGTAGATAAGTGTGACTTCCACTAGCAACTCATCAAGAATCATGCAGTGAGCAGATAATTGTATATTGCATACTTAGTAAGCACACATCCATTGCTTATATATATAACGCAAACGTAATATTATGTTAGCATGCCTTAAAAATAGATAGCATCTATTTGCATATATATATATATATATATATATATATATATATATATATATATATATATATATATATATATAACAGTTCTCAAGTTTAGTATTTCAAATATACTGTTTAGGGACTAATTAATTAATAATCTAGGTTAAGATTATCACCTGTATCTCAACAATATATAAATCTAAGGAGGGCAAAGCATATTTTCGGGATAATTATGAATAAAACATTAAAATATGCTTTGACAATATCTCTGTGGCTAGTTCCTATGATGTACAAGTTGCATATATAAATAATTATAATGTATAACTAGAGTTAAGCAAACTACAATTTTAACTAGAGAATGATTGATTATTAGAATATTAATACATAAAATTAATCAATAAAATAATAACATGATCTCGAAACAGCAAGTGAGAAATATAATATTTCAATTATTTAACATTTATTATAGTGAAGTTTTGAAATTATCTTGGCAGACCGATAAGCTAAAATTATACTTACTCATGGTTTCGAGTTATTTGGCATATTAAATACATATAATAATAAAATGATAAAATTATAGAATAAATTGAACAGATTAGAAATAGGCATAAAAGACCGCAGAAAATTATACATTTAGTTTAAAATAGATTATCATAATTTTACATTTTAAAAGATAATTTAATATTACAAGTTTTACATTCAGACAAGATTTAAACATTAGCATCTAACAGCCTTCTTTGCGGATTTTAGAAAAAGTGTTTCTAAAGGTAGGTTTAGTAAATAGCTAGCTTTAAAATAAAGAATTGAAAGTCAAATTTGTCAATTTACCGGTCAGTTGTCTTCATTGCAGTTCTGAGCACTTAGGAATGATGATAAGTTGACACTTTTGGCTGATGATTAGATATTAATGGAGAATCTTCTACCACAAGTGGCTTTGCTTTGCTGAGGTATGGCATTTGTTTTATCAGACCAAACTTCTTCCCTCTCCAGCAAGGGCAGGAAGCAGTGAGTTATGGCCTACATTACTTCATCATTTTAAAGGTGAACCAAACATAGGTTCAGTTTACAATTCACTTATTATGTATAAACACTTTCTTTCTTGGCCACAAAACTTTAAGTATTTATATTTTCTTTACTCTGGCCACCTGGTTATTTTTACAAGCTTGTCTGCAGCTGAAAAACCCATTATTTTACAAAAATATATTTAATTACTAAATCTAGTTGAAAAACCCATTACTTTATTTTAGAAAAACATATTTCATTACAACAACTAATTTAGATTTTGTTTTTCTACTTTTTTCTCTCTGCAGTTTATTGTGCCAACTCTATAAAATTCTGCAAATTGTCATTAAAATTTTAGATTTATATAATCAAGTTCACGCTATTTTAGGTCTATTGCTTGATATTAAAAAACTATTTGGGTCTATGAAAAGACTTCACTGAAAGCTCCTTCTTGATCTATCAGTTAGTGGTACATGACCATTCTATGTTGTGCTCAATTCCATTAATGAATGTGACTAGCCAGTTAAATAGTTCAAATGGCATATTATTGGCCTACAAACTACCCTTGCTGCATTTAAAGTGTTTCTTGAAAGCTGCTTGACTTTAATGGTGAGGGAAAGGAGTGGTGAAAGATGACACTTCAAATTGCATGTATCCCATCTTAAATTTAAGTGAATGATTAGCCATGAATAAAATAAGGAAATGGCTTATATTATTCCGAAATTTATAAGATGTTGAACACAGTAAGTGTTATAACTGAAATCAATCTAATTCTCTTGTATTCCAAAATGCAATAAATTATGCAGAACCTACTTATATGCTAAGAAGTATGGAAATTTAAACATTTGTTTACTGGAGATATACTGATCTAAATTTGAAAGCAACTTTTGATAATCACTAGTTTAAAATAAAAGATTGCCCATTTTATTATATGATATGATGGCATATTATGAGTCAAGTATTTTGTGTCAGTTTTTAAAATTAAATACCAAACTTTATTTTAGGTATATTGATATGCACCAGCTAAATAGTTAAATAACTTGTATAAAGTACTTTGATATTAACTAAGCTATGATGTACTACACAATCCACCAATAGATATCCATGAAGAACCAAAATAATGTCATGGCAAATGAAACATTGGCATGACTAATTGATAGAAGTGGTCAAGGTGTTTGCGTGGTCACCTTCGAGATTTTAAAATACTTGAGTGAATTCTGGGTAAATATCTGTCTTTTACCTGCTTGCGTTGACCAATGAGACGTGTTTTTTTACAGTATCTGATCCACCATTGTAAGAATTGAATATTATTTGATTGCTTATTTTATATTTTGATCACTGAACTATTACTGATTTATTGCTGATTTTATTACTAATTTTATCAAATTTTATTACTAATTTATCAAATTGTATTACTAATTACCATTTAAAGTGCCTTAAAGAAAATATAAAATTTGAAAATGAAATTTTACTTTTGAGAGCAATTTATATAATATAAACTGCTTTGTTTTAAATTTATGAAGAGAAAATAATAGGATTAATTAAAAAAAATTTATAAAATCATTAACAATTATAAGATTTATATACCCTCAATCAAAAATTCCTATTCTGCATGTATAAAGACTTTTCCTTAGAAATAAAATGCTATGTATACTTTAAAAAGATCAATTAACCCATATTTAACGATATGTTAATGATTTATTGAATTTGGAATATAAAATATAGTTTAATCTTATGATTAATTAGTACAGTTTTTTATAGAATATTATAATGGCGATGCTGCACTGGATTGTAAATTGCGTTTTATCTTTTAAATCCTTTATGATCATTTTGTCTAAAACTAAAATGCTCTGTTGACTAATGATATCTTCAGAGTTTTTTGTAATTAATTAATAAATAAAGGGACTCTACCAAGTATCAGATGAAATAACTCAATAAAACTAGGGTTTGTTGATTGGTTGATTTTTATAATATGATTATAAAGTACCACCTAAACAATCAACCTCACAAACCAAAAATTAATCACCCACTTTAAAAGATGGTGTCTGGAGCCCAAGTATCTGGACTTCATCATCAAAATTAACCTTAGTGTGCTTCCCACCACCTGGTTCCTGTTTTACCAAAGAGGAAACTCCAACATTGATCCAACCTGCAGTTTATGTTCTCATGAAGAGGAGACCATTGAGCATTTCATATATCACTGTCCAAACCTTAAATCAGTCAGAGATATAGTCTTCACCAACTTCAATATCAGACTGGACCTAATTCTCTCGTGTATAAAAGCAATCCACACTGGAACATTTGCAATTATTTGACTATCCATTTTCATCCTCTATGCAATCTGGGTAGTATGCTGCAAGTTGACAATGGAACTGCCCTGTCTAGACCCAGGTCTGTTGTTCTGCAAAACAATAAAGAAAAACAGGAAAAGAGATGAGCTCATCTCTCCCAAAAAATCCTTTGAGGACATTTGGAACCTATTCACCATTCCAACTAATAACAAAATGATAAACATGCTGACCTACTAAACCATTCACAAGAACTCTCAGAACATAGCTTAACCTCATTTAACTTTGTATATATCCTTTCCAATTTTTACACAAAGTAATTAATAAATATATTTTTGAAACAACAACAATCAGGGGGAAAGTTCCATAATTTTGTAGTGTAATTATTAATAAAATATTTTCATTATATTATTTTAAATGAAATATAGTTATATTTCTACTTAGATTTTTTTCCCAAACATGTTTATACAAGTTAACAAACTTGGAATAGCATTATATCAGAGATAAAAAAAAGAATTGGTCTTGACATTCTGTCAAATAAATTTCAAACATGATGATTCTAAATTTGTGATAATTTAATAAATATAAACACAATTATCGATTTCAGATAAATATTTCATTGATTTGCTATGTCTTTATAATAATTTGTTCAGATTTAAACATTTGAAAATAATTTAACAAATATCTGATGAAATTACTTATTACATACTATTATGACAAAGAAATAAAAATAAAACGTTTCTTTCCATTGTTATCTTTATTTTTTAAATTTGAAAAGTTCAAATATGATTCTTTTTAAAATATTTTTCAATTGTAACATATAAAGTCCAATTTATTGATTTATAATATTAAATAATGGTTTTAAAAATAAAAATTAAAATGTTGAACTTTTTTTACTTAAATTTTACTAGATATGGGTAGAAAAAAATTAAATGTGATATGTGTTAAACACATTAAATTTAAACATAATTGGAAAAATACACATATAAAAATGGATTTCATTATAGTGTATGAATATTAAAGGGTGAGCATAACGCATTTGTTTCTTTCTCAAGTGAAGCATAATGTTACATATGCAGTGGTGTGCAAGTATAGACCAAATGAAATTGGTGAGTCAACACATTTATTGAAGAAATAAATTCATGAATATTAAATATAAAAAAATTAATGCTTACAAAATGTTCACTTCCTTATAATGAAAGATTTTATTCCAACAATGTTTTTATTTTGCATGTTAAATATTATTTGAACAAAAAAAATCAAAAATGCATATTTTAAAAATACATGGTCAATGTATTAATTAAATAATATAGCTGCCGAAATATGCATAAATTATGAAATATTGGTGCAACACCCATTAGAAAGATAATTTTGCATGATATTAATGTGGTTTTGAAAATGTAAATGCTAATAAAGATGGCAGTCATATTATAAGTTAATTATAGATTATATATATATAAATGAAAAAAAAAACGTCATGTGAAAAATTTACCAAATTTATTTTAAAATAATAATCAAACTGCCCTCTAGTTGCCAAGTTTGATAACTTTTACAATAAGAGAGTTGACCACCTCTTAATGTATTTTACATCTCTTTATGAATAGCTATCTACAACAATAACAACCAAAGTGCCAATTTAAATCAGTCTTTGTATCTTTTAATGTAAATTGATCGTTAAATAACTGATAATAAATCAATAGAGTGGAGATCTTTCACTCACTTCTAAAACTCTATAATAAATTAACACATGCTATAGATGTAATGATAAATAATATTTTAATAATAAATAAATAAAACATCATATATATATATTATTATTCGATGTCTGTATTTTTTTCAAAGCAATATACATAATTATATAATTGAATATTTGTAAATATAATAACTAAATAATTAAAAATTTTAGCCACTTAGGAGTGCTTTCGATTATCCCAGTAGTCATTGTCAACTAAAAATTTAAAATGCTAACCGTCCCACAATTCTGTAGTCTTAATGTTTGCTGCTTGCCTGTTAATTAAGTCATGTTTATATTTGTATATTAGCATAGTTTTTTTTCTTTTTCTTTTATTGTTATAACAATTAAGGAAAAATAAAGGGGGTTATGCTAATATATAAATATAAACCTTAAGATCATGAAATTGTGGGAAATTTAGCCTTTCAAAGTTTTAGTTGACAAAGATTGCTGGGATAATCGAAAGCACTTCTAAGTGGATAAAATTTTTAAATATTTAGTTACTGTATTTATAAATATTCAATTTCATATATACATACATATATATATATATTGTAACGATATATAAATATGTCGTTACATTAATTTAAAATAAAAACTTAAAAGGTCGCAAATAAAAGTAAAAAACTAAACGCTAAAATTAAAATGTTTGTTAAACATATATACATTCACACAGATGCCAAACTTTAAAAATATATTTTTTTTTAAAAAAACAAATAAGTATTTGAACGTACTTTTTTATAAAAAAAGGACAAGATTTAAAAATAAAAACAGGTATTAATTAATTCTTGTAATCTGTAAATGGAAATGATTGTTTATAAATTGTTTGAAAAGCAAGCTAGCCTTGGGCTCTTGTATAATTAAAATGATCTGATGAAAGATAGATAAGAAAATAAAGAGAAATTAGCTTGACCAATGGAAGCACCAAGCCTTGGCTCGGACCCTAATGAAAGTGATGGATTAGTGATGTTTTGTTGATTGAATCCATGTGGATAATATAAAAAGAAAAATACAGTTTTTTCGGATAGTTCCAGCTTTTTGTGTTTGAGAGATGTGATAGGACGCTTATACCACACTCTCTGTTTAAAAAAAAAATGAAAAGACTGTGATACCTTGAACCAGCTATTTCCATCTCCAGAACATTATCTTCCAATGGAGGCGTTGCGGAAATTTAAAACAGGAACCTGGACTCTTCTACCGTGAGCTATGAACTTTACAAATTAACAACAACAAAAAAAAGTAATTAAGAACTTTCGTCATTGTTTTTTCTAAAGATTCAGCTAATCTAAATTTTAAAATGAACTCTTATTTGATTTTCAAATTAATAATTGATTGTTTAAAAGTTATATAGTTAAGTTTGCTAAAATCATTTCCATTTTATTATTTTTATTTGTATTAATATATTGTATAAATTATTGAAATGCATGAAATTTAAGTTGGGTATAGACATTGCATGGATTTGTTAGCGGTTGATTATGTTGTGGTTTTCACAGTCGATTAGAATATATAAGTCAACAATGTCACTATGGTATTTTACGATGAATACCAATGGGTCTTCTGTATTCCCTCAACAATTGACGTTATCAATGACTTTGTATTTTGATTGTTTGTGTTTAATTTGAATGTTTTTGACTGTGGAATCTGTACAGCCGATCTATACTCAACATTTTAAAACAAATTTTATAAAATTTATCTGAGTGAGCGTATTTTAATGTTAAATTTAAGTCGGGTGTGAATGGCTATATAGTTTTGTAAAGTTATATTAAGGGAGGGTAATTTTAGGTTATTCATTTCATAGTTGAATTGGCTCAATGGATTGGATATATTTGTGTAATTAGTAGATGTAGTATGAGATCCGCTACATGCAGGATTGTGTATATACGCCACAACCTTCTGTTTGCCTATGGATGGGTTTGTAAGACATCAAAGGACCGCAATCCATTCCTATGGAGTTTTATGTTTATTGTTCTACTCGCCAACAGATGTAACATTCCTGTTGGTGGAGAGACAATGTCTTCTCTAATTCTACTTACTGATCAGATGTACATTACTGACAGTATAGTATTTTGTGTTGTCGTATTTTCATGCTACATTGAATACATAAATGTATGAGATGGATTGGTGCCATTTTGATTGCAAATTTTTTGGCCTAAGGTTAAATAAGGGTTAGAATATTTTTCTTTTCAAATGCAGGTCTATGTAGTCTATTCATTCTCGACTATTTAAATAAAATATTAAACTAATTGAAACTTAGTTAAATGTAAAATTAAAATTTAATATAAAAATCTAAAATGTTAAACTTATTCCTCAAATTAGAATGATTTAATATGTGCGTAAATAAATATTTTTATGTGTTAATTTCTGGCAGTGGCTTTTATTTATTTATATTTAAGATATAAATTAAGATATAGATTTTTATCTCTGCGTCTCCACTGAGCTAGTGACTTGGGCTAATGATCTGAATATTTAAATAAAGTGGAATCTTAACAGCACGTATCTGCCTACTCTATAAATTTTTCTAGGTTTAAATGCCTAGATGGCACTCTGTAGAGCAGATATCGTAGTTTGCGGTTAGATCCGATCTTCACATTCATTTCGATCGTTATAACTGGCGAACCAACTTGGGCCAATCTTTAATGAACACGAGTGCCCTGAGAATTTTAAAAGTGAATCATGCTCGTAATATTTTTCCTGAAATTAGTATAAATATATTTGTTGTATTGACATGGAGTTACAGTTTGAATTTTTGGTCTTAAAGGTACTGCCAGTAAGAAAAATTGCACATATGTAAATATAAATGCGAGGAATAAAATGTAATAATAAATATAAATCTTTTTTTTTTTAAAAAAGTCTTGTTAAATTAAAATCTAATTGTTCAACTTGCCTAAGTAATAGTTAAAGGTAAGAGAAATGAAACTTGGAAGGGAGGGGGCAGAAATTTAGCTGGTAATAGGGAATTAACAGTCAACTTTTTTTTAATCATTATATTTGTGTGTAATTACTGTTTTGTCTTGTAAAAAAAAAGTTTTGTCCTTTTGAAATTTTTATATATAATCAATTTGTGTAACATAATTACTAACACTAAGTAAATTCTTTTTTTTTTTTTTTAATGTTTTGTTTTTTGAGGAAGTTTACTGATATGTAACGATATATAAATATGTCGTTACATTAATTTAAAATAAAAACTTAAAAGGTCGCAAATAAAAGTAAAAAACTAAATGCTAAAATTAAAATGTTTGTTAAACGTATATACATTCGCACAGATGCCAAACTTTAAAAATATATATTTTTTAAAAAAAACAAATAAATAAGTATTTGAACGTACTTTTTTTATAAAAAAAGGACAAGATTTAAAAATAAAAACAGGTATTAATTAATTCTTGTAATCTGTAAATGGAAATGATTGTTTATAAATTGTTTGAAAAGCAAGCTAGCCTTGGGTTCTTGTATAATTAAAATGATCTGATGAAAGATAGATAAGAAAATAAAGAGAAATTAGCTTGACCAATGGAAGCACCAAGCCTTGGCTCGGACCCTAACGAAAGTGATGGACTAGTGACATTTTGTTGATTGAATCCGTGTGGATAATATAAAAAGAGAAATACAGTTTTTTTGGATAGTTCCAGCTTTTTGTGTTTGAGAGATGTGATAGGACGCTTATACCACACTCTCTGTTTAAAAAAAAAATGAAAAGATTGTGATACCTTGAACCAGCTATTTCCATCTCCAGAACATTATCTTCCAATGGAGGCGTCACGGAAATTTAAAACAGGAACCTGGACTCTTCTACCATGAGCTATGAACTTTACAAATTAACAACAACAAAAAAAAGTAATTAAGAACTTTCGTCATTGTTTTTTCTAAAGATTCAGCTAATCTAAATTTTAAAATGAACTCTTATTTGATTTTCAAATTAATAATTGATTGTTTAAATTTATATAGTTTAAGTTTGCTAAAATCATTTCCATTTTATTATTTTTATTTGTATTAATATATTGTATAAATTATTGAAATGCATGAAATTTAAGTTGGGTATAGACGTTGCATGGATTCGTTAGCGGTTGATTATGTTGTGGTTTTCACAGTCGATTAGAATATATGTCAACGATGTCACTGTGGTATCTTATGATGAATACCAATGGGTCTTCTGTATTCCCTCAACAATTGACATTATCGATGACTTTGTATTTTGATCGGTTGTGTTTAAATTGAATGTTTTTGACCGCAGAATCTGTACAGCCGATCTATACTCAATATTTTAAAACAAATTTTATAAAATTTATCTGTGCGAACATATCTAAATGTTAAATTCATGTCGGGCGTGAATGGCTATATAGTTTTGTAAAGTTATATTAAGGGAGGGTAATCTTAGGTTATTCGTTTCGTAGTTGAATTGGCTCAATGGATTGGATATATTTGTGTAATTAGTAGATGTAGTATGAGATCTGCTATGTGCAGGATTGTGTATATATGCCACACACCTTCTGTTTGCCTATGAATGGGTTTGTAAGATGGCAAAGAACCGCTATCCATTCCTATAGAGTTTTATGTTTATTGTTCTACTCGCCAACAGATGTAACATTCCTGTTGGTGGAGAGACAATGTCTTCTCTGATTCTACTTACTGATCAGATGTACATTCCTGACAGTATAGTATTTTGTGTTGTCGTATTTTCATGCTACATTGAATACATAAATGTATCAGATGGATTGGTGCCGGTTTGATTGCAAATTTTTTGGCCTAAGGTTAAATAAGGGATAGAATATTTTCTTTTCAAATGCAGGTCTACGTAGTCTATTCATACTCGACTATCTAAATAAAGTATTAAACTTATTGAAACTTAGTTAAATGTAAAATTAAAAGTTAATATAAAAATCTAAAATGTTAAACTTATTCCTCAAATTAGAATGATTTTATATGTGGGTAAATAAATATTTTTATGTGTTAATTTCTGGCAGTGGCTTTTATTTATTTATATTTAAGATATAAATTAAGATATAGATTTTTATCTCTGCGTCTCCACTGAGCTAGTGACTTGAGCTAACGATCTGAATATTTGAATAAAGTGGAATCTTAACAGCGCGTATCTGCCTTCTCTATAAATTTTTCTAGGTTTAAATGCCTAGATGGCGCTTTGTAGAGCAGATATCGTAGTTTGCGGTTAGATTCGATCTTCATGTTCATTTCGATCGTTATAATATATATATATTGCAGGTTCATCTGTATAAGATTATAATTAGATATTCCAAGGTTTTGACTTTATCATATAAGTTTTCAGCATGGAAATAAATTCTGTATAATTGTAGAGGTACTGTAAATAATATTCACAATCATTGTTGAAGTTCCACAACTAGAAAAAGAACATTCATCATCAGCATCACTCTCAACCCATGATATGGATTCAGATCACAATATTTAATTTTTAATAAATTGTAAATAATGCACTAAGATGCAGCTGAAGAGAATGTACCTGTCTTATTCAAGCATTAAAAATCCACAGACATTTGTTCATTCTATCCTCAGCAGCCATTTAATATACTGTGAAAGATCCAGGAAGATCAGAGTGTCTTATTATATAGCTTACTCCAAACCCTACAACCATAAGAATTGATTTTTGCCTCACTCCAAAAAATGAACTCTGATTGGAACAAAACACTTCCTTTACATAAATCTAAAGATTTTTAGTTATACATACAAAAACACACATCTTTTCCATCACCTTATATATTCTCCAGCTAAAAATATGAGAGAAGTAGAATAAACTCTCAGAAGTGTTTTTAGTCTTAGTTTTGTTTTTTGAATTAATCAACTTCTCTTCCACTATGTCTTAGCACACTATTTATGATTTATTACATAAGATCCTACACAACTATAAAATCAGAGAAGCTATTGAGATGTTAAAAAAACAAAATTGTATCAATAAAAGTGAAGACATATGTAAATTTCCTCCTATTTGAGAAAAATTTTGAAAAAAAAATTACTCTGAAGATTCTGAATTTTTTATTTGTTTATTTATTTTTTAGTTATTTTTCAATTTGTTTAGTTTTATACAACTCTTGGGTTTATAACTGGGGACTTTAGTAATTATTGTGAACATTGTTTACAGTGCCTCTACAATGATCTTTATAGACACTGTTTACAGCATCATACAATTATATAGTATTTATTTTCCAAATGAGGGCTTGTGTGATCAAGTTTAAATATTGGAAAATGTAATTAAAATCCTTCACAGATTAACCCACAAAATATGTCTTTTATTTATATAACCTAGGAAACATTCATATAATAGATAAATACATGTATAATATCTATACTAAAATTAATGCTTGAAAATCAGAGATCAAGTTCTATGTTATATATATATATATCAACAGATGGCATTCTACCAAAAACACCATCAAGCGTTTGTTTACATAAACGTCAGAGCTTGCATTTACTATCTCTAACTTTATTCCACTTTCAGATCATGATTTCAAGCTATTTGCTATCGTCAGTGAAAGACAGGAATTTTAGAAACTAGATCTAAACACAAACTCTGAGCATTTATGAAACAGTTTCTATTCAGCTTGCAAGCATGAATCTTTTAGACACATAATGTCTTCAAACTCAGCATAGCAAGCCAGATAGCTACATGGGTCTGATCTCAGTTCAGCATCACCACATAGTAGAAGCCTCTGCAATATATATCATTGCTAGAAAGACCTCAAAGGTACATTTATGAAAAACAGAAAACAAGTTAAAAACTTGCTAACACTTGTGTTTATGGCATTCTACCCAAAACACCATCAAGTGTTTGTTTACATAAACATCAGAGCATACATTCACTATCTCTAACTTTAATTCCATTTTCAGATCATGATTTCAAGCTATTTGCTATCATCAGTGAAATACAGGAATTTTAGAAACTAGATCTAAACACAAACTCTGAGCATTTATGAAACAGTTTTTATTCAGCTTGCAAGCGTGAATCTTTTAGACATGTAATGTCTTCAAATTCAGCATAGCAAGCCAGATAGCTACATGGATTTGATCTCAGTTCAGCATCACCACATAGTAGAAGCCTCTGCAATATATATCATTGCTAGAAAGACCTCAAAGGTACATTTATGAAAAACAAAAAACAAGTTAAAGACTTGCTAATGCTTGTATTTATGTCAACAGATGGCGTTCTACCAAAAACACCATCAAGCATTTGTTTACATAAATGTCAGAGCATGCATTCACTATCTCTAACTTTAATTCCACTTTCAGATCATGATTTCAAGCTATTTGCTATCGTCAGTGAAAGACAGGAATTTTAGAAACTAGATAGCAAATAGCTTGGAGTCATAATCTGAAAGTGGAATTAAAGTTAGAGATAGTGAATGCATGCTCTGACATTTATGTAAACAAATGCTTGATGGTGGTTTTGGTAGAATGCCATCTGTTGACATAAATACAAGCGTTAGCAAGTTTTTGACTTGTTTTTTGTTTTTCATAAATGTACCTTTGAGGTCTTTCTAGCAATGATATATATTGCAGAGGCTTCTACTATGTGGTGATGCTGAACTGAGATCAGACCCATGTATCTATCTGGCTTGCTATGCTGAGTTTGAAGACATTACGTGTCTAAAAGATTCACGCTTGCAAGCTGAATAGAAACTGTTTCATAAATGCTCAGAGTTTGTGTTTAGATCTAATTTCTACAATTCCTGTCTTTCACTGACGATAGAAAATAGCTTGAAATCATGATCTGAAAGTGGAATTAAAGTTAGAGATAGTGAATGCATGCTCTGACGTTTATGTAAACAAATGCTTGACGGTGTTTTTGGTAGAACGCCATCTGTTGATTAAAATACAAGCGTTAGCAAGTTTTTAACTTGTTTTTTGTTTTTCATATATATATATATTATAATAAACATTTTAATGGTAAAAAACTATTATAAACAATCCTTAAATCCACCAAAGTACTTTAGTTTAAAGGAAATGAAGATTAATAGTAAACAATGGATATCTATTCCATTTATTTCAAATCCACAAGTTAAATTTTTTAAGGATATATATAAGAATGTGTTTAATGTTTCATTCCATATTCCAAACAATATTAACAAATTAGTCAATAATTCTAAGGATGTCATAACTGTTCAAGCAGAAAAGTAATGTCATATATCAAATATTTTGTGACTGTATGCTGTCATATATAGGTGAATCTAGGTGCAATATTGAGAAGAGATTGAGGGAGCATGAATTGTTATATAAACATATAAAAAGTAAAAATGATGGTGATTTAGTTTCTCCTTCAGTTTTATTTGATCATGAAAAAACGTGTAAATATAAATTTAAATTTGATTTTGAAAATGTGAAAATTCTTCATGAAGAGAGAAATCATAATAAAAGAAAAATTAAGGAGGCAATTTTTATAAATAGGAATAAAATGACTTAATAAATAGACAATCTGCTAACATTTAAATAGAAGATTCATGAAATTTAAATTGACTACTGTTTACTTCAGCTTTGTTTTTTTTTTTTTTTTAATTTAATGGCAGTTGACACAGGTTAAATAAATTAACTGAAAGTACTTTTGCAGATTTAAGGATTGTTTATAATAGTTTGTTACCATTAAAATTTTTATTATAATTACAATTTTGTTTTAATTAACGGACATTTTATTTATTATATATATATATTATAATGGTCAGAATGAAAAGTCTTACCATTTCTGCACTACAGTGCATGACTAGGCTACTTGAACCTAGAAAATTTATATAGTAGGCAGATACGTAAATTAAGATTGAAATTTTACATATATGTTTTATTCTGACCATCAGCCCATGCCACTAGGTCAGTGAGACACAGAGATTTATAAAATATAAATTCTTATTTAAAAATATTTTTAATATTAAAAAAAATAAATAAAAGAACACACAAATATTTATTAAACATATATGTAATATAGAATTATTATTTTAGTCTAACTTTTATTTTAATATTTAATTTACATTTTTAACTTTAATTTTTGAAGTTTACACAGATGAATTTAATATTTTATTAAAGTGTCGAGTATGAATAGACTACATAGATTGCATTTGAAAAGAAAATATTCTATCCTTTATTTAACCTTAGGTCAAAAGTTCCCAGTCAAATCAATGTCAATCCATCTGATACATCAATGTATTCAATGCAGCATGAATATGACAGCACAAATACCATACTGTCAGGAATGTACATCTGAACAGCATGGTTATAGAAGACATTGACTCTCATCCAGTGCAGGAATACTACATCTGTCTGATGAGAAGAGCAATAAAAAAACTCCATAGGAAGGGACTGAATTTTCCATCTTACTATCCCATTTCATAGGCTAAAAAATGGTGATCCAAGGAGCAGGGAATACCATCTGTCTCTGTTGGTCAACAAGAAAGGCTTATTTTGCCTAAGTGCAGTGTATAAGGTGATCCTGCATGTAGCAGACCTCATACTACATTTACCAATAACATCAATATATTCAATCCATTGACCCAATTTAACTGAAACAAATAACCTAATATTTACCCTCGCTTAATTAAACTAATATAACTTTACAAATCTATGCAGCCATTTATGCCCAACTTAAATTTACCATTTATTAACTTTAGTTTAATGAAAAAGACAAAAATCATAATAAAACATGAAAGAACAAACAAAAAATAAATGGAAATGATTTTTTTAAAAAATATACATCAAATAAAATTAATTATTAATGATAATTTACATTGGTCAGATAGGATTCAATTTCTATTAAATAGGGAACAAGTTTTAGAATTAAAGTTCTTATTCTTATCAAATACTGGACTTTTAGAATTATAGTTAAAGCTTATTAGAGTTCATAAAGTTCTTACGGTTTAAACATACAGGAAAAGTTTTTTTTTAGAAGTTTGCAATTTGGGATCCAGCATTAATTCACCTAATGTTCTGTGGTCTGCAGTATAAGAAAACAATTGGTTATTTCTCTTTCTTTTTATAGCAAAACTGAAGGGATTAAAGAGTGCATCTTTCCAATCCCCTCTCCTTCAACTCTATCACACCTCTACTTTCACATATCTGTTCTCTTCCCAGCTTTTTCTTCACTCCAAATTTATTTCCAAACTTTTTCTTTTATATTAGAATTTTGGATTGAGTGGACATTATGTCATGATGATGATCATTCCCTCACTGAGGTCCATTTACTGAGGGCTTTCTTTTATTGGTTATTAGTCTCTTGTTTTTCTCTTCTATCTGACCTTTCCTTATACATTTTGAAATGCCCAAGAGCTAGCTTACTTTTAACTAATTAAAATCATTTCTATTTTACAATAGCATTAATTTATTTATTGTACATTTTTTTTATCTTTAAATCTTTCAAGATTTTTTTTTAATATTTAGTTTTAAAACTTTTTCTTTTTTTAATAAAGTTTTTTTCTAATAATTTTTCATCTGTGCGATTTTATATATATAAAGTTTAAATGACTTTTAACTTTCAATTTTTTATTTCTTAAAAAAAATTTTTATATGCGAACTTTTTTTTTAATGTCCAAATTTTTAAAATAAATAATGTAATGGCATGTGTGCCCATTACAATATATATATATATATAGTACACATTCAAATTTACACATTCAAATTTAACCTGTGACTAAATTGCAAAAGTGTGTACATAAAATAACAAAAAAAATCATATTTTTTTGTACAGAAAAAGAAAGCTGTAGAGCATCCAAGTTCAAACCCTACATAATCAAGTCCCCAAAAGCCTCAGAAAAAGAAATATGTATGCTCTCTCTATTTATTTTTGTATTGGTAAAACAAAAGAGTAGTATATATTTTGAAACATTTAATAGTTGTGCTTAAAAGTTAGAATTTTCAAGCACATAAATCAATTTATTTATTTTTTGATTTTGATTCTTAACTTTATTTAAAATTAATTTATACTTAATAAATTATAATATTCTTTCTTAGATAATACTGTAATTTTAAATAATCTTACTAACTTATTTTTTTAATTTTGAGTTATAGCTTTTATAATCATTCAAGTTATTTTTTAATAGGCAAGTTAGATATTTGAATATATGAGTGTGTGCCTGTATTTACACACATTTTGATAATGGAAAAGGTTTTATTAAAATCATTTTATAATTTTATAAAAAAGTTATATTGTTTAAAAACAGTTATACATTATTTAAGATCGATTTATATTGTTTTATGTGAAAGTATTTCACAAGAATGTCCAACTGACATTCAAAAATCAAGGGTTAATAAAGACAGTGATAACGGTCAATTTTAGACTTGAGAAAAGGAAGCAGGGATTGATAATAAAAGCCAGACCACTCAAGATTACATTACCAAAAAAATCATATCATTTTAGATATCTTGCTAATAATAGATTTAAAGAACATTGTCAATTCTGAAAAAACATTAATTAGATGATTTAATTAATGGAAATCACGTGTTCGTAGTAAAAAAATCTGTGAGGTATTGAGACAGACTAACTTATATAAAAAGCTGACAATAAGTCTGTTAGAGGGGAGAAATAAATCCGATTGTTTTAAGATTTTCTACATCAACATGATCGGCTAGAAAAGATATTTTGTTATGGGTTTCCATTTTGCCCATCAAGAAACTTTTGCACAACAGAAGAGTTTGAACCCAAAGTATTAGACATCTTATGACCGATTGCTAAATAAGAATGAAGAAACTGGTTGCTCACCCATGCTTTTAAATCTAAATGGAGCTAAGAAGTAAAATGCTAAAATTTATAAAACTACGCTATTTTATTCTTGCCATTTTCTGAGTTTAAACCAAATCAGATTGCTAAAATATAAGGAAAGCAGCAAATATGTATGGTCTGGTAAAAGTAATTATACTGAGAAGAAATGAAGAAACCATTCCAGTGCCAAATGGTCCCTGTGGAAGGAAGTTATTCCACCATCATCGCAGTAACAGTATTTCAAGACCAAACCAAGAATAGGATTGTTCCAGTAAACCACTGTAATTGGTAAATATACACATGCTATATATTAATGTGTAGCTGATGTCAAATTGTAAACCTTGAACCAACTGACTTTAAAATCATTGGATTCTTTGAGAAACCATCTGAGACTCAAGAAAGTAAAAACAAAAATGGGTAATATCAATTTTAATTATATTTTATTATCAGTGACTATCAACTAATCTTTTAATAATAAATCCAGTTATTTCTCTTTTTAAATCTCAGAATCTTGAAGTGAAAATCAATTAGAGAAGAATTTTAGTAATTTCTATTGTTAAGTTATTAATGTAACCATTTATGTGTGTATTTATTTTTATAAAATGTATTATTTTGTATTCATTCAAATATTACAAAATTATGTTGATTTATAGTCTATTGTATGTCAATAATGTTTGATAGTTTTTTATTCATAATAAGAATTAACACATATACACACGAGTAGTAATATAATTGGCTGCTGAAAAAAGTTTGCTAGTAACTGAAAGGAGGAATTTAGACTCCTTTTGGAGGCCTTAAAGGAACTGAGCAGGAAAAATTTCTAATGTCCACTCCATATGTTCTTGTCATTGCAGCTGTTATTACTATGTGATTATTTATATAGAATACAAACATGGATGGGCTGCTCACCAACATACATTAGCCAATGAGGTGCGTTCATTAATTTTAACCTCTAAGTTTAAGATCAAAGAACACCATGGTCATTCTTCTTAGTTGTCTGATAAAGCAGAATTAATGTGTAAATGATAAATATTTTTTCAAAATATATACAATTATGACAGATAAAAATAAATCATGGCCCTTATTCTCAGTGAACTGTAAATTCAGAAACCAAGACAGCAGTTGATGGCCAAAAGCAGAGGGTGCTAAAAATCCCCTTATTGCAAACCCAGGCTGCCATTTGATGATGACTTTGTATTTAGGTAATTACAATGGCAGATCACATTCAAGTGAAGGAAGATTGCAAGAATTACAAAAACTGTCTTATATTAAATGGGACATTATTGGACATTGTGAAGTTAGAAAAACAGGTGAAGAGAGAATTTATTTAAAAAGTCGTCACATACTCTATTATAAAAGTACAAATATTGGAAATGCAAGTGGGGTACTATTCACTATAAATAAAAAGTGGAAGAACAGTTTTGTGAAGATTGATGATGTATCAGACAGAGTGGCAAAATTAGTTATACAACTTAATAGAAGATGCCAAATGGAGATAATTCTGGTTTATGTCCCATCAAGTTCTCATAGTGATGAAGTAGTAGAAGATTTTTATATGGATGTACAAAAGGCTTTTGATCAGAGTAAACAACATTTTAAAATTGTTATGGGAGACTTTAATGCTAGAATTGGTAAACAAATGAAAGATGAAAGTCCTGTAGGTAATTTTGGTTATGGTAATAGAAATGAGAGGACATAGACTTGTGGAGTTTGCAGGAAAAAAAGTATATTATGAATTCTTTTTTCGAGAAAAATGTTAAAAGGAAAAGGACATGGAAGCATCCAAATGAAGGTACAGCAGAACTGGATTATATTTTGACTAACAGAAAATACATATTTCAAGATTGTAATGTTCTTAATAAATTTAACACAGGAAGTGATCATCGATTAGTAAGATGTAAGATATGTGTTAATGCAAAATTAGAGAGACAAAAATTATAAAGAAAAACAATATTTAGAATTGATATTCCTAATCTTCAGAAATATTCTAATGAATTTAAATTAGATATTACAAATTGGTTTCAAGTTTTGGTAGATTTTGAATATGATTCAGATTTGAATGAACTTAATATGAAAACAACTAATACACATTTAAAAACTGCAACAAAGATAGCTGGTAGAAAAAGTCAGCAATTTACCAATAAAATTTCTAGTGAGATGAGAGAATTTATGAAAAAAAGAAGTAATATAAAGATAGACAAAAATGATGTGTTAAAAAAGATTGAATATATCAAATTTTGTAAAATGGTGTGGAAAAGCATTGAATATAATATAAGAAAGTATAACTGTCAACTAGCAAGGAAAGCTATAGAAGAGAATAAAATTCTCAAGAGTGTAATACAAGATTTTGGTATTCATAGGAAATTTATATCTGCAATAAGAAAAAAAGATGGAATTATTACTAAAAAGAAAAATGACATCATGAAATGGGTAGAAGATTTTTATCAAAAATTATATCATAATAAAGAACAAGTATCTACTATATTTATTACATCTTCCAAATTGCCCAGAATTTTAAATGAAGAAGTGAGACATGCAATTAATTGTATGAAAAAAGTAAAGGCCCAGGTAATGATGGAATTATAATTGATATATCAAAAGTACCAAGTGAAAAAAAGGAATTTTTTTAGCAAAGTTATATACCAAATGTCTGAATGATAAAGATGTACCAAATGATTGAAAGAATGCAGTGTTAATATTAATATTTAAAAAAGGTGATAAAACAAAAATTAGAAATTACAGACCTATCATGCTTTTATCAGTTTTATACAAAATTTTTACCAAGATAATTGCAACTCATCTGCAGAGTACATTGGATTTCCAACAACCAAAAAAAGAAGCTGGATTTAAAAGTGGTTTTAGTACTGTAGATCATATTCAGGTATTGAGAAAAGTTATATAAAGGACAAATGAATATGAGTTACCATTATGCTTTGGATTTGTAGATTATGAAAAGGCATTTGATACTATAAACATTTCTTCAGTGATTAAAGCATTGGATCATCAAGGTATAGATCCAGGATATTGTCATATTTTAAAGAATATTTATAGAAATGCAACATCAACAATTAGATTACATAATGATACTGGGAAAGTCAATGTTGAGAAGGGTGTAAGACAGGGTGATTCCATATCTCCAATAATTTTTACAGCAGTGCAGTAATAAGTATTTTGTGGATTAAAATGGGAAGCTAAAGTAGTGAAAGTAAATGGAGATTATTTAAGTCTTTTAGATTTTGCAGATGGTGTAGTTGTTTTTCCAAATAATGCTTGAGAGTTGCAAAAAATGTTGCAGGAGTCATCAGATAAAAGTAAAAAAGTAGGACTAAAGATAAATATTAAAAAGACTAAAGTAATGTTTAATGAATTTTCTCAAAATAAGAAAAAAAAGATTGATTATGATTAGTTAGAATAAGTTAACAGTTACAAATATCTTAGTCAGATTATTGATACAGATGGAGACATAATGGATTAAATTAATCATAGAATTAAGTGTGTTTGGAGTGCTTTTGATAGAAATAACTTGATACTAAAACAAAATATGCCAATGTGTTTGAAATGGAAGGTTTTTATTAAATGTGTTTTACTCATTCTTGCTTATGGATCTGAGACTTGGACACTGGTTTTCAAAGAAGTATGGACAAATGCATGTTGGGAGTAACAAAAGATCAAAAATGCAATATATGTGTACGAGAACAAACAGGTGTTACTGACCTCATTGAAAAAATTAAAAAACTGAAGTGGAGTTGCGCTGGACATATTGTTAAAAGAGATGTTAATAGATGGTCAATTGAAATCTTAAATTGGATTTCAAGAGGTTGTAAAAGACTCAGAAAGAGATTACATGTGAGATGGATGGAGGAAATATAAAAGTTTACAGGATTGATGTTGAGAAGAGAATCTAAAGATCGGAGAAGATGGATTGAACTTGGAGAGACCTTCATTCTGCAGTGGATTGATAATGGTTTATGATGATGATGATGAGTAATATAATTATGCTTATTTACATGTATATTTGTTGAGCATGAGTGTTAAAAAAATCGGTAGAAAGTTTAACATTAAGAGAGTTGAATTTTTAAAAATGGTTAATGACCTCCATTTGTAAAATGGAAGATAGGTAATTTGAAGCTTATTTCTATACATACTCTTATCTCTATAATCTAATCAATCTTTCTCTGCTCATTTTTTAATATTATGTTTAAATTTGTAAAGATGAAAATATATATGTTATAGGCAATAGGTGAGCATGTGCATGCACAGAGTATTTTATTTTTAAAAAATAAAATGTTCGTAGGATATAAGATTTTTATTTATTCACTGTACAAATTAATGCACACACATTATCCTACATGATATGAGCATTGAGTACATGTCGTTAATGAACAGGGGGAAGATTTTTAATATTGTTAATTTTATTTCAAATGTCAACAATTTGTCATTATTAATCATGTAATTGTTTATATCTGTGTTATTAATGATTAATCAGTAATAAATGTTAATTTGTTTTTATTAAAAGAGATATTTTTCTTAAGAGTTATTTTTTGTCTTATTAGTTATGATCATTCATCATCACTGGTGAATATCAATCTTTATATCATAATTTAAATATGTTTTAGGTAAGTCATCATAGGTTTGTAAAAAAAAACTAACTTTTATGTTGTGACATTAGTTATGACCATCATCATCACTGATGCATATTAAGTCATAATTTAAATATAATAATGTTTTAGTAAGTAATCATATGTTGATAAAATATAAATTTTTATGTTGTGAGTTGGTTCTAAAGCTGTGGCTGGAAATATCATTATCATCATCATCTTCATCATGTTTTTAATCAATAGTCTAAATAAATGTGTTTAATGGCTATATGAATAATAGTTTTCACTGTATTTGTTTATTATTGGTGAGCCATCATCGAGAGATAATGACAATCATCTAAGATCATTAAATGTCACTCAAAGATTAGTGAATTGCCACCGATAAACCCATACTGTTTAATATGAACTAGTCAGACTTATGAGAAAATGGAAATGCATTTCTGGTGTTAAAAATCTATATAATAATTTTCTCTGATAATTTTATATGTACAATTAAAGCATAAGAATGATTTGTTTTTCTTAATGTGAGTAGCATACATGATAGGGTTCTAAAATACAAAATCCTACATCCTGTTATAAATAATGTATGAAATAAATTCAAAACAGGTAATCTCATCATCATCATCATTATCAACCATTATCAATCCACTGCAGGATGAAGGTCTCTCCAAGTTTAATCCATCTTCTCCGATCTTTAGCTTCTCTTCTCCACATCACCCCTACACATTTTCTTATTTCATCCATCCATCTTATATGTGGTCTCCTTCTGGGTCTTTTACCATCTCTTGGAATCCAGTTTAAAATTTCAATTGTCCATCTATTATCATCTCTTCTAGCAATATGTCCAGCCCAACTCCACTTCAATCTTTTAATTTTTTCAATGAGGTCAGTAACACCTGTTTGTTCTCTTACCCATACATTGCGTTTTCGATCTCTTCTTGTTACTCCCAACATACATCTCTCCATACTTCTTTGAGTGGTCTGAAGTCTCTGTATTGATCTTCTATTAAGTGTCCAAGTCTCAGATCCATAAGTAAGAACTGGTAAAACACATTTGTTAAAAACCTTTCTTTTCAAACACATAGGCATATTTCCTTTTAATATCAAGTTATTTCTACCGAAAGCACTCCAATATTTATAAAAATATTTATAAAAATGCAATATTTATAAAAATGCAACAGCAACAATTAGATTACATAATGATACTGGGAAAGTCAACATTGAGAAAGGTGTAAGACAAGGTGACTCCATATCTCCAAAACTTTTTACAGCAGTGCTGCAATAAGTTTTTTGTGGATTAAAATGGGAAACTAAAGGAGTGAAAGTAAATGGAGATTATTTAAGTCATTTAGATTTCGCAGATGATGTAGTTGTTTTTGCAAATAATGCTTCGGAGCTGCAGGAAATGTTGCAGGAGTTATCGGATGAAAGTAGGAAAGTAGGACTAAAGATAAATGTTAAAAAGACTAAAGTAATGTTTAATCGATTTGCTCAAAATATGAAAATAAAGATTGATTATGATGAATTAGAAGAAGTTAAGAGTTACAAATACCTTGGTCAGATTATTAATACAGATGGAAACATAATGGAGGAAATTAATCACAGGTAATCTATAAGTAGGTATATAAAGTAACTTTGTCTATGTTTAGATAGTCTAGTGGTGCCCTGATAAACCATATACACACAAGTAACAACTTATAAAAAGTTTAAAAGCACAATACTAGTTTATTATTCCTCTTATTCCCTTCCCAAGCTTGTAGACAGTATACATTAATACATTTTTGGCATATTTTTATAAGTTACTAGGTAGAGCTTTACCAATAGCTCCTGACAAGCTTTTGTTTACATAAATGCTGAGCGAAATAGAATTCAATATTTCTTTCATTGTTTCCAACCTTTGGACCATGGTTTTGAGCTAGTTGGCTCATCTCAGTAAAGGGTAGGAAGACCAAAAACTAGATCTAAATACTAACTCTACAATCAGCATTTACGAAACACATTTCTATCAGTTTGCAAGCATGAATCTGAAAAGTTTATGCTTTCATACTGATAGAAATGTGTTTCATAAATGCTGATTGTAGAGTTAGTATTTAGATCTAGCTTCTGGTCTTCCTACTTTTTACTGAGGTGAGCCAACTAGCTCAAAACTATGGTCTAAAGGTTGGAGACGATGAAAAATATATTGAATACTATCTCTCTCACCATTTATGTGAACAAAAGCTGGTCAGGAGCTATTGGTAAAGCTCCTTCTAGTGATGATAAAAAGCAAGCTATAAGCAAGTTAAGAAATTTATAACTTGTTTTGTTTATCGTATATATTGTACCGGGTTCGATCCACAGAAGATCTTACTTACACTGCAAATGTTTTGGCTGGTTACAAACTTCTTTATAATACATTTATAATCTTATTTAATTATAAATATTACGTGAACAAATTGGCCCATTTGAGCAAAGTGGAAAATATTATTGATAGCCTTAACTATCAACAATACCCACAATCAGATCGAGCTTTGCAACGCATCAATTGACCACATTTCCAGATCATGGACCACCTCAACTGCTAGATTCCAACCCCTACTATCCAAACACTATTTTGTTTCGGAGTAAACTCCAAATGCCAGCTAGTCTAAGACTAACATGTTCAGACCGTAGGCTCATAATCCAGTGCTCAAAAAATCCCTTAACTAGCTCAGTTTATTTTTTTTAATCAATAACAAATTATTGTTTCATAATACTGGTGAAAAAAATTGATAAAAGATTGGTAAAAAGAATTGACCGACAAAAATAAAGCTTAAGTTAAAGACAATTTATTTAATTAACCCTTAATATACTAATTTTAAATACTCTTGTAATTTTTAATGACATAACTCGGGTATTTTATCTAATGATCACACACATATTAATTCACACACTGACATATATAATAAAGCATTAAATAATATAAAACACATATATTCAGAACACACAAATCAATAGTTCATTTTAATGTGCTATAGAGTTCATAGAATTCGACTCTTGAGGCTTTACAAACTTTACGAATCCGATAGCTACTTTAGTGAATATAAGAAAAATGTTTTACCTAGGATTTTGAACATGGATGCACCTTGCTATTTGCTGCTTTTGACGAAACATTTCTAACCGGTTAGATTTGAAGTTTTCCTGTGGAGATTTGATGATTATTAGTTGGTATTATTCCTGAAAATTTGACAGAGATTCTACAAGCTGTTACGCAGACACCATTTTCATGGGCAGATCTTTATGTTTTACTGGACTTAAGGATAGGGACTGCTGCATGATTCCCATGGTTTTAACACTGCATTCTTGATTGATTCATAATAAACTGAACTATTATCTGAACAAACTGAACTGTTTTCTGAACTCAACTGGACTGTCTGATAAAATTTTACTATTTATATATGAGACGTGTTTTTGTTTTCATGTCCGCCGGCAATATCTGTTGTCAAAATTCCTTTCTTCATCCTTTAACTACATGTTTTTGAGATCATTTAATTAGTAGCTAATACTTTGGATATTTTACATTTTAATTAATAGCCATTGCTGAACTTGTTGTTAGTACTTTTAATTAGTAGCCACTGCTGAGTTTTAGATATATTTCTATATTTTAACTTAATAGCCATCACTGTGTTTTTAACCATAATTTTCTGTATTCATTTATTTAATTTTAACATTTATTTAGCATACATTTATTCTATTTACAAACACACATATATATTTTAAGATCCATTTACTATTTCATTCTAAGACGACTCTTTTTTCTTTCACTTAAATAAAAACAGATTTATATTCTTTAAACTTGAAAATAATAAACACTTTACTTCCTTTTATAAAACATTTAGTTTAACTTGTCTAACCAAAACCCCTCTCCCTTTTTTAATTAATTAATTGTAACTTTTATTTCAAAATTAATACTAGAAAACTATTTGACTTTTAATCTTACGTTTTGACAGCAAACTGCATTTTGTTTAATAAAAAAACTCTTTAGATTTTCATAACTTATTTATTTATTTGATGATTTATTATTTGAATAATTTTTTGATAAAATTATCATGTACCAACTACGATCTTGGTACAATATATATATATATATATGTTCCAGACATTCCATTTCTTTTTATCCCTGATAATGACACTAGTCCACTGTCGACCTAGAAAATTTGATTTACAGTGATGAAAGTCAAAGTAATAATGTTTCTAAATAAATACTGCCAGCTAGATCCAGGGAAAGTGAGAGAGATCTTATACATTGTTCAGATAGTTGAGTTACAGGACATAAAAACAAATTTCAGCCAATAAGAAAAAAAATATTAAAAATTGTAAAGATTACTAAATTCAAAAATATTAGTCAAAAAAATATAAAAGTTTGACCAAATTCCACAACCTTATTTGTCTGAAAGTGCATGTGAGTATTGTAGCATTCAAAGACTTTGGCAGATAATTTTGCTTTCTCTCCTAACCTTTACAGGATTATAATGATCTTTCTGGCACAGATTTATCTACTCTTATTTCTATTTTCCTTTCTTTAGAGATTTTTAATAAATATGATCTTGAATGGAAGTTAATGAACAGTGTGGAGTGATCTTTTCTTAACCAGGTAAAAACATCAGGACAAAACAAGTAGGTTATATGCTGTGCAAACACTCACAAGTGGTTGTGCTTGCAATATAGCTCTTAAGGTTACCTCTATACAAATTGAGAGACAAGATTATAAATTCTTAATCTTTAATATAATAATACAAGAAAAACAAAACTACTTAATTTATAAATCACTAGCCAAAAGATCTACAGTCTGCAAGAAATTCAAACACTCATTGACCTAAATTAATTTTGAATAAAGGGGACAAGTGATCTAACAAGAAAACTCCTATTATGTTAATATTTTATTTCTTCAAATATAAAGCTGAGACTTAAGCCCTGGTTGAAATATAGAAATCTTTTACCTTCCAGACTTCAGTTTTTTATCTGACTTATTCCATTAGTGTGAGCAAGATTTAATTCTATCAAGAGTATGTTACAATGATTTTTTATCTTCTTTAATCTGGTCTTGGAGTACAAAAGTAGCCTTCATGATCAGTTTTGAACTAGGCAATTAGTACATGTTCATGATGATAACAAGTTTGAGCTCTGGGTTCATCATAGCAAGGCATACTTTGAATATGATTCTGTAAAGTTGGTAGTTTCTGCATTGTCAATGGATTGTCATTTGTTTTTTTCTCCTCAATTGGTTGCTTTAGCAGTTGCAATTTGGAAATATAAGACACAACCAGCAATTAACAAATATAAGACATCAGCAGTCTTCAATGATCAAATAAGCAATTGTCAAATATAATATCCAATCCCCAAAAAACAGAGATTTTATATTCTATTTTTATCTCTCACCAGATCTTATTTAAAACATTTAACCAGGGCTATTCTTTATCCCCACCAGATTTTAATTAAAAACAAAAACCTAACCAGGGCTCTTTTTTATTTTCTTTTTCTTTTTCAATAGCACCTAAATTTTAATTAATTAGAAACAGTCTCAGCTTTTAAAATAAAATGTTACTTAGTTTTAATTACAACAGTTGAGAAACAAGAGTAAAAAAAAATATTTTAATTGAGTGTTTGCTACGGCACGTTCTCTTACAACACACATAAAAATTATAATGAAATAGAAGGCTTTATATAACTTTTTTTCTTTTTAAAAAGGTTTGGCTTTTGAAGTGGAGAAAGTCTCCAATTCAATATATATAATACAAATAAAATATCAATTAAAAAATATTGCAAAAACAGTATAAATAATAACTATTCTGGTAATTAAATATAAATATACAGTCTTTCAATCTAGAAAAATATTTTCAGTTAATTCCTTAACTCTTCTCAACTAAATTCCAAAAACACAATGGAAGTAAATGTAGGCTTCACTGTGTTTTTTAAACTTAATGCCACTTGATGGTTAAGCAATAAACTGGAAATATTTCTGTGGATTGAAAGACTGTATATTTATATTTAATTACCATTATAGTTATTATTTGTATATATATTGGCATATTAAAATTTGTGAAATTAATTTCAGTGCTTAGTTTGATTACTTAAATAGTATGTGTAATTATACTCAAAACTAAATATGTTTATAAGAAATTTATAGAAATGAATCAATATTTAGAGAATCTCATTATCAATAACAATCTCAATCTATTGTCAAATCACCTTTATTATTGAAAAGAAGTTCCCTTGACAACAGATTGAAATTGTTATTGATATTGAAAATGTCTAAGTCTTTATTGATTTCTATAAATATATATAATTGTATAAACTCATTATTCAAATACATATGTAATACCTGATCAGTTATGTTCTGCATTCTACCCACAGTGTAAAAATAATAATCCCATGGGTCAGGGGTTATCTGAAATAATAATAATAATAATGAAATATAATAATAATATTAATTGTTATTATTGTTACTGGTAACAGTAGTTGCAGTAGTAGTAGTAGTAATATTAATAATAATACAAAGTTAAATTAGACTTTAAATTCTAATGTAATGGACAATGAATTTAAATTTTTTTCATATTATTTCACTTTCTAGCAAAGCAAATCGTAATGGATATCAATTTATGATCAATATTGGGGTATTTAGATGGATTGTCTAGATGTTGGCTACCTAAAAATAAAAACATTAAGATTTGTAGTAATCTTATTTTTCATTTTCATCAGCATGTATACAAACATTGATTGTGACAAGTGGATAAGCTACCACTGTACCTTGAGACCCTAGTATTTAAATTTACATCAACAAATTTATACACGTTAAAGCCTTTCTTATAAATAGTTAAAGCCTTTCTTATAAATAGTTACATATACTTCTTATGTGCTCAATAAAATATAATTACATCACTACAATAGTTTATAGATTTTCCAGTATTAAGATCACAACATTAACTCGCTGTAAGTCACAAGATTTTATGAAGGTTAATTAGTGAAGAAAATAGTGGACTTAAACAGTGAAGAGAACAACAACTTCATGCTCCCAAATCAAGATGCTTCAGATTGGCCTACATAAGTAGAATTTTAGGTTAAAGATAAGACAGTGAGTTCTCGCTATCTTGTGTCGCAGTTTGTGAGGTCCCTCTATGGGCAAAATAATATTGCTTGACTATTATAAATTTCAAGGTGCATGTGATACAGGTTAAAGCCTATCTTATAAGTACTTTCATATACTTCCTGTGTGTTCAATAAAATATAATTACATCTCTACAAAAATAAACATTTGTAAATACCAATGTAATAAAACTAATAAGTGAAGAAGACAATATTATAAAAATGCACATTACACACATTTGCACACATAATTAATATCAGTATTTTGAATCAGTATTGATCCATTGCAAAATAAAGCTTTCTATGTTTTATCCAGTATCTTTGATTTGTAGTTTCCTTTGTATCATTTTTCTTTCATTTAACCTCCATTTTAGTCTTTTAATATTCTTTCAATAATGACAATAATAGCTAATAATTTTACATTTGCATATTTCGTTATCATTCACTTTTAGCTTAAGCCATTTTACTTGTCTCCAATGTTTGTTATATTTCTTTTTTATTAAATATCCACTTTTAAGAATTGCATGTAAAAAATAGTAAAGTCAAGTGTTGGTGGCCTAGTGATTAGCATAGCTGCCTTCCAAGCAGCTGGCCTGGGTTCGCTTCTTGGTCAACATGTTTGACAAAGGAAAAAAAATCTATTTATTAAAAACATTAAAATTCTAACAGAGAACCATTTTTCTAACATATATATATATTTATCGAAAACCATTTATGCAATTTAATTCTATGGTGAATTTCATTCATTATGTTTCTGAATTTTGCCAAAATATTTATTGTTTTTAACTTCTTCTTATTCATTATTATCATCTTTTTTTTTTTTAAACCATGACACATCATTTTATTCTTTTTGGGCATCTATCTGTAATTTTATTTTCTTACATCCAGCTACATTATCTAAATCAGGGAAATATTATTTCCAATAACAATTATGTTATTTTCAAAAACTGTATTGTAAAGGACCGGGTTGGCAATTTGAAGTCACATTCTCAAAGTGTCAAAAATGAAATTGCAAGAATGAAAAATTGATAAGTGGAAAACAGTAGATGGTCTATGTAATACCTAACTAATAATTGTGCCTGACTACATAAGCTAGCTCAATTTAATAACCTGATTCAGATGTAACTTAGGTTGGTATATCCAGATCCCACTCTTCTTTAGAGTCTTAATATGCCTCAGAGTTCAAACTCAGTGAAGAATTCCATCTTTAACTCCCCTCAAGGATAGATTTAAATAGGATAACAATAATACAACCTCTATAAAGGTCCTGGTAGAATAAATGATTATACTATTGGGTTCTTACATATAGATATCATAAATATATACAAGATCTGTGGGTATGTACTATATATAGTTTGGTAGTGAAGTATGAATGATGTTTGATAAAAGTGAGACCAGTGCAACAAAGATTTTTCGAACTTCAAATGACAAATATTTTATTAACAATATCTGGGTTCAAACTTGTAACAAATATATAACATTAATAATACGTATATATACACAATATTATGTTGGATATGTGAATCTACTATAACCTAACTGAATACTGTCATTGCTCTGAGCATACCATAGTATGGTCACATGTCTCAACCTAAGTAATTCAGTAATGAACTAAATGTTAAATGTACCAAGCAAAAGAAATTATGATAAACTACAGCATAGAATAAAATGATTATTAATTCAAAAATTATCTTATAAAAGACATTTAAAGTATAGTTATTTTATCTCAACTGGATGCATTTTAAGTTCATGTCTATATAACCTCTTCGTTATTACGATTTCATAATCCAAACAAGCATTTTCAAAATGTAAACATCCATTTTCAACATAATGTTAACGGAAATCTATGCATTCCTTGCATGCACTTTTTACACCCTCGTTTTCATTTTTTTCAGCTTTTCATAAAGGTAGGTTTTATTTTTCTACAATAAAAAATAAAAATTTTATAATAATTTTTGTGATCAAGTAAATTAAATTTTATTGTCGTTCTCTCTTTTTTTGATAGTTACTGGAAAAGATTTCACCCTGAAAAATATATCTGTAAAAACTTACTTTTTCCGATATATTTTGAAGATTTTATGCGGGGGCCCAATGGTCAATATCTATTTTTCTATATTTTTTAAAAATTATTAATTTTTATATATTTTTTTAATTATTATTTTTTAATGTATATTTATATTTGGCAAAAATTTACAAAAAAATAATTATTGAAACTAATATAAAAAAATAGATCGTGATTACCTGCATTTTTTCCTATGATATGAGCTTGGCTCCAATATTTGAATTAGATGATATCAAATAAAAATAAACATGTTTTCCAAATATTATGACCTGATTTAGATTATTGTATAATATCTTATCTGCATTTTTAATAATAATAAATATACGCAAATGCATTTTGACAGTATATATATAAACTACTAGCTTATGAACCTCAAGCAATTTTATTCACTTTTTATTTTATTATTTTATTTTGTATGTAGTGTACCGGTCAAAACATGTTTATCCATCTAACATGAGCTGGAACTCACAAACTGTACTTCAAACCCAGTCCAGCCCGAGATGTAGGTCAGAGACCAGCCTGGACTCGAACCCACTCTCTAAGCCCCAGATGTAACACCTAATGAATAACATAATAGTGATGGCACATGAGAATTAATTTTAATCTGGCCCACTAGCAAAGCTGAGAGAAACAATGAGACATCTATTAACTAAAACTAAACTAAAATATATATAAGCATGGCTGTAATATGTAGAAGTGGAGAAAAGAGGAATTCGAACTACTCAAATAAATTAGACAATAAAATATATAGTTTAATATAATGACAAATTATTTACATACATTTATAAATTAAGTACATTAGTATGTGCATGAATGAGCAAGCGGTCTACCAAACGATAGATAATTATATATTGTCATTCATGCTATTATTTCTCATATGCTCTTTATTAGCTAAATAATATATGATAAATAAGCACATATCTTTGGTGGGTCCAATATTAAGATGCCAATCGATTATTAGAAAGAATTTACATAGAATTGCTATGAACGCTTTTATAGACGGTTCTTTTTACCATGTTGACATAGAATTGCTATGAACGCTTTTATAGACGGTTCTGATACATGTTGACTAATATTATTGCTTCGGGAGCATTCTGGGATTCATTACAGATATAATATAAACTGTTTTCATGCCATTAAGGTCGTGAAAATAAATAAAATACATTTGAAAACATATTTGATTATATGACAAAAATACTTAATGAAAATTCTGTTAATTAGCACTGGTAAGAAGAATGCTTATTTTCCGCAAGGCATAAAGATACTCTTAAATACAGAAATAAGTTAAGATGGTGGATTGTATAAATTGAAATAAATTCAATTAATAAAACTAGTAATAGTTGGCATTTATATATATTGAGCAGAGCGCAATTTTAATATTATTACAGCACTAAAATTAGGTCATAAGCAAAAGAAATAACAATAATATGAAGTTTGGGTGGTACTGACATAATAGCCAAAAAATAACTATGAGGAAATGGTCATGCTTCTGGATGAGAACGAGGTGGATAGGCATGCCATGGTCATCACCAATGTACAGGCCCTTTTGTACGAAGAAAGTGGATGGGCATAGCGTGTGCCAGACTTAGGGATCACTGCCAGAGGCCTTTTTATATGACATAAATGGTTATGCATAGCGTGTGCTAAACTTACGGGGATCACCGCCAGAGGCATTTTATATGGAATAAGTCCCCATGAAACAGGACAATCTATGGGTTTGATCTTGTCATAACCCCCAGATTAGATTAGAAGCACATAATATATATATAATTCACGAAGATAGGCTGAATGTCAGTAACGCAGTACGGATAAATGTCACTAACGACATTGAATAAGATTTACTGCTTTAAAATAAATGACCCTTATTTGAATGCCATAATTTAGACAAATAATATGATATGCTGTTATAATATATATATATATATATATAGAGGATTTCCCTAATACATTGAGATTTTATTTAGTAAAAGAACCATTAAGATTTACCCCCATCCCTTTTCTGCTATTTAAAATAAATCAATCCCACCTTTGTTGATTTTATAATAACTGGAATATTTAAATACTGTATCTGATATTTTAAGATTATGGAACAATAAAATAAAAACTAGCAGTTATATATAGAAAACAATAAGTCACTCTTTCAGAATTAAATAAATAATATTTTATAAGATTTCAGAGCGTTAATTAGCTTGATTTCTGGATTCACCCCGGGTAGAAAATCCAGAGTTAAACAAATTTATATATTATACTAAAACATAAATAAAATGTTGACTTGAAAAACAATCTGGTGAGTGTATAAATTAATAATGCATCATGTTTTAAGGGAACATTAATAAACTTAATTCATGAAGGTTTACTTAAAAAGAAGAAAAGATTTTAGAAATTCAACTTGTCAGATTGTTTGAAATTGGCATATTAATAATAAAAGTATTCATATAAAGTCAAGTAATAAATAAATAGAAATTATTGACAGCACCAAAATTAAAAAAAGTTAGAGCATATGAGAATTAAATTTATAAAAATTATTTAAGCAAATTACATTTTAGAAAAGTTACAAAATTAATTATACATTAGGAGAGATAGAGTTTGAGATTAGATAGGCAAGCTAGATTCAATTTCAATGGTGGTGGTTTGAAATAATTTACCTTGCACAATTTTAAGAGTTCATATTAAAAAGTCCAGCTCATGCATGGCAATTGAAATGCAAGTTTTTTGGTAGCAGCAAACTTCTATTAGCATTCTAAAATTCTTAGGTCGAGCTTTTACTTCACTCATGGGCAGCAGGATGATACAACTGTGGAAGATGATGACCCAACAGGACCGAGAAGAGTGGTGGACTACATTTTAAACCAGCTTGGATTATGTTCAGTGCAGGCTTTTCAGTAGTATCTAATCTATCTTGTGACTCAAAATTCAGCCATTTTATACTTTTGCCCAAGTGTTTTTGAAATGCTTTTAATCACTTAGTTTTAGCTTTACAATCTAATCTCTGATCTAAAAATTCTTACTTTTCCTTTATCGATTGTTTTTGAAGATGAAACAGTAAGATAACATCCAAAAATAAATTCAAATTTATTTCCAGATTAGAAATAGATTTGACAAAATGTTTATAACAAAAATATCTTTAATCTTAATCCCAATTTAAGTAAAAACTTTAATTAAAAATACCTTCCCCAGATTAAAACAATAGTGCTTCCAACCCTTTATTTTTAGACAATTAACTGTAGCATCTTCCATCTTGGTTTTTATAAAACATACATTTTAATAAAAAAAGTACTTTAAAAAGAAAAAGTCTAAAAATGGCGTATAAAATATTTACAAAAAATCAATATTTTGTTAGTATTTTGCTCTTATGTATATATATTTGAGCTGCACCTATGTACTTTAATAAAAAGAATTAATAATCCTAAAATTAATAATAATAAAAATGTTAATTTAAAAGTTAAAATTTTATTATTTAAGTTCGCATCTCAAATGTATACATAAAATATACATACATGACAAAAGGAACGGGATGGGATATAGGGTTTAAACACAGGTTAGTAGATATAACTATGAAGCTCAATCTTAAGCTAAGATTGACTGCTTCAATAATGGTTATTTTAGTAGTACTTTTTAATAAATTACAAACTGTATTGATGTTTTTATTATAATATTCAAATTATACTAATTATTGATCAATATTAACTACTTGTTATAAGGGATGTCTTATACATTGCAACCCCTGTATGGAAATAGATTTTGAAGGGCTACTGGGAAAATTGATAGGTACTAATGTCTTTATTCTATGAAGTGTTCAATTGATGATTACCTGCAATAAGTGTTATTATATACTAATGTTTTAGAAATTTTATGATGAATCCAACTAACCTACTAACAAAAATATAATTTTAAGTTGTATGCATGATAATTTAGAATTGATGAAATAATATAAAAATAATTATTAGAAATATTAACTTTTATTCTTTTTTTATTACTTTGAATATCAATGACTATATATTTTTCAGCTTAATTACATTCTTTTGTTTTTGATATTTAAAATAATATGTATTATGCCATTTTTCGTAATACAAACATATTTTATGATAAAATTTGTGACTTAACATAATTTTTTAAATATTCAATATGTCTGCTTTGTCGGTGTTAAGGTTATGATTTATAAGAAGAAATCATCCATAAGATAATTAGTCATGCAAATAAAAATAATAATTATCTATAATAAATTATTAGTAAACAAAAATGAACATGTAAATGTATGTAGTAAGTGCCTATAATTAAAATATGTAGGTTTAAAAATCTTACTTTTATCTTTAAAATTATAATGTTCTGATGTCAAGTCTCAGTACACCAAAATAGGGCTAGATTTTATTTATACAATAATAAAAGTAATTATTATATACTTTGTGTTGTGTAGTTATATTTTCTCTCTTTATCATAATGTAACCATAATGGTTTCTTTAGATTAAAAATACAAGAAGAAAAATATATTCTCCAAGGGTGTAAAAAAAGTAAGAAAAATTTTAATACAATCTTCAGTACACACACACACAAAATAATGTATACAAATACAAAATATTTTAAACCATCAAAATTAAGTGAAAAGTTATATTTCTTTAAAGAAATGGATTAGAATTAGAAAGAGTGGCATCAATGTCTTTGGCAGATGGAGTTTATCACTTTCTTCACTGTATGTTGGACAATCCCAACTCTAACCGCTAGGAACATTTTCCACAATGAAGTTAAACTGACAAGGCTCCTGATTTTGCAGCAACTTCCCTTTGAAATTCGTGAAGGTTTTTATTTAGATCGCAATGGTTAGGAACATCACTATTCAATCACTAGAAGAAGGCACTAAGATCCTGTGATAGTCGATTTAGAAAGATTGCATTATTAGGTTTTATATATTAAATTAAATGATTCTGTTCAGGTTATTTTTCAACGTTTGCGATAGAAAGACAGAAATGCTCTTATTTGCAGCTCCTATGTATATAAATATTAGGTGGCGATTAAGTGGTTTACATCAATCATTTGGAGATCCTATAAAGTTGCAGAAATATTGGGTAAAAAGAACAGTGGGTTAAACAAAAGGACCCAGGAAAGATGGTGAGAAACTATTTTGAACTTATTAATTCATGAAAAGAGCGAAAACTCTTCAAATCTGCCTCAGTCAAGAATAAGAAAATCACTATCAAGAACGATAAAACGGCTGACATTAAATTTCATAATATTAATAATAAAAATCTCAGAACTTACCAAATCCATAATAAAACCTCTTTAAAAGGCAAAGAACAATCTAAAACTCAACCTTTAGCCTCCTATAATAACTATTCTAATCACTCCTCAACAAAAAATGATAATTATTGTAGGGATCTAAGAAAACCAGAAGATGAAAATTATTTTAAAACGTTAGAGACCGATAAATGTAATCAAAATGAACAGCTATTGGAATAGAAAGTTTGTGCTAATGCCTCAAAATATAAAACAAATATATTTTTCAATTCTTCATAAACAAACACAAAACTTCTCAAAAACTAGTTTAAATCCAATTCAGGTTGGAAAGAAATATAATAAGACAAAAAACTGTTATCAATGAAAGTGGGGAAAAACCACTATTGGAAATTTATTAAATATTTATGAGGGACAATACACATGGTCTAGAAATAATATATTTCATACAATAGATTATGTATTGATAGAGATAGAGGGAATTAATCAAATACAGACAATTAAGGTGTTTGATAAAGAAGAAAAAGTATGCACTAGTGATCATAACTTCATTGTAATTGAAATGGTTAGTAATGTGATGGAGAGTAGAAATAAAAGTAGAAATAATAGTGAAAGATGTGGATGGAGAGTGAATGATAAAAATAAGTTGGAAGAGTATAAAACACAAGTTGAAGAAATCATGGAAGTGTGAGTTGGGAATGAGTATAAGGACTGGTGTAAAGAAGTAGAAAAAATGGCACATAGGGTTTTAGGTGAAAATATTCAGAAGAATAAAAGTAATAAAAGAATGAGAATTAGTAAAAGTATAAAAGAGAGGACTGAAGCATGTAGAGAATATAAAAGTGCTATTAAGAACCAGGAAAGTGAAAAAGATATTAATGCTAAATTGGAAAAGTACTTTGAAAAGAAAAAGTTGGCTAACATAGATAATTATAGAGAGAGAATGAAATTGAATAGTAAATTGTTGGAGGATATTAATAAAAGTGGAAGAGATGGGAGTAAAAAATTTTGGAATTACATTAAAAAAAGAAATGTAGGGGAGAGAGATAGTATTACTAGATGATGAAGAAATAGAGTGTAGCTCTAGAGAAGGTTTAGAGAGAATATTAAATAGATATGTAATGAATATAGAAAATATGTTAGATGTGAATGATAGAGTGATAGAAAACATGAAAGCATATAGTAATGGGAATATTAATTTTTCAGAAAATGAATTGAATGAGGTAGAGAAAAAACTGAAAAGTGGAAAGGCAAAAGGTTTAGATGGATGGGCAGCAGAGATGGTAATGAATTTAGGATATAAAGATGGGGCTTAAATTTAGTGAAATAAAATCAAATATAATGATGATTAATACTGGGGAAAGAGAAGATGTAGAATTTTTATTGGAAGATATTTAGTGAAATAAAATCAAATATAATGATGGTTAATACTGGGAAAAAGAAGATGTAAAATTTTTATTGGGAGATATTAAGTTAAGTGTGGTGAATAGATATAGTTATTTGTGAATTATTTTAAGTAATCAGAAAAATTATTTGGATGAATGGGAGAAAAAATTGATAAATGAAGCAAAGAAAAGAAAGGGATTGATAAAAAAAATTAACAGTGTTATCATATAATAAATATGATGTAGCTAGAATTATATGGAAAAGGAGTTGTAGTAGCAAGGTTAACATATGATAATGATGCATTATATGTTACTAAAGAGGTATTAAATTACTTTGAAAAAGTTCAAAGGGAAGTATGAAGACTTGCATTGGATGCAGATGTACAGACAACAAGGGAAACAATTCAAGAAGAAATGGGATGGTCCAGTTTTCAATTGAGAGATGCAAAAAGTAAAATAAAAATGTTTGGTAGATTTCAGTTTATGGATAATAAAAGATTAGCCAAACTAGTATTTCATTGGGTTATGAGTAAAGGGCAGGTAACAAGATGGGTGAGAAAGGTAATGCGATATGCAAAAGATTTGGATAAAGAATTTATATCAGTATATTTGTATAAAAGATGGGATGATTGTGTTAAAAGGATTGTTGAGTGTTATAGTAGTAAGGGATGGGATAAAAGAATACATTTATTAATAAAGAATAGGGATTTAGAGGATGGAGAAATAATATGGAAAGTAAAAATAGTTTAAATATATATAGAAATGAACAGAATATTAGGTGTCAGTTAATATATGGTAATAGTAAGGAAAGTGGTTTATTATTTAAGGCTTGAACAGGATCTTTAGCTACAAGGGAATATACATGTAATTGGAAAATATGAGTGATTTTATTTTGTAAATTGTGTAAGAAAAAATTAGAAAATATTAGCCATTTGTTAATTGAATGTAAATGCTTGAAAACAGAAAGGGTAGACATAATGAAGTTTCGGAAGAATAAATATGAAAAAAGTGATTATACAGAAAGTGAATTATAGGGTTTTATGCTGAGTTCGGGAGAAGATAAGGGGGGGGTAGATATAAAGGCTATAGAGTTGACAAAGATTATGTTGTGGAAATGGGATGGAGCAGAATATGGGAAAATTTAGAGTGGGGAATGGAAAATAAAGTGGCTAGCAGGTTTATCTGGGAATTGACTTCATTTAAGGGGAAGCCACAATACATCACATCAACAAGAGAATATACATGTAAGTGGAAAAATATGCGTGATTTAGTCTGTAAATTATGTAAGGAAGGAATAGAAAATATTAGGCATCTGTTAATTGATTGTAAATGCTTGAAAACAGAAAGGGCACATATAATGAAGTTATAGAAGAATATATATGAAAAAGTGATTATACAGAAAGTGAATTATTGTTTTTTATGCTGGTTTTGGGATAAGATAAGGAGGATTTAGATATAAAGGACATAGAGTTGACAAAGATTATGTCGTGGAAATGGAATGGAGCAGAATATGGGAAAACCTAGACTGGGAAATGGAAAATAAAATGGCTAACAGGTTTTTCTGGGCATAATTGTTGAGAGATTCTTGACTCCGTTTAAGAAGAAGCTACAGTACATCACATCACAAATGATCACAATAAAGACAAAATGCTAATCAAAAATCTTGATGAATTTAAACACACTAAGATTAGAAAAAACAATTATTCAAATAAGAATCAAAGTATAGTAAATCATCCAATTAAAAAAACCACTCTAAATAAGAAATCTTATGCTGAGGCTATGATTACAGAAAATGAAATTTATCAGGAAAATAGACAATCTTTTAATTCTAATGAAAATTCCATTCTCAACATCATTGACATAGATGAAGGCGCTCAATTTGAAATACTAAATGAAATAAATGATTTTAAACAGATCTCAGAAGAATACTAAGACATTAATAAAAGATTTAATAACTCCATCTTTGATTTGCTCTTAAAATCATTTTTTAATTACATTAATGATAAACCTTAACACTATCCATAACTTATCAAACAAAATAATTTATATAAATTTTCAATCGATAAGTTTTACAACATATCGATGAACAAAGATATCTGGATGGGTATCAATCAAGTTTTTTCCCATTCAAATGATAGATATATTATGGTAGAGTTTCAAATCCATGTTCAAGGGAAAGCCTTTAGAAACACAACAAATTTGGAAGGGAAAATACTATGTACTATAAACATCAATAGAGCCATCAACCTCGCTGGAACAATAAAGAATTGCTTAATGGGATTTGAACAAACCAACTTAGAAAACATCATTGGAAAATTTGGTAGAATAACAACTTTTCAAATATAAATATGACTACAGGACTAATGGACAAATTCTCTCAAATACAGCTACCTTCTCCAATACACTAAGTAAGAAGATGCACCCCAATGACATTCTGATGGATACTCATTTGGATCACCAATGGTTGTCACTTTTTGTGGTGTAGCACCTCAATGCTTTTACTATTCAGCAAGGACTCAGCTCAGTAGAGATGACACCAGAATATGTAAAAATGGCAGCACAAAAAATAGAGTATGAAGATGTTCCAAAAAAGATAATAAACATGGATGATATAAATAAAAACACCTCAATCAATTTCATCAAACAGGATGAGACTCAGAATGGAAAGAGAAATCAACAGAAAAATGGCATGAGTACTGATACAAATTCTACAAATGTAACACTACAACCTTCAGATATGGAAAGCCCACTCAATGAGATAAGTGAAACAACAATCACAGACTTACAAAGCCTGGCATACAGAAAATTAATAAACCAAACCAGTAAAATATATAGCAATACAATCACCATCCTGGACCCACAGATGAACAGTGATATGACTGAAGGAAAATCAAGCAACAGTCAATCTGGCTCAGATAAAACATTAACAAATTACATCCCCAATAACTATATGACAGAGAGGGATTTATAAATTGATTCTACATGGTCTTCTTTAGACCATGAAGAGAGTGAAAAAACATCAAACTCAGGTGATGCAAATAAAAGTGATCCCAAAAATAAATAAAGAAAAAGACAAGAAAGTGAAAGAAGAAGAGCTATGACACAATCTCTCCACCCAATCTGAGCCAAAATAGTGATGAAGAACAGAAATGAAGAAAAAAAGATTCACCATCCCCAGAGACCTGGGGCTGTCATACAATGACTAATGGAGAGAAGAAAATTCAAGATTATCAGGAACAAGAAAATGAGCTTATAGTGAAGTGCTAAATGTCTATAATAAAACAGATAAATTCCAGCCAGATGACTTATCAACTGATGAATATAATCTATACCCAGAATATTTATTTCAATGGAACAGAGGAAAAAAATTTATAATCACAATCATGGATAAGAAAATGGCTAATAAGTAGCAGCAGTGCCAATTCAAGCATATATCATGAAATTAAAAATTAAATGAAGCTAATATTCTTTTGGATTAACGTCCATGGACTAACACATTTGATAGACTTCATGCAATAAAAGATTGAATAATTAAACAGAAACCCAATATTATATGCATGGCTGAAACTAAAATTTATATTAATTTAAATCACAAAATTAATCTTTTAAAATCTCAGCTACATCAATTGCTCAACCTCAGTGAGTGCTGCAGAAGGAGTGGCAATTCTAATCAATTCCAGACTAGACTCTCCTACTATCTTTAAAATGTTAAAATCTTAATTCAAGCTGTTTAATTGTACATTTATTCTACCATCAATCTCAGATCAATTAAATCTACCTATACTTGAAAAATGATGAAAATTTAATTGGAAATGTGATCAACATCATAAACTAAGTCATTGCATCTGATCAATTCCCAATAATTATTATGGATGATCATGTGTGGAGAAGATCTAATTCCAAACAATGCCTTCTCCTTCTGCACAAAAAAGACCACTTATTGACCTAATTTATTACTTGCTGAGTTTGCACTTTAATATCAATGGCAAACTCTGTCCTGTTCCCTTTGCTGACCACCTTGCTCTAAACATAAATCTGGAAGTCAACATCATGAGGTCAATCAGTGAAGAAATGGACAAAACTATAAAAATGCTATTTAAGCAAACAACTCCAGAAAAGCTATTCTCTGAAACCTATATCTGCTTCAATAAAATTGACCATTCTGAGAATGCCAGTCAAAAAGGCTTGGTTCTCCTTCATTTCCATTCTCCAATACATAATCAATGAAATTATAATAAATAAAAATGGACTGATAAGATTGCTCGCAGATCTGGAGTCAATAGACAATGAAATTAGAGCAACCACACCATCCACCTCAAATATTGAATTTGTTGGACAGGTCTTTGCTCTCAAAGGTCAATATAAAGACCAACAACCATCTCTGGCAGAATATTTATCCATCAAATGGGCTTGGAGATTTCTATCAGCAAGGGGTGTTGGTCTAGTTGTTACATCTGATGGGCACTGGGGGCGAGGAATAAGAAAGCTGTACCACAATTATTAACAATAATAGACAGTACACTCATAGGTTCAGAGATGATAAATACTATTTGGCAATATTGTTGAGCAATGCTTCAATCACAAAAGAGCACAGACATTGATGAGGCCATATATCTTGACACAGATAGTTATCATGACATAACATTGGAGAAGATATGGCTTAAGATTTTGAGTCACCCAGAAAGAATTCACCCAGGGGCACATTGAATACAAAATTCATCCTCCTTCATTTGGAAAGATTTTCAGCACCCATAATCAAAGCTATGATTAACCACCTCACACAGGGTTATAAAGAGATCAAAAACTTACCCAATATCCCTTGTTCCATTTTTAAAAAAGAAAGAGAGCTTCTTATCTAAATAACCTAAGGCCCATTTTAATGATTTCCCTATTAATAAAAAAATTGAGCAGCTAATCAAAGATCAAATACAAAACAAAATCCTCAACTTTATTTCTAATGATCAACATGTTAAAAAGGGGGAATCATCGAATAATGACATCAGCCATATGAAGCTCCTTTTAGATTACATTAGGGCCAAAAAATGTCCAAGCCAATCACTGTCCAATTAGATATTGAGGTGGTGCTCAACTCCACCAGCCCAAACATTCTGATAGACATCCTCCAAGAATATGAGATGCTGATGTCTAACTTAAAATAATTGCCAATGGACTAACAAATAGATCCATATTTATCATTATGAATGGCAAAGTCACTCCTGGGTTTGATCCTTTCCTCTTGATCCCTCAGGGATCAGCACTCAGTGCACTATTATTTATATCATATATAAATACACTGCTGAGAGAGATTAAAAAGTCACTTCTGGGAGTATATGTGCCTGTCATCAGATGGGAGATAAGGCACATCAGTTATATGGATGATGCACTTGTCTGTCTCCCTTCCAGCAAGTGGAAATTGCTGAATGGAAAAAGAATAAAATCAAATTTCATGTCAAATCCACAAAAATTTTTAGGTTTTGACTTTTACAAATCATATGGATTAACCTTTTTCTTGAAAACTTTTTTTAAAATTTTAATTGGCCAAGTAAATTAAAGTTTTACAATTTTTGATTGGTCAATTAACAAACTCAGCCATAAAAATTTATTCATCTTTTAATATTATATTCATTTTAGTTTCATTTGTAAAAAGTATATTAATCATTTGTCAGATTATGAAAGTTTTTTCAAAAGTAAATTTCAATTTATAATTATAAAAATATTTGATAGTAGAAGACCTAAAAAGAAAGTTTGTAAGAAGTTAGAAAGTGTTGCTGACATCATTGATTTCTTTCTCAATTTATATTAGTGTAAAATAAGATAATTTTTTACTAAAATCTTACTGTTTTTCTAAAATAATTTATATTTTCAGCTTGTTTTATCAAAATACATTATAATATGTAAATAAATGCCAGCAAAATACTCTAAATTATTCATTTCTGTTTGAAAATGAAATAAAGAGCTTGGGATGATGAAAATTGTTGACAGGTGTCAAAATTGTTGTTAGCGCTGGCTTCCTTTTCAATTTACATTCGTGTAAAAGTATACAATTTTTAATTAAAATCTTACTATTTTTCTCAAATAACTATAATTTTAGCATATTTTACCAAAATAATTCATAATACCTATGAAAAATAATTAAAAAAAAACATTCTAAGACATTCATTTTCATTTTCAAAGTTAGAGTGGTGAAAATTATTACAGATGCTCTTCCAATGTCCAAAATGTGAAACAACCAATCAGCATCTAGGAAGTCCTGCCCTCTCTTTTTGTTGTAGCTTCTTAGTCAATATATTTGATTTTTTTACTTGTAGAGGGCAGCGTCTTACAGTACATTTAAGTTTTAAAATAAGCATAAAACACTACTGTAACTCAAAAATTGACAGTTTCTGATCGACTTGAAGCCGTGAGTGTCCTGACATGGTAATTTCTCATAAAGAGTTAATGGGGAACCAAATTGAAGAAACACACACTGGACAATCACACTTACCAGGCTATATATCTCAATAAAAGGTAAAGTCGCACTACTCAAGTCATTGGTGTTCCTGAAAATCACCTATTTTCTGCCTGGAATATGCCCATTAGAAAAATTCACTCAAAAAGTAAATATCTTTTGTACTAAACTGTTCTGGGGATGAAAGGTTGAGTCTCTGAACATTACAAACACCAAACAGACTTAATGACCTTTCGATTAATTCTATTAAAACTTTTAATTATACAAAATAACTATAACTCACTATTCAATATAATAAACAAATATCCAATCATATCACTCAAAGAAGACATAACCCCTATGGACCAGCCCCACCAGATAACAATAAGTAGATTAGTTCTTTATATACAAATACTCAAAAGGTAATTGACATAAAAGAAAACCCAATCACAAATAAAATAAAATACTGGTCAGCACATAAATTACTAAATGGAGAAAAATGCATAATTGATGAAAAATTGGACATCACCAATTTACAACTGATATATAAATCTCATTATTGGTTCATCAAACCAAAGTACCAAGACTTTACAATCAAATATAACCTGGAATGCTTTTCCACAAATGCCTACCTGGTACACCAAAGAACTATAACTCACTATTCAATGTAATAAACAAATACCCAACTGTGTTGCTCAAAGAAGACATCACCCTTATGGATCAGCCCCACCAGGTAACAACAAGTGGAATAGTTATTTGTAATCAAATATTCAAAAGGTAATTGACATAAATGGAAACCCAATCACAAATAAAATAAAATACTGGATAGCACATAAATTACTAAATGGAGAAAAATGCATAATCGGTGGAAAATTGGATATCACCCTCAACAGCTGATATATAAATCTCATTATTGATTCAACAAACCAAAGTACCAAGACTTTATAATTAAATGTAACCTGGTCTTTCTTCCCATGAATGCCTCTACCTGGCACACTGAAGAAATATAAAAAAGATAGACCCTATATTCCAGATGTGCAGCAGGGAAGATTAATCCATCGATTGTATATTTATAAGATGCAATAAATTAAATTACCATAGAACACTTCTCACCAGATTGATAAACAATCCATTTGAAAAATTTATACCCATTAAATGGTGCATCAAACAAGATGTTTATGCAGAAATAAGGATTACAATCTTCATGTACTTTCCATTATGGTGTTGAAGATGTAAAATTGGGAAATTGGTAGATCCACAGGGAATGGAACTAAAGAAAATCATAGAAAAAAATCAAACAAAGACATAATCTAATAGCTCCAGATTATTTGGTAAATGCAACTTTGAGAAACTTCAAATAAAGAAGACATTGCTAAATCTACAGAATTGAACTGCTGAAAAAGCATCCACATACATAGAAGTAAATACCTTAAACTTGAATAATTTACATCTGAAACCGTAGTGTAACAAACTAAACAATTTATATTACACTGTAATAGCATGTAATAGAAAAATATACATTTATATCGCATAATAAATTTCGCTTAATAAAAAAAAATAATTTTATTTTATAAAAATGCTGTCTGTTATTTTCCATATTTTGTGTTACATTTTAGTTAATTTGCATTTAAAAGAGCTTTATTGAAATTATGTGATCTTTACAGTTTGTGAACGATTATAAATTTTCTTAAAATCTGTTACAATAAAAGTTTATATAACTTTAAATAAATAATGCATTTCTTTCTTCTACGTCTTACCACATAAATATACTGTGATTTTCAAACTCTAAAAATAGTTTTCTCATTTAAAATTTTACTTTTCTGTTGGATTCAATTTTCAATAATAATCATTGTGACTTGATTTGACGTCAGCTTATTATCTTTTTTGTCAAGTCACAGTCGTAAACTATTGAATTTTGATAAACTGGAAAAGTTTAAGTGTTTGTTTCAAGTATATTATATACGTGTGTGAAGATATTTTATATCACATATTGTTTATTGGAATTTTTTTTTTAAATATTTTTTCTTTTCCTATGTGTGGTTATATATGCCTTTAGATATATTTAAAAATTGATTGATGTGTTTTAAATGCTGGCTGCTTAACTAAAGTTTATATAATTGTAGCTTGTTGTTTTAAAACAATTATTAGTTAAATTTACAAGGATTGTGCATCACTTTAGGCCTGATCGCTTCTCAGACCGCTGTTTTAACAGGTATTGGCTGTCTGAAAGTAATTGTAAGGCGCATGTGGAAGAATAGCAACCTTCCAGTCATTACTAATTTAATAACAACATGCGATTTAAACAAAATATTATTTACAGTATGTTATAAATAATCTATGTGTAGTTTTATTTTTTTAGTGTTCCATTTTCAAAAATTCAGCCTAGTCGAAATTCTTGTCAATGTTACTCTTCTGAATTAATGTAATCATGGAATATAATGGTCTTAGAAAAGATCTTATAAAGGATTTACAGAAGAGAAATAGGTGCATGATTTATAATGTGCTCTTTGTTACATTTTTAGAATATCAATATTGTTTTATAATTCAAAACAAAGCAAAACTCTCCATATAGTAGTGCCATCTTGTGCTAACAAGAGCAATCAATGGATGCCAGAAGGCTTGTGCATAAAATCCCTATCTAATGCCTACTCATCAAATATCCCCAGACTACTTTCTGGCTTGTGGTCTTCATCAGTGAGGAGCCTTGGATCTGAGAGCACTGCACCTAGATCTTAGGATCTAATGCAACCCTTCAGCATCCATCTTTTAACTCTATTTAACTACAAAACTATGAGAATGAAATTGAAAACACAATTAATATTTTCAATCTGAGCTCAATAGCTTATATGGTCATATGGGTCTGAACTCAATTCAGCACCTGTACATTTTGGTGTCTTTGGCTTTTTAACAACCATAGCCACAACTATCTTATTAGGCAGGATTGGTGTTAAGCCACGAAACATCACATGATCACTATCTCATACTAGCACATAATTGTTATTAAACAATTCAAAACAAAGCAAAACTCCCCATATTCTGCTAATAAGAGCAATCAATGGATGCCAGAAGACTTGTGCATAAAATCCCTATCCAGTGCCTACTCATCCAATATCCCCAGACTAATTTCTGGCTTGTGGCCTTCATCAGTGAGGAGCTAAAGTCACCAAAATGTATGGGTGCTGAATTGAGTTCAGACCCATATGACTATATAAGCTATTGAGCTTAGATTGAAAATATTAATTGTGGTTTCAATTTCATTCTCATAGTTTTGTAGTTAAATAAAGTTAAAAGGTGGGTGCTGGAGGGTTGCTTTAAATCCTAAGATCTAGGTGCAGTGCTCTCACATCCAAGGCTCCTCACTGATGAAGGCCACAAGCCAGAAACTAGTCTGGGAATATTGGATGAGTAGGCACTAGATAGGGATTTTATGCACAAACCTTCTGGCATCCCTTGATTGCTCTTGTTAGCACAAGATGGCACTACTATATGGAGAGTTTTGCTTTGTTTTAAATTGTTGAATAACAACTATGTGCTGGTATGAGATAGTGATCATATGATGTTTAGTTGTTTTATAATTCTGAGACTTTTATACTTTTTGATTCCTTTTTTTATCAATTCATAGTTATAATTTTATAACAATATTTTTAACTTTTATGGACTTCTAGATATTTTTTTTTTTTAATGGAACATTTCAAATATTTTTAATTTTTTTTTGCTTCATACATTGTCGTGTCTTAGTTGAAAATTTACTGTTGAATTGATTTTTTTAAATTTTTCTATCAGCTATTTGTGTAGCAGTGCTTAATAAAGTCTCAGTTTTCTTCTTATCAATCTCAGTTAAGATGAACCATCTTCTTAAGTCTATTAATATTAAAGACTGATTTGCAAGTTCTAACTTACACTCATTGAAATGTTTCTTGTTTAGATATATCAAGTATTAATACTGTCTTACTTAATAGTTTATCTACTTTTCACTTACAATATCTTATATTTCCACAATTAACAATGACTTTGTGTTGAAGCCATTAAAAATATTTCTATTAGTTAAAATGAAATTCAATCTACTACACAATAATTTAAATGCTTCCATCTACATTTCTATTGTGTATTTTTTTTAAGGATGGTAATGTATAATATCATCATCATCATCAACCATTATCAAGCCACTGCAGAATGAAGGTCTCTCCAAGTTCAATCCATCTTCTCTGATCTTTAGCTCCTTCTCTCCGCATCATCCCTGTACCCTTTTTTCACCCATCCATCTCACATGTGGTCTTTTTCTGGGTCTTTTATAATCTCTTGGAATCCAGTTTAAGATTTTAATTATCCATCTATTATCATCTCTCCTAGCAATATGTACATCCCAACTTCACTTCAATCTTTTAATTTTTTCAATAAGGTCAATAACACCTGTTTGTTCTCTTACCCATATATTGTGTTTTCGATCTCTTCTTGTTATTCCCAACATGCATCTCTTCATACTTCTTTGAATTTATTGGTTTTTTACCTCTAAGTTTATGATCAAGAAACACCATGATCTTTCTTCTGAATTGCTTGATAAGGCAGAATGAATGTATGTATAATATAGTTTTTCTTAATTGAAAATTCGATAAATTGTTTTTCTTTTTCATTTTGCTTACATGCCCAAATTTTCTCATAGTAATTTCATCTTTCCATCATTATTCAATTTTAGCACTAATATCATGCAATTGTGGCATAAATTTATGCTTCAAAATAATAATATAACAATCATTCAATATTTTACTGTTATTATTAAATACAACTAATTAAACCACTATAATGGTCAATATCCAATATAATTAATTTATGCACAATGTTGTAACATATATATTGAGACATTCTTTTTGATTGATTGCCTGTTTCATTTATTTGCCATTTACATCTATATCTGTGCCAAATTTAAATCCTCCTAGAGTACTTAAATAAACAACTTCAAACAATTATATATGTATGCCCACATATATATGCGAATGCTAGATCTCTAATATATTGTAACGAGCACAGACGACATTACATTGTTTTTTTATTATTAAACATGAAGTTAAAATAAGAAGTTTGCATTTAAAAATTTTCTTTAAGAATTAAAAATTGAAATTAAATATCATCTTAAACTTGTATATATAAATCGCACAGATAAAAAAAAAATTATTAAAATAAAACTTTATTAAAAATAGAAAGGTATTTTAAAAACAAAAACTTAAAAAAGATTTAGAGATAAAAATATATCTTTAATCTTGGCAAACACATTAATTAATCAGAAATGGAAATGATTGTTTTAATTAGTTAAATGTAAACTAGCCTTGGGCATTTAAATGTAAAAGCATCGGTCAGATAGAAAAACAATAGAAACTAATAGCCAATGAAGAGAAAAGCAATGGAATCAGACCTCAGCGAAAAGACCATATCATCGATGACGCAGTGTAAATTCAATCCTTCAAATTAATATAAAAAGACAAGTTTGGAAATTATTAAGTATGATAGATTATTTATGATGTGACAGATATGTGTTAGTGCTGAAGTGAAGGAGAAGGGATTGAAAAGACGCACTCTTCAATCCCTTCAGTTCTGCTAAGAAAGAAAGAGAAATGAACTATCGTTTTCTACATTGAGGACTAGTTAAAGCAAAAATCTCCGGGTGGATAAATAAATCGGTCTTCAGAATATCAACCTCTTTAGGATGGCGTGGGAATTCACATTCATGGCAAGCAATGGATAAAGTTGGAAGTTTTAAAAATCGTAAGAACTTTATATTCACTTGAAACAATAAGAACTCTAAATTTTAAAACTTTTTAGTAAATAATGCAATAGAATCCTATCTGACCAAACTAAATTCTTTATTAATAATGTTATTTGATGTATTTTTTATTTATTTATTTAAAATCATTTCCATTTATTTAATTTTGTTCTTTAAGTTTATTTATGATTTTTGTTTTCCAATAAATTAAAATATATCAATGTTAAACTTAAGTCAGACGTGAATGGCTGTATAGATTTGTAAAGTTATATTAGGGGAGGGTAATCTTAGGTTATTTGTGTCATTAAATTGGGTCAATGGATTGGATATATTGATGTAGTTAGTAAATGTAGTCGGAGATTCACTACTGGCAGAATCGTTTATATATATGCCGCACTCACCCGTTTGCCTATGGAAGGAATTATAAGACAGAGAACGCAGTTCCTTTCTATGGAGTTTTTTTTTACTGTTCTTCTCATTAGATAGATGTAATATTCCTATCTGACGAGAGTCAATGTCTTCTCTTAATCTTTTTGGTGCTGCCGTATTCCATATTACATTGAATAAATCGATATATCAGATGAATTGATGCCAGTTTGACTGCGAATTTTAGCCTAAGGTTAAATAGGGATATAATATTTTATTTTCAAATGCAAATCTATGTAGTCTATTCATACTTGACCCTAAATAAAAATGCATTAAATTTAAGTTGTGTATAGACGATGGATTGATTATCGGTTAAGTATGTTTTGGGTTTTCATATTTGATCAAAATATATAGACATTCGATAAATAATGATACCTTACGGTGAGTATCTATAATGTATTTATTCGGATGTCTTTTAAGTTATTGGTGACAATGCAAGTATCTTATGGTGAATACTATTGGGTTACTTATAAATTTCCCTCTGCAATTGCCGGTATCAATGATTTTATATTTTGATCATTTATGTTTATTTTGAAATGTTTTTAGCCGTTGTAATCTATATAACTGATCTATACTCAACATTTTAAAACAAACTTTTATAAACTCCTCTGTGCGAACTTATAAAAAATTAAAATGTAAAGTTGTATAAATTAAAATGTAAATTAAAATCAAAGTTAAAAATGTAAGTTAAATTTTAAAAGATAAACTGATGCTAAAATAATTTTAAATCTTATATATGTGCATTAATAAATGTTTGTATGTTAATTACTGGCAGTGGCTTATTTTATTCTTTTTTTAAAAAAAATATAAGTAGATAAGATATTATATTATTAAATCTCTGCTATTCCACTGAGCTAGTGACATGGGCTAATGACCGGAACCAAAATATTTAAAATATATATATATATTTTTTTGACTTACGTATCTGCCTACATTATAAATTTTTCTAGGTTCAAATATCTAGATGGCGCCCTGTAGTGCAGATTTACGTTAAGCTATTTGCCGGATCGTTACAATATATATATAAACATTACAAGCATAAAGATAAACTAATCAATATATAATTAAAATTACCCAAAATCCAAAATTCATCCAGACCAACATAAAAATAATATTATAACACTACCAAAGGTTTCACTGCTACAAGCAGACTTCTCAAGTGTAAAGAACTACTAAAACTACACAATATATATAATATTAAACATTACCCACAAATCCATTCACTTCCCATCCACTCTTAATATTAAAAGACCTCAAATAAATTAATTGTTTCACAATAATAAATTTTCAATAATAAAGATTCTTTAATTCTTCTTTTGATTTCATTTCTCTCAAAGAAGACAACCTTAGCTTCATCAAAATCAATAGTGTGGCCTGTATCTTTTTCATGGACATACAAAGCAGAACTAAGATATCTATTTAAAAGTAGAGTTAAAAATAGATATCTTAGTTCTGCTTTGTATGTCCATGAAAAAGATACAGGCCACACTATTGATTTTGATGAAGCTAAGGTTGTTTAAATGAAAGAATAAAGGTTCATAAAAGTAAGAGTTAAAAATAGATATCTTAGTTCTGCTGTATGTCCACGAAAAAGATACAGGCCACACTATTGATTTTGATGAAGCTAAGGTTGTCTTCTTTGAGAGAAATGAAATCAAACAAAGAATTAAAGAATCTTTACTATTGAAAATTTATTATTCTGAAGCAATTAATTTATTTAGAAATTCTTTTAATATTAAGGGTGGGTGGGAAATGAATGGATTTGTGGGTAATGTTTAATATTATATATATTGTGTAGTTTTAGTAGTTCTTTACACTTGAGAAATCTGCTTGTAGCAGTGAAACCTTTGGTAGTGTTTTAATATTATTTTTATGCTGGTCTGATTGAATTTTGGATTTGGGGTAATTATATATATATATATATTGTAACGGAATATAAATCCCGTCACATTATTTTAAAATTAAAATAAAAGATCATAAATAAAAATTGATTTATTAAAAAGAAAAAAAAAAAACAACTTAATTTAAAAACTGTTTAACGTATATATAGATCGCATGATGGACAACTTTAAAAACTTTTAAAAAATAAAAATATTTGAAAGTAATTTTTTTTGTAAAAAAGTAAAGATATAAAGATTGATATTTTAAAAATAGAAATAATGTTGATTTCTATAGTCTTAGAAAATGGAAATGATTGTCTTATTAATTAAATGATTGTTCAAAAGCAAACTACCTCGTGAAGCATGTAAAATAAATTAAATGGTCAGATAAGAGAATACAAAGGAATTAAATGACCAATGGAAACACGAAAATGACAGCACGGACCATAACTGAAACACGAATGGATTAGTGACGTCTTGCTCATTGAATCTCAAGATCTCATGATAAGAGACTAATAAAAATATAAAGACCAAATTATTATGATAATGGTTATCTGAGAGCTGACTATGAATATGTCGTTATAACTAGCTATATTGCAGATTTTCACGATGTGGAAGTCTGCAATAAATTTAATTTTCCGGACAACCAGCTGAGGCCTCTGGATGACAGTTCCTGACCAAATGCATGGCAAGTCGCAGTTTTATTTCAAAGAAGGACAAAATCTACGAAAGTGATCATGAAGATGGACTTCTCAATCTATTAAATCCGTAAAGTATGAACTATTGTATCTATCTAATAACTTTCCTAAAATTGCAAGTAATTAATAACTGAAAATAAGAACTCTTATCTGACTTAAAGAATGCAAATTCAATTATTGATATTTTTTTATGTAGATGTTTAAGCAATCATTTCCAGTTCATTTTTTTTGTGTGTGTATTATGTTTTAACTAAAATGTATTAAATTTAAAGTTGGGTGTAGATAGCTGCATGGATAAAGATTAATAACTATGTTTAAATTCGTTTATGTTTAATTTAACAGATTTTAATTTCAGGCTATTTGTTTTGTGGTTGTGTCAGTGCTAGTGGAGAGATATATAGACATTTATATTAATGTAATGTGAAGCGTGTTTAGCATACAGGGCAACGTGCCCAACTGAATGCATGACCCCAAAGAGGCAGTCATATCGTTGAAAATGGTCGCAGATGTATTTCCTGCACCATTGACCCCTTCTAGCTCTATGGACAGGGATTTATAAGATGGCAGAAAGACCGCTTTCCCCCATACGTAGCACTCTTTAAAAAAAAAAATTATATACATGATTCCTTAGTCAGACAGAGGCACTTTCCTGATCTAGACCTGGATCATTTCCTTCAAATAATATCACGCTGCCAGATGCACATTCCTGTGGCGTGATTTTATGCTAGCATCTTCGTATTGCATTGATTGCTACTATATATCTGGAAGCAGGCATTGGGTTGACTACAAACTTTTAGTCTGAGATTGAATGAATGTTTTGATAAGTTTTTAAGTGAAAAAAAAAAAACTATGTAGACTATCTATGCTCGACATGCTAAAGTAAAATATAATTTAAATATCCATCTGTGCGATCTATTTAAAATAGTAATTTAAATTTTAAAAAAAAAATATTAATGTTAAAATCTAAAAATAAATTTAATCTTCAATTTTAAATGTGCGTTAATAAAAATCTATTTGTGTGTTAATTACTGGCAGTGGCTTCTTTTATTTTATTGTTCTAAATATTTAATATATACTTTGAGAATAGAAGTCTATTGAAACTTATAAATGTTTTAAAATCTCTGCTACTCTATGAGCTAGTGACCTTGGGCAAACGGTCAGAATAATATATATAAGAAAATTTTTTGAATCTTAACTTACGTATCTGCCTACTATATAAATTTTTCTAGGTTCAAATGCCTAGATGGCGCCCGGGTAGTGCGGATACGTTTAAGGCTCTTTTCATTGACCGTTAAAATATATATATATTACAGGCATATTTTTGCATTTGAAAATCACATAGTTTAAAATTGATTAAGTTTAAACTGTCAGTCAAGTTTTATATATGTTTTACTTAGGTTGAATATTTACATTAGGTATGTTCCAGGTACCATGATTATACACATATAGTAGAAGATTAGTTTACACCCTGAGTATTATTCTTGTTTTAATCCAAATTTATTGTAATCAGCTTTAGTTACACCATTGTCTCTGCACTGATAGAACATACAATTTATATTTGAAATCATACTTTTGCAATATTTTTACTAAAATGGTTAAGTTATAAACAATGAAATCTGGATTTCAAATCTTAGCTTTGCAATAATATTTTTGCTAAAATAGTTAAGTTGTAAACAATGCTTATTCAGTCAGCACTATTTGTCAACCTCAGGGGACATCAGAAAGCCAAAATAAACTAAAAATATGATATTTCAAAATTAAACCAAAAGCTAGGTTAAACTTAATAAATTAAATAGACGATGTTGTAGAAGTACTAATGGATTTTCCTGCAGCACAGGATTTTGTTGCTAAGAATAAAATTATAGATATTGTCCAGGTTTTATAATCATAATATACTATATTGATTTTAAAATAAGAGTGGTCAACAGGATCAATGCCAGATTTAAATTTAACATGATGGGGTAGAGGGCATGGATTGCCACTTTTCCTGTGGGAGAGTGGTGATCTATGACCCCACCCAAAATGCTGAAGTCTATCATCACCACCACAATAAGAAGCATTCTGGCCAACAACCTGCCATATGAAGATATAATGAAGACCAAGTCATTTATCCAGGGAGTAATAAAACCTACACAGCTGTTCAATGTGCCTGAAGCTGCAGTCAAGAAAATCAGTAACAGTCTAACTGCTGCAGAGTTCTATCTATAAACTTTCAATCTTTTAACTTCAGTCTATTAAAGCTAGGTACAATTAAAAATAAACATTCACAGTCTGATCTGTACATTCTCACATTAAAGTAAAAACTAAGCCTATCAGCAACCTTGTCTGAAACTAAATTTTTAGTTTAAGTTAGTATTTATAATATGTTACACTACTGTAACAATTTGATTTAACCTACAAATTACTGTGGTTATTTATGCCTATCTATTTTATCTCACCCAACCTTGAATTTTACTTACATTATGATATTCCAAATATTTCAAAACTGTGAGTGCATATAATTTTAGCCAATTCTTGGTGAAGATATAATTCATACCTTCACTTTAATAAATATTAATAAAGCTAAGTTGTTCTCAACTTGCTGTTTTGAGATCCTATTGTTTATCATCACAATGGACTGATTAATTATATTTATTTATCTTGAATATAATATTGTGATTTGCTCAACTAGGGTTATAAATTCTAATTTTATATATGTTTATTACACCTAATGCCAAAAACTAGCTATAGAAATAATATTAAAATATATTTATAATGTATTTTGGTTAATTGCACACTAAATATACTCTCTCTCACTATATTATTAATTAGAGATGTAGGTCAGATATCTTAAACTAGGTTACTAATTTATTTTTTCCCTTAAAGTAGCATGATTGATGTGCTAAATAACTGAGTTTTGTAGCTGTGCAGATAGATGCTATCTATTTATAAGGCAGCATAGGTTAATTATATACATTTGTATCTACTATACACATTGTGGGTGTGTGCTGATGAAATACATGCCAAACCTTAACTACTTGCCACCTTGTTTTCTTATAAGTTACTGGTGGTGATAATGCTCATATACTTTAGTTTGGGTGAGGCTACATATTAGAACTTGAACACAAGGATCCAGACCCCATTCTTCAGCCCACTCGAGTTCATATTATATTAGAAGCAAGGTGTTTGAACCAAAGACTCTGAACATTAAATGCTGAAGTCCATGAATAAATACCTACTTACACTGCAATCATGTTTACTAATATTTTCATAAGTGCCATAGCATATATATGCAAATCTAAAGTAAGCCAGTTCTTTCCCTCATGTTAAATTAATATTCAGCATTAGGCTGAACTCTAATCTCGGTTATCATACTAAACCTACATTATCTTTGAGCTTAATTATATGCTCATCTCAAAAATCTATATGCATACAGATGCCATAGCAGTGCTGCATATTTCATTATATTTTTGGCTAGCATATTCCTTGTGATTTAGCAAACCATATGGCAAATAGGATTTGGCATATTAAACTTAGGCATAAATCTAATCACTGCATACAATATTATTAAATGTACAAAGATGAGATAATCTCTAAATTTTTTATCTCATCCACTGTTTAATGCATGTGAGCATGAAATTCCACATACTATAAATTATGTATATTTGTTATTCACTTTATCTGTTACTTATTTTATGTCATTGATTACATTATTTCTGGAAATATAACTCATTTTCTTTCTTTCTTGCTCATAGCAAAGTTCAAATTCAATTCCATGATGATGCATGTACCACAGTTTCTATATAGTGTGAGACTTAATTGATTTAAGAATGTTATTAGTTATTTAATCATTTGTTCAAGCTTATGTCAGTCATTGAGGTCTCAAGTTTCTCTTTTTGCTCAGAAATGTCATTCACAATGTGTTAAATCATGGAGTACAAATGGACAGATCGAGGTCAAATTGTACTTATCATCATCTCGATTTGTTCAGCTTATGTGTATTCTGCCCAGACTCTGGATTTTATTACGTGAATGTACAAATGTGACCATTACAATATAAATTAAATAATTAATCTAAATAAGATTGAACAAATAATGATAATTATATTTTACATTTATCTAATTGGCTTTCATCTCCATTATTTATTTTATTCTTATTTAGAGTGATTATTTAATTAACTAATTAAACCGTTTTTAAAGAGAATTATTTTAACCAGATGCAGGAGATTCTGTACAGAGATGTTGTAAATAGTAGCAGTGTTAGAAATGTCATTTGGTGAACTTTAGCAAGTTTTACCGAAATTCGTTTGTTCTTATCAATATGTAAAAGTAGCACTAATGAAGCTTCTTGTTGTAGCAGTTGCAGTAGTTATTTGAGAATGGCATGTTTTATCTATTTTGATTTCTCTTTAAAGCAATTACATTTTTATCGTCTCATTTAGGTTGAGCAATAGAATATTGGGTTTTTTCTTGAATTAAACATGGACAAATTTAACAGACACTGATAAAGAAATATTATTTTAAATACTTTTCATGATGAATGCTAGGTTTGTATATATCAAAAAAGTTACATTTTCCGAATTGAGATTATATAAAAAATTGAAATAGAAGATTCAATTAATACTCATTTTAGTCCACATATTATTATTTGTCAATAAAAACAAAAAAACACATTAGATCTTTTAACACTTAGTACAGAAAAATACAATGGTTGTGTGATTGTAAAATTTAAAATGTTACATCTGTGTAGGGATATATGTAATAAAATGCCTGCTTAAAAATTTCATGGACTACTACTGATATTCCATGAAAAAAGTAAGTTCAGTTAATGCTGATTAATAGCATTTTGTGTGTGTATATATAAATCCTTTACATCTGCTCATTATGAAAGCAAGTTCAATCATAAATTTATATCATTGCACATTTAATATCATTCATTGTTTTAAATAACTAATCTTGCCATTTTTTCTAACATACTATCAATCTTCAAAACTCTGTTCTTCTATTTATTGCAATGAATCCTGTTCTACATTTTGCTTCCACAATTTAAAATCTTATAGTAAAATATATGATTCTTTTCAAATGAGTTGTCTTTTCCTCTGTAAAATCAAGACCAAATGCATACATTTTATTTTTTATCCATGAATTATTTTAAGTGATCACTGATAAATAGTATGTAGCTCCGCATAGAGGGTAAACTTATATTAGTATTATATACAATCTCCAATGTGATATCAGTCAAGAAAATTATAAAATAAGCATTTTTGATATTTATTTTAAAAATATATTTATTGACATAATAAAATTGTACAGATGAATAATAAATGCACTTTGTTAATGTTGGCTCATCCATTGCTGACATTGGTCTGGTAGATGTATGCCAGAGCCATTCTCTGCACTAACAGGTTGATAAATGATTACATACATTCCATTTTTGTTGGTATAGACTACCCCTTTTAAGGTTGGCCCAATAATGCTAACTTATCAGCTGGAATACATGTAGTGTGAAATCAATGTCTCTCTAATAGAATCCGGCATGTTGCATCATAGACTACTTCATTTACGATACACTACAATGTGGATATATCAGGTCCAATATTCATGTAGAGTCTGTGGGCCATACTAGTAGGCTCCATGTATTAATAAATAAAAATCTAGAGGATAATATCTTATCCTTGTTTTGAAGAGCTTTGAGCTTATCGCAAAATATAGCATTGGGGTCCAGTGTTGGTTGTGTGAACTTTGTCCTGCATCTTGTGTATCAACAAGAGTATGTCAGGAAGACAGATAACCTGATCACTGTAAAGTCTCCAGAGAAGAGACAACCCCTGATATCCAGGATTTTATCCACTGCTATAATGCAGTGTTGAGAGATGAAACTTCTGATACCATTATAGCCTGGACATATATTTAACAGATGATTAAAGGTCTCCTCTCCTCTAGAGCAGGCATGACAAATTGGGTCTATTTTATTTAGAAATCGCTTGTAATATAAGAATGAATTAGTTGACATGGAGCCCATATTCACCTTGATCAGATAATCCAAAAGTATAAAAGCTTTGTATTCAAGATTTTAAAAAATAGTCATAAAACCAAAAACTAATATCATTTAAGTAATGATAGATTTTATTAGGTATTATTTGGTTGAAATAACCCTTCATCTCAAAAACTTTTTTTCAATTCCTGACAACTTTAATAGTTTATTTTTTAAAATTATTGCAGTAGCTGTTGAAAATCATATTTGCAACTAAAATTATGAGTCATGCAAACTTTAGTAAATTCCAAAATGGCGTCTTTCCAATATGGCAGCAAAAATACTTTAAGTTGATTTTTGACATATTAATTTATATTTTTAAGAAGAAAAAAAAATCAGTAATAATATAAATAATACAATAAACTTAAAATTGATATTTGACATATTTTTATGGCAAAAATTATTATTTTATTTTTAGTGATTTGATTTTCAATTTTATAGTTTTGATTACTTTTTGGTGATTTAAACTTTTTGATCAAATATAAAGGTAAATATTAAGCTTTATTACAATGACGTTCTATTTTTAATATGCTGAAAATCAAATATCAAAGTTAAACTTTACATAAAAAAATCTATTGTATAAAAAATATTATAAAATGTAATGTTACTTACAGCAGCTAAATTGGCTTCAAATTCATAAACATTTTCGATGAAACTTTGAATTTCGTCTTGCTTTTCGGCAGCATTTATTTGTAAATCTTTTAAAACAAGTGTTAAAGTTTCTTCCATAAATGTCTTGTATATATATTTTGTCTATATATAAAAAAATATAAAATAAAATGACAGTTATAAAATAATAAAATTAATAAAATATAATGGCAATAATGTATTTTGAAAATCAATGTAATATACCGCACGGAAGTATTTTCAGTTAATTTCTTAATCTTCTTCAATTTTACTTCACTAAATTTAAATTTATGTCATTTTCAAATACTTCTGCCGGTTATTACAGTTACTTATAAAACATATTATAGCCATTATACTTTACTATTTCTATTATAATTTTGTTTTTTATATATAGACATGTTATTAATAATTTTGTATCATATCACAGAATAATGAACATTGACAATTCTTGCCAACTTTCATATCACACTAAAAATAAGCTTCTCTAGAACAATTGTTTGAATTTATACCACCATTCATCAACAATGTTGCAGATAATTTTAGTAGTATACATATATAATGATGTTTTATATATTTATAAAATAAAACCCAAGGTTAATTAGAGTTTGCAGTATGAAATATACTATCTAACCATTCATTAGCAGGTGTAATTTACCTTTATTAAGAGTATTGTGTGTATATATACATATAAAGATAAAAAAGCAAAAGATATAAATGAATTGATGGATTGATGGATGGAGATAGACAGATAGATGAAAGTGATTTAAACTACAACTGATTCAGTTTAATTAAGTGATCAGTTGTAAATTCTCCCAACTATTTTTTTTCTATTATTATTGTATTAGTTTTCAGACATGTCATAGTAAATATACAAAGAAAGATTAGATTTTTTTAAAGAAGTTCGGTTCATTATGAATATGTAAAATCTCAAAAATTTCTGACCTAAGTAACATGCGCTCTGACTTTTTTTATCTGTGACTGGGGGCAACAATATTTGTCATAATTATAGAAAAAGAAAACAGAATAAGCAAATTAATATTCCAGTTGAATTTTAAATTGCTAATAAAGTCGAAAGGAATATTACTGATTAAATAATATTCTTTCATATTAATGCTTCAGACCTATGTGCTGCTTGGAGAAAATGGAATTGCTAAAATTACATTGGATATATAGACATTACATTTAATCATAAATCTACTGCTGTCAGTGAAGTTGTGAAATTATGTATTATCCTTTGGATTTTCTTGTTGTTAGGATAAAAACATACATTAAATGATTAATGACATCTATAAAGCTTATTTGGGTACTGTACCAATATGTACAATTTATTCAAGAATGCCAGGTAGTAACGAAGTTATGAAATTATCTATTGTACTTGGGATATTCTTGCTTGTAAAATAAAACCATTTGTTAACTAATTAATGACACTTTTAAAACTTATTTGGGTATATGTACAACATGGATAATTTACTCTCGAATGCTATATTAATATAATTGTAGAATTAAATATTTGATATTAAGAATTGACCTGGAGTTACTTATAGTGTTATTGGAAAAAGTACATTCTACAATTAGGAAATAATATTAGAAGTTGTACAGAGATAAGAAATACATGATAGGATATTTGTGCAAAGTAAATTATTGTATGAGTAACTGGAAATGTGTAAATAGCTGGGCGTTTTCTAGGAATATTTATAGTGCATGTACAATATTGCAATGAGAAATAAGATCTTAAATAATATTCGAACTGTAAATGCTGAATGCATTCTAAGCATAGAGTATTATTTTGAGTATCTTGAGCAAGACGGTATATAGATTAAAAGTGTGTGTTTATTTATTTTACATATTTTCTACATTTTACATTCAATAGTTATACATATATTTCTGTTATATTATATGCTATCTCAATTATTGATTGGTGATTAAAATGAAGGTAATATATATTATAATATTTACTCTAAAAAGTGGATGGGTAATGGTCATTAGTGAACAAAATACATCATCATTGGTTTTCAAAGGTATGAAATAATATTATGATCTTAATATTAGGTTAAACATTGTGAAGGTGGAATTCATTATTATTATTTATTTTAAGATATATTAAATAATATTATATTTTTAGTTTATTAATATTATAATGAAATTTTAAAGTATTGCAACCGCACAATTAACCAATATTGGGTTTAAAGTGAAAGAGGATTTTAATAATATGAATAATTTGTTGATTGATGATGGTTGGAGTGATAATATCTTAAATTCATTGTGTACATGGTAACACATATTTCTAACTGATCAATATCTTCATTAACAACAAGCATTGTTAGCCAAGAGGTCATCGCACCTGCCTTGCAAGCAAGTAGTTGGTTGCAGACGGGTGTGGGTTCACATCTTGGCCAATGCTATGACATATGAAAAAAAAATTATTCATGGTTGCTGATTGGTGCAGGTGACCATTTTGCAGTTATGAATCTTTCATTGGTTATCACTGGATTTTCATTTTATACTATATTATTGTGTTTGCAGTGTTGTGGAAATATCCAACACAATATCTTATAAATAATATAGTCATGATCTTAATAAATATGCTTGGATGGTGTGATTTATTAAGGAAATTGTTGATCTTTTACTATATATTTTCTTCCATCCATATAGGTATTGATAGATACCTGAATACTTAGTTCAAGTATATTCAGACATGACCCTAGATATATATTCTCTTTGTTATTGTAGACATGTTCTTTTATGGTCTATATTGCTAATGTTACCCTGATGCATTGAGAATAGAGCAACTGTTGTGCAGATGTTTATTGTTTGGTAATTGTTGATCATCATTTTTACAGGTTGAATGAATATTTGTGATCCAGCTAACGTCCAATCTAAAATAAGTCAAAGTAATGTACAAAGGAAATTGTTGAAACCAAGAATGCAATCAGTTCATTCTATTATTCTCAAGGTTTTGTAGCTGTTTGATTTATGTGTTATTAAATTAACAAATTTCAACAACATTAATAAATATCTTATGGGAGACTAGAAAATCAGTAAACAATGGAATCAGATATGAATGTCATTCATACATATTTGAACCTATGGAAAATATGTAATTGTGATTAATTGGTATATTCTATAACAAGGTATTGTATTATCAAAAATTATTTTATTATAATTTATTGGAACACAATAAGGCTCATTTATGATATTATTTTGGGTATCTTGACAAGTAAAAGAATTTAGGTGTGGACATTTAATATTTTATTTTGTTTTAGTATTGAAATTATTTGTTTTGTTATATGGACCATCTATAAATAAAATGTAAATATAAGAGTAAATAAATGTTGGTGTAATTTTTGTAATATGCTAATGAATGATTTTGCATTCATGGTTGTTGCAAATTATTAATCACCAATTCAGTTAATTTCTAGCCCTTACAGTTTAAGGGAAATGTTATTGATCACATATTTCAATTTCATTATCAATTCATCATTGCAGTTGTAAATGCTGATTATCACATGCTCTTTGGGATTTAGAAATAGAATTATTTAATTAATGAGTGATTAATAAAATCCATTGTTATTTTCCAGTTATAATTAAATACCTGTAGTATGGTTTAAGGACTGTGATTTATGCATAATTCAATCATAGAAAATATAATAACTTAAGTGTGCTTTGATTAGGACCTATCAAAATTAGAATGCTGAGATATAAATGTTAAGATATTTTATTGTTTAAGTGTATTGTAAAACAACGATAGAAATAAGGTATATCTTCCCTACTTCTAATTTACTAATTTAAATTTAAAATCGTCATTTGGGATGCGTATGTATGCCTATATTATACATTTGCTTTGCCTAAATTTAATCCCTGATATTAAAGAAATAAGTAAAATGCGTGTTTATATTTCAAATCTATTTTGCCTAAATTTTATTTCTAATATTAAAGAAGTAATTGAAATGTGTGTCTATATTATAAGTTTGATTTACCTAGATTTAATCTCCAACATTAAAGAAATAACTGGAATGTGTGTATTTTAATATTATTCTGGAAGAAACTTTGTTGACAATTTTCACTAACTATAAAGGAATAAAGTTTAAATGGAAGGATGTATGTGGATAATTTATTATAACCGGCTTTATTATTATTATTGACAAAAATATATACCTAACCATTCGTGTCTCTAGAATTAAGATATCGGATGAGTGACATATAATTAATGAATTATTAGCTTATCTCTAAATGTGCTCATAAATGAACAGGTAGAAGAGCATGAATCTGGGTGTGAATTTATTTTATTTTATTATTCTCCTCATTTGCATTTGATTTTTTATTAAAGTATATTATTACTAAACTCAAGTAAATTTAAATGGATTTTATGAACTAAGTAGTTAGTGCCTAATGAGTGATTTGTGAGAATTTAGAACAAATGCTTTAACAAGTTTAATGAATTAATTAATTAATTATTGCTCAACTCATGCAGTATTAAATATTTATTTGCCAGCATGAAATGTTTCATATGTGATATTGCCAGCAGTTTCATTAGCTATTGCTAAGAACTTTGAAACACTCTCCAATTGAATTCAATTAATGTTATTTATCTTCCAACAGGAAATTATGTTTATCCATATTTATGATTATATAAATGATCATCATCATTTTTGTACATGAACAAGATGTGTCATATACAAACTATGAATAAACTTTTCGTTTCAACTAAAAAAAAGAAAACTTAATGTATAATATTATTTTTGTTAGCATTTGATAGATAGGTAGATTACTTATTTGTCTTATGATTTTTTTTAATTATTTGATTATTTCTCTCTTCAAGAATGTCTTGAGAAAGTATAATATGAAGAAATATTATACTGGGTAATTAATAGATTTTTTAATATAGTTTTTATTATGTACTTGTATTTCTATACATGTATGCTAGCAATAGAAATATCTGCTTGCTATTAAGAAGTTATCAGCTCATCTTTGAGAAGTGGTAATTAGATAAAATTTATTGTTTATCTTTGCATTTTTAAGAAGGTATGAGGTTTATTTCTTAGTAATTATTTTGCTCCAAATTTAAAGATTTGTTGTTTATCCCAAACCAGACTTTGTAATCAATTTATGGGCCAATGCCAAATACATGAGAGAGTTATTTTGTCTTGGCTTATTTAGTAATAATTATTATATGTCTAAGTTAAAATATTATACTTAGTCAGAAATGAAAAATTTATTCATTATTTTTTTTATAATTATTAATTAATGTCATTACACTAATCTTTATCAAATGTGATTTGAAATTGTTTATGTGTTATTATGCCTATATACCTCTCTGTTATTTAATCCAGTTATATAATGTTTGAATTGAAAGAAGAAATAATTTAATTTCCATCGGTTTTGGATGATAGCATGTGCCAACAAAAAGTGGAAAGATTAGGGATTTATTTAAGAATAAATTTATCATTTTTTATGCTTAGATTCAAATGTATTTAGTGGTTTTGCAGAAATAAATTGTTTATGTTATATATTGTATTGTCAGAGATTGAGAAAACTCTCCCTTAATTTATTTGAATATTTGCCATGAGTGAATTATGCATCTCATTGTCAGAGATTGAGAGAGCTGTTCCTTAGTTTGTTGAAATATTTGTTAGGAATGGATTATATTTTCCAGATAAAGTAGTTGTATTTTATGATAATTATAGTATGCGGAGTCTAGTAGTGTATTTCCCTTGTTTTGTCAGTAATGGGATGATGTCCACACCAATTTTATACCTCAGAAATTAGGCTAAGAAGTTACTGTGTTTGGATTATTTAAAGGATTAGAGTTAAGAAATTCTTTTTATCCCTCATGTATTTATGTGGAATGATTTCACTTCATTTATTCATAACCAAGTATAAAATAGTTTGCTGATAAAAAAATAAAATAAAAATAGGACTAATTGTTCTCACTGAACAACTGAAGTAGAATTCATACTAAAGCTTGTTTGTCCATGGCTTCATCCATATTATGACATTGTATTTCTTGGCTTCATAAGTAAACCAATTGGATTTGGTTTTATTAATTATTTTATAACAGGTAGTATAATTCAGATGCATGCATACATATTAATTCAGAAAGTAAAGAAAATCCATCATTGATTTGGATTTTTTAAACATTGTTTTAAATTATATCATATTAAATATTTTAGGTTTTATACCATCAACTCTCCAAATGTTTCATTCTTATTTTGAATGAGCAAGCAAAAGAAAAGGAGGTGTAGCCACTCAATAGAATTATTCATTTAGTTTGTGAAGTATAGCTTGACCTCTTACTCATAGATTTAAATGCCTTTCATATTATTTTGATATACATTTGAAGTAAAAATTACAAGAATTTTAGTTTCATATTTTATAATTTTGGTGCCAGTGTTTAATAGAGTTTTCTTTTTTATAAGCATATCAGAATTGATTGATAGCTTGAGTATATTGAAAATAAAATACAAAAATAATTTTATGTATAATTATTCTGGTGTGATGTCTAAATAAAGTTTTCTTTTCCATAAGCATATCAGAATTAACTGGTAATATATGTGTATTTGAAGTAAAATACCAAGAAGTTTATTTTCAAGTTTTGCTATTTTAGTGCTAGTATTATAATGTTTCTGTGTCATAGGTTTATCATAATTGACTGATTGCTTGCATATATTTTATAAGTAAAATACCAAGATGTCTAGTTTCATGTTTGTTATATTAGTGCTATTATTATATTTCATTTCATAAGCTTATCAGAACAAACTGATAGCTGGCATAAATAAAATAAAATACAGAAAGTTTACTTTTATGTTATTTATTTCTATGTAGACTATTTAATCATTGATATTGGAATTATTCCAATACAAATATATGCATAAACTGGAAAACCAAGTGTTTATTTAATTATCTTGTAATAAATGTTTTATTTATTTAAAAGCTTTGTTCAGAATTCTTTTTTGACATGCATTCTATATTTTCACACATGCACACACACTTACATATCCAATATGATATGATTGCATGATTCCATTATTTAATGATGAACATGTCCAGATCTGATGATGATGATTTGCTTGATCCAAACACTATATGAAATGTTTGATTACTTAATGGTTCTCTGAAAATGTTATTACTCAATTATTATTTAGATGATGAATTGAAATCAAAATGCACCCTATTTCCTTCATTATCTAACTACCATTTTTATTAGGATAATGCTTAATTTATGTCATTACTTTTATGATAGTAATCACAAAAAAGAAAAATGTTTATAAGCGTTTTAGATAAGAAAATTCTTATATTTTATATAATTAAAAGATAAACCAACTTGTGATAAAACCCATAATCCAAACTAAACGTGTAAAACTTTTACCAGTTTCGTTTTCAGACCATATGGCCCTTGTAGTTACTCTTGAAACCATGGCTGGCCTCCCAACCCCAGAGGCTCTTCACAAAACCATGCGGATGGTAACAAAATCAAACATGACAGAGGCCATAGTGTTCGAATCTTATATATATTTTCACAACATCATCCTTTCAAGACCAGCTGAAGAAGCCTGGCTTTCATTTATAGGCACTTGGACATTATACAATATGCCAAACTAACAACAAGGCAAAAGAGGGGGGGGATAACAATCAGATAACAAATATGTGAAAGATCTAATGTTCACACCATATTGGACAACATAGACTCATCAGAACCCAAATGGAAATAACAAGATAGTTAGAACAACAATGTAAACCCCAATTGTATGATTACACATCGCTGTATACATTAGAAATAATAAATTATTATTGAAACTAAAAGCTTTTGTGAACTATTATTTGACATACACATATTATAACGATACGAGAAAAAGTTGATCAAATTTAGAAACAAGCAATAAAATCACAAACATGTAAAAGAAAAAATTAAAAAGAAAATTTAATTATCATTAATCCACAATGTATATATATATATATATATAAATCGTTACACATAACAAATATTTAAGTTCATGCATGGCATCAAATTCGCTACTTCAAAGGAGTCCATTCAACACTTATAAAGAACAACCATCATTTCGATGATCAGCAGCATATATATATATATACAAATAATATTCCTTTTAAAAAATCAGATCAAAAACTCTTGTTAACTAATCAACATATATTTTATAAGCCTTGATCGAACATGTTTGAATATAATGGTTGGTAGTCATCAAAATAAAACATCAAATTAGATTTTATGAAAGATGTATAATAGCTAAAATAAAAGTGGACACATTTACTAAGAGTGTTTAAGTTAGAAGCTCCAGAAATAGCTGTAAAATTATTCAATACTTCAAGAAGATTTTCAATCTTTAACCGGAGATTTCAAGGAGCCCAGACTTATTTTTTCAACAAACTCAAGGACTCTAACTATTTAAACCAATAGACATAAAACAATGTGCTGCTAAGTATAATGTTACCTCATGGGAAAAGATTGATCCTCATAAAGATGTAACCACCAAAACAAACTCACTTTAAAACAGCATCTCTTCACTTATGCTGAAGGCACTACCAACTTTATTACATGGATCTCAAAATATAAACATAAACAATTCAAAGCATACTATACAAAAGAGAAAATTCAGATTATCATAATGCATGCTCCAAAACATTCAAACCTAACCAATTAAATCATGAACTGCAGAAATAAAGATACACAATCTTTTTAGGACATTTTCCTTTATGAACTGTTGATTTCTCTTAGATTGATGTCATATCATTAATTTTATGTATTTATTAATTTTTTTACCACAGGTCAAAAAGGGGATCTATGTAATTTTAACAAATTTGAAAAGGGAGAAATATTGCTAGTTTAATTTTAAATTAAATAAAATATAGGGTCGGGTATGAACTTGCTTGTTGATAAATTTGATCAAACTATATTTTCCAACATTAAATACCAAAACGTGTACATTTATATTGTTATTTGTTATTGATACTAATTATTTTGTCATTTACTTGTTTTTTTTTCAGTATATACAGCCGCCTTACAAGCAGTTGTCCCGTGTTTGTGGGCTCACTTCTCTCGAGTTTGCGGTTCACTTCCTGACCAATGCTTTGACACATGAGAAAAAAAAACTTTGGTACTTACATATTAGGCCTGTGACACAGAGCACATATTGCACATGCTCTGCCTTTTCACATTCATATCAATCTACTGATAACTTTGTGATCTGACCATGATAACCTGTATCCAGATCTTGTACATATTTTCACAAAAATTTATGAAAATAACATGTACACAGATCTTTTGTATATAATACTGTCCCAAGATTTGGAATATTATCAGCAGATTGAATATGTATGTGAAAAGACACAATATATCTACTACATGATACATGTCACAGGGCTAATACTACTTTCACACAAAAATATAAACAATTTAGAGCATAATTTGCCCCCAAAAAACAGATATATATATGACTTTTACATGAAAAAGAATAACAATACTAAAGATATCAATTTCAGCCAAAAAAAATCCCTGATCATAAAAAGTCCAGTTATACAACTTTTTACAGGAAAAAATTTAAAACTTGCTGAGGAATATACATTTATAACAGTACTAAATGATAAACCACTAAACATCACATGATCACCATCTCTATACTAGCACATAATTGTTGTAAACAAAGGCAAAACTCTCCATACAGTAGTGCCACCCTGTGCCAAACAGAGTAATCAAGGGATGCCAGAAGGCTTGTGCATAAAATCCTTATCTAGTGCATACTCATCCAATATCCCAAAGACACCAAATGTATGGGTGCTGAATTGAGTTCAGACTCATATGACTATATAAGCTATTGAGCTTGAATTGAAAATATTGTTTTCAATGTCATTCTCATAGTTTTGTAGTAAAGTAGAGTTAAAGGGTGGCTGCTGGAGGGTAGCATTAGATCCTAAGATCTACGTGCAGTGCTCTCAGATCCAAGGCTCCTCACTGATGATGACCACAAGCCAGAAACTAGTCTGGGGATATTGGATGAGTAGGCAGTAGATAGGGATTTTATGCACAAGCCTTCTGGCATCCATTGATTACTCTGTTTGGCACAGGATGGCACTACTGTATGGAGAGTTTTGCCTTTGAGTACTAAATGATATTAAACAGGAATATATATATATATGCCATTTACATGAAAAGTTTAAAATTTATAACAATACTAAAGATATGAATTTCAGCAAAAAAATTACTAATCTTAAAAACTTTATTTATATGGTGTTTTACAGGAAAACTTTAAAACATGGTGAGGAATATACATTTATAACAATACTAAATGATATTAAACATAAATATATACAACATTTACATAAAAAAGTATACAATTTATAATGATACTAAAGATATGAATTTTTGTAAAAAAATTAGACACCATTATGAACAAAACAATAATGAAAAAGTATATAATGTATAACGATGCTAAAGATATGAATTTCCACAAAAAATCACCGATCTTAAAATGTACATTTATACAACTTTTTACAGAAAAAATTTAAAACATGGTGAGAATATACATTTATGAAAATACCAAATGATATTAAACAGAAACATATATGACATTTACATAAAAAGCTATAAAATTTATAACAATACTAAAGATATGAATTTCAGCACAAAAATACAAGATGCCATTATGGACAAAAACAGTGACTAAATTACAAGAATTGGCTAAAATATTATTTAAAAAAGCATAAAATATACACATATATTACTTACCGTGCAATATATAACAGGAATGGTCACAATAAATAAATCTAAATTGTCTGTTGTATTTTATTATGAGCCACTATAATTTTTTTGGCAAAATGGAGATTTCAAGTAAAAATTTCTTCCTTCAAAATGAACATGTAATGGTACATTATATTGATTAAACAGAATTTTGTCATTAATAAATGATTGTTTTTATTCATAAAATAAGAAAATACAGCACTTTTATGAATTATACATACTGGCAGCCATTTTTTTATTTTGTTCATTATGCAAATGAATGCATCATCATCTTTACATTTACACTAAATTTGGCCAAATCTGAATCCAGGTGTTGCTGTGATGTTTCTTGCATTACATCATTTTGCTGAGCCCCAAAATAATTGCGTGTTTTGGGAAAATACAGTTATTTACTCATTTAAAATCAAATAAATTAGGCAACAATAAAATTGAAATGAACAATAATTATGAAGAGAATATGCAAGGCAGGTGAAATCAAGATGTTGTCAAAATGAAATCTTGATAAAAACTGGGCAAGAAAAATTGGTTTTGAAAAAACAACCTGATCACAGATTGGAAAAAAAACACATTTTGATATGAGATCAGATAACAACATAGCATTTGGATTTATTTGACCTAAGTGCAATGTTACATATTTATTAAGGATGTGAGATGGTCAACAGGTCTAATATGTGCCATGTCTCAGGACTAATATGTAAGTACCAAAACTTAATGCAGGATTGGTCTTTTCTATAATTATAAAAATAAATAAAAAAATGAGAATCCCAATTCATTACCACTTTATCAAACATGAATCAATCTAGAAATCTGTTGGAAACAAAGAATTATGATTTACTAAATTCTAAATTAGCAAGCAATATATATATTGTAACCAAATGTTTTGGCTCAAAATAGTAGGTTTTATCCAGTGGATAAATGTGTAAAATTTTAAATTTTAATTGGTAATAATTTGTTAAAATATGGAACAACAATGTGTAGAGACTAGTTATAGAGTGAAATGCTTGTGGATTATAATTTTCCCACTAAGCAAAAGCTCACTAAGAAACATCTCAAGAAGTGATGATGATCTTGACTGTTTGTGAGACACTGGAAAGTCTGATAGAGTGGATATAAATCCCATAAACATTTTGTCACATGTTCCAGTGGCAGCTATTTCAAATGTTGTTTTAATAATATTAAAATATTATTGAGAAGCATAAAAATATTTAACACTTTATTTTATTGGTATTGTTAAACAATTATTAAAAATAAACAATAAAATCAATTTATAAGTCTTTTAAATTTTCTTATAAACAATCTTTAAATATACTATATTTTAATGTAAATTAAAATGCATCAGTCTAGATGATTCTCACTAGAAAGATGAAACTATTAATTTATTCACATTTTACAGTGATTGGCTCATTTAGAACCAATCCTGCCATGTAATACAAAGTATATAATATAAAAGTTTGTAGGGGGAGGGGGATTACTCTAAGAAATGTAAATCTGAACAAGACTACAACTCTCCACTTCTGAAGTAAAATAGAAGAAATAAGCTAGAAAATAATAATTTTAAAAAATTAATTAGGACAAAATTTCATAGTTATATGGATTTGAATATTATGGAGTAAACTTTACAACTCTGTAAAATCTCTGCACTACTTTTCATTGATCATAGATTCTTAACTTTGCCTACTGAAGGAAAAACTGGAATGACCGCTATTTGGATAAGTGTTTGCCTAAACATGTACTATTTGGAATGAAAAATAATACCAGATAATGTAAGCAATTATTTTTGTTTTCTTTATTTTAATCAATTATCAGAACTAATCATAACACAAAAGTTATTTAGACTGAAGAGAAAAAAAACAAAGATTAAAGTATTTTAATTTTTGTGCTGCCATTAATTCAGCATTAAGCAGAAAAATACATTTCTGTATAAATTGATATTTCAAGAAAATATTCAAAATCATTTTTAAAAAAAGTATCAAGAAATAATGAAGAAATTAAAATTTTACTTTAAATCATATAAAGTAATTAGTTTGAAAAGAAAAGTGCATAAAGTATTTCTTATTTCATTGGAGAAAGAAATCATCTGCTCTGATATTCCCAGCGAAGCAGTCACGTATATATATTATTAATAATTGATTTCTATTAAATCAATTCTGCTTAACATTCTTAAATATAAAATAAATTGCCAATAATAGTGAATAAAAAAATATTGATTTTTTTTCTTGATTATACAATATATAAAGTAATAATATTTTAAGTGTTTAAATTACTTAGATTATTTAAGATTGTGACAATTACTATGGATGGAAAAATAAAGAAAACAAAATCCATAAATGATTTAAAATTTTATTTTCAAAGATCATAATAAACTGATTATAACTGTGCTACATTTGGAAAATATATGTTACATATTAATTAAAATCGCCTAGAAGATCGTATTTATAATTAAATAGATTCTTCTCAGTATAACATAAAACATGCTAATTTGCTGAGAAAAGGAAAGTGAAAGAAGTATTTATTTATTTTATTGTTAGTGAATAACTTGCAACTTAATAATATTTTAAACGGTTTTAAAATCACCCAGATTATTTAAGAGTATAACAGATCTTAGCACAGATGGAAAAAACAAAAATAGACAAATCAATAGATATTAATTAAATCTATTTTAAGTGTCTTATTCTTGAAAATGTTTTAATATTGCTTCAGTATGCTTACATTAGTACACAAACCGATAAAAGATTTCTATTGCCATTGGAGAAGTGTTGGAATTTTGTCTGAAGATGTTAATATAGAACAGGATAACCAAAATATATATTACTTAGAAATGTTTGCTTATCATATCCATTTTCATGTTGTTTTACTTATAAGAATGAATCAAACTTTGATAAAGTCCAATGGTAGAAAATGTAATATTTGTTTAGTTTGTTAATTGCTATATATAATATTGTAATGTGTTTTTTTCTTTCATGTGTTATTCAGATATTAGTTTATATACATATATATATATCAACGTATAGAATATACTAAGTAATGATGTAGCTGTGTATAAAGTTATATACATTTATTATCCATATTTGTATTATTTTCCCAATGAAGGGAAAGCATAAAGTTAAATATTATTTGTCTGGTAAGAAAGAAAAAATGTTTATCTCTTTCACTGCTAAATCAGCTGTTAATATTATATTGAGGAGGGAAACAAATAGACCCAAATGAGTCAAAATTATATATAAAATAATTTAATAAGCATTTTTTTATTATTGCTAAATTTCATTTATGAACGAAAATGTGCACTTTAAATACAAAATGTAGTTTAATTCTCGTTTACGTATACATGGCTTGCTGCAATAAAAGATATAATTATTATTTTGAAATAATTAATGGTTATTTTACTGATATTGGTGGTCTGTTTATAAAACATTAACAGTTTCTGCAATGTGCAATGGAATATTTATGTTTTCACTTAGATTATTAGTGTTGTTTTACCTTGCTATTGTATTGATCAGAATTTGTGATAGATTTTAGGATAAGTTTGAGCTACATATAAGAGCCTTAGATATAATAATAATTAATATTGTACATGGGATGATGAAGAATTCCCCATTGTTGATTAATATGAGAGGATGATATTGTTGGGGCTGATTAAGAGTTAGTGCTTAGAGCATAGTTAAGCCTAAAAGAGGATGATCCCATGGTCAGAATTCTGTTTTCCAGTGAAGAGGCACTGCCCACACTTTTATACCTATGAAAAGGTATCAGAATTGTCCATATTCTTATACAATTGTTATGTTGTTTCTTGATATGCAAATATCATGTTGTTTTGTAGAGCCTTCTTTATTTAGATTTCTCAAGAAGTTATATAGTTAATATTCCACCATGTATGATAAAGTGTAGTGTTTTTTTAAATCAAATAGCAAGGATAAGATAAAGTCAGATTATGGGACACTGATATAGCTATAGTGTTTGTCTAATTGAAATAGTGTCTTTCTGATGTTGTGTAATCTTCATCAGTTTATAAACAGACCAACCAAAACTTACTAGTGTTTGTAGAACTTCTACATAAAAGAGCAAGGTATGTACATGGACAATATGGATTGGTTTTCAACAAGTACTTATTCACCAACAGATCGATAATATTAGTTAATTAATAAATGGTTAAGTTGTGGACATAGTGAATGTTTTAGTGTCATACATGCATTTAACTTATGATGTTTGCCCCACATCAATGCAATAAAAAATTTTATATAGTAAATTATAATAAATTATTACTTGTATTGGAATGTGATAATTGCCCTTATCATATTCTAATAACTCAAACAGCTACAGTTTGATATAATAAATTGTAATTTAGAGGTTTTTTTTACATTTAAAAGTTGTGTATATCCAAAGGATATTAATACATTTTGTTTGCAATTTCAATGTGAAGATAGCTCAAATAAGTTTAACTATCTTAGTCTACCTGATAGAATAATAAAGAAACATATCCAAAATGTGTGTCACATTAGTTGGTCATTACTTACCACATCATAATTTCCATCCCTAATTTTGGAAGGGATTTATCTTGTTTCATGTAATGTGTCTGAAATAGACTTGTACATAATGTAAATAAATATTGTTGTGCTAAAAATTTATTTAGTTGTCAGTATTCTTATTGCTAATCAACACACCCACACATTATTATTGTTATTGCTATCGACATATCCTGTGATTATATGGAAATCATCATCAATCAATATTGGAAGTCACTATATGTAGGTATATCAGAATAATTGTGTTAAGCCCGATAATTTATGAGTATATCTAGGGCATCATAACTTAATAATTAAACATACTAACCTAAAGAAAATTAGTTTAAGTGATATACTAAAAGATTAAAAACCTAATATTGGTTTGATCAGTTCATTTGAATCCACAGATCTATCATTCACTGTCCTTGATCATCTTGCTTCTAATTAATGGAGAAAGAAAGTTGGAAAGCTATTGCGTTTAGCTATTGAAAAATTACTCTTACTTATTGAAGCTTAAAGTTAAGCATAGTTAGGGAATTTATAGAATTTATTTGAAATCATTGAATATTGTTTAGTAATTCAATTCAGTATTAAGAGCTCACTAACCCAAGTGTATCTTGTATATCACCCTTTAAGCTATATGAACCCTGAAAAAGATAAATTATATCAATTTGTGATAGGATTGGAATTTATGATAAATTTGTATCCAGTTAATTATTGTAATTAAAGTGGTATTGTGTTACATTCATTGTGATATATAGGGTCAACCAAACTTTAAAGTATCAATTACTACTTTTGTCTCAAATGTATAGTTGGTTTTGACTTTATGGTCAATATTCTGGTTTTGGTAGGCTTAGAATCCATATTTTATTTAATTGTTTTATTATCATTTAATTCAATATCAAATTTAGAGTTCTGTACATCATCTTTCATCATCATCATTCTTCTCATCTGTCATTTCAATCTTTCTTTATTTTTTTCATCCTAATTCATTATCCTAATTAACTTATCATTCATTAGCTCTTATTCCATTCTCATCTTAATCATCCATTAACTCTTACACATCTTCATTCTTTTCTCTTCATTCTCAGACTCATTTTAATTTATTATTTAATTATCACTTATTTTCATCATTCATTTAATCATTTACATCCTCATTTACTTATTGCCTAACTTATACTTCTAATTTCATATTCATTCCATCGATCTAATTATTATTTATTTATTAGTTTGATAAATATGAAGTTTATTTTATAGTTTTTTTTGTTTGTTTACTTGTTTGTGGATTTTGAGGCTAGTTTGACAAGAAATTATTAATCACCTTGTAATCTTCTCTAAGATTATAGTTTTCTGCGAGCTTAGCTAATAAAGAAATCATCTTTAGCTTATCATTTATTTTAGGCATATATTCTAGATTAGTTGTAGCAAGGAAGGTTACAGAGAAAGATATGGTTTCCAAACAAGTAAATTAAACTAGTTAGATTAGAGGGAAGGCTACAGAGGAGATTATAGTGTCTAAAATGTGAGGTATGATTTATTTATGATTACAGCAATGTAGGAGAGGTTTACAATTAGGATTATGTCATGCAACATGATGGCTTGATTGATTGATTGGGGATGATGAAGGTTATATGGGATTATGGCACTCAGAAATGTGTGGGCCTGATTGTCCAATGATCAGAGGAGAAGGTTACAATATATATATATTATAACGATCGAAATGAAAGTGGAGATCGAATCTAACTGCAAAAACAATATCTGCACTACAAGGGCGCCATCTAGGCATTTGAGCCTAGAAAAATTTATAAAGTAGGCAGATACGCGCTGTTAAGATTCCACTTTCTTTAAATATTCCGACCGTTAGCCCAAGTCACTAGCTCAGCGGAGATGCAGAGATAAAAATCTATAAATTTTATATCTTAAATATAAAAGAATAAAAGCCACTGCCAGAAATTAACACATAAAAATATTTATTTACGCACATATAAAATAATATTTAAATTTTGAGGAATAAATTTAACGTTTATAATTTTATATTGATCTTTAATTCTAAATTTAAGTAGATTGCAAATAATGAGTTTACTATTTATTTAGAGGGTCGAGTATGAATGGACTACACAGGTCTGCATTTGAAAGGAAAATATTCTTCCCTGATTTAACCTTAGGCAACAAATTTCGCAATCAACTGGCGCCAATCCATCTGATACATTCATGTATTCAATGTAGCATGATACGACAACACAAAATACTATATTGTCAGGAATGTACATCTGAACAATAAGTAGAAATAGAGAAGACATTGACTCTCCACCACAGGAATGTGACATCTGTTGGCAAGTAGATCAATAAACAAAAAACTCCATAGGAATGGACTGTGGTCTTCTGCCGACTTACAAACCCATCCATAGGCAAACAGAGGGTGTGTGGCGTATATCTATAATCCTGCCCGTAGCGGACCTCATACTACATCTACTAATTACACAAATATATCCAATCCATTGAACCAATTCAACTACGAAATGAATAACCTAAGATTACCCTCCCTTAATACAACTTTACAAAACTATATAGCCATTCACGCCCGACTTAATTTTAACATTTAAATACGTTCGCACAGATTTGTTTAAAAATGTTGGGTATAGATCGATTACATAGATTCCACGGTCAAAAACATTTCAAAATAAACATAAACGATCAAAATACAAAATTATTGATACCGACAATCGCAGAGGGAAACTTATAAGTAACCCAATAGTATTCACCATAAGATACTTGCGTTGTCACCAATAACTTAAAAGACATCCGAATAAATACATTTTAGATACTCACCGTAAGGTATCATTATTTATCGAATGTCTATATATTTTGATCAAATATGAAAACCAAAATATAATTAACCGCAAACGAATCCATGCAAGCGTCTATAAACAACTTAAATTTCATACATTTAAATAATCTTTACAATAAGGAAAAAAAAATGGAAATGATGTTTATCAATCGGGAAACATATAAAATTAAACATTATTAATTTGATTTAAAAAACTTAAAAGTCAGATAGAAGTTCATAAGCTTGAACGAAAGTTCTTAGTTATTTTTTTAAATTTAGAGTTCATGTCAATATAGCTTACAGTATAAGAGTCCAGGTTCCTGTTGGTAATTCCCACGGCATCTCCATTGGAAGAAAATGTTCTGGAGGTAGCATTAGCTGGTTCCATTCTGGTATCACAATCTTTTCATTTTATTTTTTTTTTAAACAAACAAAAAAAAATGAGAGAGAACGGCAAGTGCGTCTTACCGTTGTCATCAAATCAAGTTGGAAAAACTGACTGGAACTCAATATTTTTTTTTTTATAGTCCTCCTATGGATTCCATGAACAAAAACGTCACTGTTCTGTTTTTTCGTTATGGTCCGGGCCTTTATTTGCTTCCATTGGTCAAGCTAAAATCTCTTTCTTCTCTTATCTAACTTTTCATCTGACCTTTTAATTAAACAGCTTTTAGATAATTAATAAACAATCATTTCCATTTACAGATTACAGGAATTAATTAATACCTGTTTTTATTTTAACTTACGTTATTTTTTTATTAAAATATTTTTATATTTCAATCTTGTATTTTTTTTATTTAAAAAAATACGTTCAAATACTTTTTTTCTTGTTTATGAAAAAAATATTTTTAAAGTTTAGCATCCGTGCGAATATATATATGTTTAACAAACATTTTAATTTTAGCGTTTAGTTTTTTCCTTTTATTTGCGAACTTTTAAGTTTTTATTTTAAATAAATGTAACGACATATTTATATATCGTTACAATATATATATATTATAACGATCGAAATGAAAGTGAAGATCGAATCTAACCGCAAACTACGATATCTGCTCTACGGGGCGCCATCTAGGCATTTAAACCTAGAAAAATTTATAGAGTAGGCAGATACGCGCTGTTAAGATTCCACTTTATTTAAATATTCAGATCGTTAGCCCAAGTCACTAGCTCAGTGGAGATGCAGAGATAAAAATCTATACCTTAATTTATATCTTAAATATAAATAAATAAAAGCCACTGCCAGAAATGAACACATAAAAAATATTTATTTACACACATATAAAATCATTCTAATTCGAGGAATAAATTCAACATTTTAGATTTTTCTATTAATCTTTAATTTTACATTTAAGTAAATTACAACCATGAGTTTAATATTTATTTAGTGAGTCGAGTATGAATAGACTACATAGATCTGCATTTGAAAAGAAAATATTCTTCCCTGATTTAACCTTAGGCAACAAATTTCGCAATCAAACCGGTGCCAATCCATCTGATACACTTATGTATTCAATGTAGCATGAAAATACAACAACACAAAATACTATACTGTCAGGAATGTACATCTGATCAATAAGTAGAATTAGAGAAGACATTGTCTCTCCACCAACAGGGATGTTACATCTGTTGGCGAGTAAAACAATAAACATAAAACTCCATAGGAATGGACTGCAGTCCTTTGCCGTCTTACAAACCCATCCATAGGCAAACAGAAGGTGTGTGGCATATATATATATAATCCTGCCCATAGCGGATCTCATACTACATCTACAATTACACAAATATATCCAATCCATTGAACCAATTCAACTACGAAATTAACAACCTAAGATTACCCTCCCTTAATAAAACTTTAAAAAACTAGATAGCCATTCACACCTGACTTAAATTTAACATTTAAATACGTTCACACAGATTATTTTTATACAATTTGTTTTATAATGTCGAGTATAGATTGGCTGCACAGATTCCATGGTCAAAAACATTCCAAATTAAACATAACCGATCAAAATACAAAGTCAATCGATAACGTCAATTGCTGAGGGAATACAGGTGACCCTTTGGTGTTCATCATAAGACACTGCAGTGACATTGTTGACTTATATGTTCTAATTGACTGTGAAAACCACAACATAATCAACCACTAACGAATCTATGCAACGTCTATACCCAACTTAAATGTAATGCATTTAATAATTTCTACAATAAATATTATTACAAATAAAAATAATAAAATGGAAATGATTTTAGCAAAACTTAACTATATAAATTTAGACAATCAATTATTAATTTGAAAATCAAATAAGAGTTCATTTGAAAATTTAAATTAGCTGAATCTTTAAAAAAAACAATGACGAAAGTTCTTAATTACTTTTTTTTTGTTGTTATTAATTTGTAAAGTTCATAGCTCATGGTAGAAGAGTCCAGGTTTCTGCTTTTAATTCCCGTGATGCCTCCATTGGAAGATAATGTTCTGGAGATGGCAATAGCTGGTTCAAGGTATCGCAGTCTTTTCATTTTTTTTTTAAATACAGTGTGGTATGTGCGTCCTACCACATCTCTCAAACACAAAATGCTGGAACTGTCAGAAAAAACTGTATTTCCCTTTTTATATTATCCACATGGATTCAATCAACAAAATGTCACTAATCCATCACTTTCGTTAGGGTCCGAGCCAAGGCTTAGTGCTTCCATTGGTCAAGCTAATTTCTCTTTATTTTCTTATCTATCTTTCATCAGATCATTTTAATTATACAAGAGCCCAAGGCTAGCTTGCTTTTCAAACAATTTCTAAACAATCATTTCCATTTACAGATTACAAGAATTAATTAATACCTGTTTTTATTTTTAAATCTACTTTTTCTTATAAAAAGTTCGTTCAAATACTTATTTATTTGTTTTTTTTTTTTTTTAAAATATTTTTAAAGTTTGGCATCTGTGTGAATGTATATACGTTTAACAAAACATTTTAATTTTAGTGTTTAGTTTTTTACTTTTATTTGCGAACTTTTAAGTTTTTAATTTAAATTAATGTAATGACATATTTATATATCGTTACAATATATATATATATTGTGCCATTACAGTTTAGTCAGTAGCTAAATTTGTAGTAATGTGCATGAAAGAAAATGTGGAACAAAAATCATCACATTTTTATATAATAAAGGAAGCTGTAGGGCACCCAAGTTTAAACCTTACAAGATCAAGTTCCAAACACTTAAGACAGAAAGAGAGTGGGGCAACAGTTATGTTCTTTATTTGTTTGTGTGTTGATAAAAACTCAAAAAGAATAGTATACACATTTAATTATTCAATATTTAATTTTTTTGTTAAAAAGTAAAGTTATAACACATATATAGGCAGTGTGTGTAAGCTGTTTAATTATCGTATATTTCAAATATTAAACTCTCTTTAAAGCTAACCTGCATTTGCTAAATTCTAATATTTTATTCTATTTCTATTTTTGTTTTTCTATGATTATAATTTGGGGTTTAAGAGTTCTAGTTGGGTTTAAAAATTGTAAGAATTTAATTTTAGATATTAAAATCGTAATTTCTAAAAAACATTCAGATTGTTTTAATGGGCCTGTTTTATAAATAATTTGAATGAGTGTGTGTGTACATTGCATAAACAAATCTACAGTTATTACATATTTAAGAAAAAAGGGAAGAAAATTTGTTAGATTATATATTTTCTGTTGTAAAAGATTTTTGTTTTTCAGTTAAAGCTCAGACAGTTGTGACCGATATGTGAAAAAAAAAAAGATTAGGACAATTTTTACCTCAAAACAGGATTAATGTGAATAATCAAGATATTGTGATTTTTAATATGTTCCAGTGAACTGTGAATCTAAAAATGAGCTTGCTGAAAATAAAAAAAGGAGTATAAAAACCAATCTGGAAAAAATCAGTTAGTGAAAAAAGAGATTTTAAAATATTGAAACTAAGGAAGACAAGCATTTGAATTCTGCCAGATATCAATTTAAAATCATTTTTTTTTAATATAAAGTTTTTTTGTTGAAGACTGAACACAGAATGGCAGGTTAAAAAAATATAGATCATCTTGGGCATTTTCTGATACCAGAGCCAGCATATCATATAGAAACAAAATGTCTTGTCTGAAATTAAATATTCTACATCTGATGACTGATTGAAAGAAATGTGATATTTTCAGTAAAAGAAAACATTTACCTGAATTTGAAAGCTGAAGAAAATAAGATCAATCTACTGATATGTATTAAGTCGTCTAGTTCAATTATTCCAGTGACTGAATTTAAACCCAAAAAATTATAAATGTGAGAACAACTGATATACTTTATTGGAAGAATTATGATTAACAAGGAAGGGAAGAAAAAGTTCCAGTGGCAAATACTTCTTACTGAAGCAAATAATATCACCATCATCACCACCATTAAATGATTACAAGCCTCAAGAAAAAGAAACCCTCCAGCGAACTGTGGAAATTGATTGCTGCAAAGGTATGAACATTAAACAAGCTAAGTTTGAACTTTTGGGACTGGTAATATGAATTTTCATTACCTATTTTCTTTTTATGATTTCAAAAACTATTTGTAACATTTTAGAGATGAAGTTTTCTATTTTTTTCTTAGAACTTTAAAATAACCATAATCGATTGAAACCAAAAAAATTCCTCAATAATAATAGCTATACCCTTGAGTAATAATTTTATGTATGTTAAACTATTATACCCCACTTATTAATGAAGTTTATTTTCTAAAAGGTATTATTGTATACCACTCTAAAATTATTAAATTTTTGTTAATATGTAAAAGATTTTTTTTATATTATTTTTTTAAATAATGTTTTAGTTATAGTGGGATAAACACACACATACACAGTAATATAACCATACTTGCCACATGTATATGATGTTGTATGAATGTGGAAAAATAGATAGCATTTAAAATTATTAGGTTATTTTGTTTTAAGTTGAAGAATGGCGATCTCCAAGCTTAAAGGGAAAGGGGGGAGAAGTAATCTAAAAACTTGTTTCTGGAAATCTTTTTCTTTTCAATTTAACTAACACTTTTTTTACTCCATCATTCTACTTTATATGTTAAGTTTAGATATATAAAGATCCAAAGTATGTGTGCAAAAGTGTTTATTTTTTTTTATGAAATATTTTTATTGTGGAGAGAAAACTTTAGCAAATTTGGTATCCAATTTTATATACATTATATCTTTGATGGGAAAGGGAGAAGAACTTAAAATTAATCTTATGATTGTAATATAATCAATTCTTATTATTATTAGTCATATAAATTCTTAGTTTTATCTTTAAATTGTTTGTATATGTTAGTAATGCATTAATAAATGTTAATTTGTTTTATTAAATGAGACATATATATTTTATTGAAAGTATTATTTATTAGTTGTGATCATTTATCATCAATGGTAAAAGTGAATTGTTTAGGTTCTAATTAGATATACTAAGATTAAACCATAGTTATGAATTTCTTTTAAAATTAAGTTTTATGATTAGGCTTAGTCCTAAATTTGTGGTTGGAACTATTATCGTTATCATTATCATCATCATCATCATCACATTTTAATTAATAAGTTAGATAAATGTTTAAAGGCCATAGATAAATAAGTGATTTCATGATATTTAGTTGACATTCATGAACAATAATAAATAGCCACCATTCCATCATCTCTATCATGTAAGGATGAAAAAATTGCCATCCTAAATTAAGAGTATAATATGAGCTAGCAAAACTTATAAAGATATTGAAATGCATTTATTATGTTAAGATCTAGGAGATAATTTTTGTCGAATGAATTTTATATACTCCACTTCAGTTTCAGGATGTTTTATGTTTACCTAAATGTTAGTGTATACAGTGATATAAGTCAAAAAGCAAAATCTTCCATTTTTGTTAGAAATAAAGTAACAAAAAGAGATTCAACCCCTGTACATGTGAAATGGTTATAAGATATAACTGTGTCTAGGTTCAGATAATCAAGTGGTGCCCTGATAGACCATATTCACTTGTTATTTACTTAAATATGCACTTGACATCAAACCAAGAGATGAATCTACTGTTGGAGTTATTGAGAAGATATTTTATGGAATTACCAGTGTACTCACCCACTTGATGTTATTTCCTGAGTTATAATAGTTTGTTCTTAATAATTTGTTTATAGTTTCTACTTGTTATTGAAAACACAATGGCTGTCTAACTAGGGCTTGAAATAGGCCAGATACCAGATAGCTGAATTGACTAGTTACCAAGCATAATTATTGCTTGAGCATTATTGTTTCTAATCATTGATATGATATATATATATATTGTGACAGAATGGGTTCGAACCCAGTCACAAATAAAGTATTTAATTGGTAGTCATATATATATATATATATGTAAAGATGCACATAGAGAGCGTACCAATAGCTCTAACAAGCTCGTAAATATTTCTCATAACCGCACTTGTTAATTTACGAGCTTGTTAGAGCTATTGGTACGCTCTCTATGTGCATTTTTGTAATTACAAGCTCATAAAAGTAATGTCATGTTATATATGACTTGCTTTATTAATTATATGTAAAGATATATCTAATATTTAATTTTGTTATTACGTGGTAGTGGTGGTTATAAATACATAAACATGGGGGGAAGGGACTCTGTCATTTTTAATGACATATATGTGTGTGTGATAAATGCATGTATAAATAAATTTAATTGGTAGTCATATATATATATGTAAAGATATATCTTATATTTAATTTTGTTATTACGTGGTAGTGGTGGTTATAAATACATAAACATGGGGGGAAGGTACTCTGTCATTTTTAATGATATATATATATGTGTGTGTGATAAATGAATGTATAAATAAATTAAGTAGTGAAAAGAGAGAAATGAGGTTTTTTTTTGTTTCATGTTGAAAAACTAGAGTTTTCCGGCAAAACGGAATTTTATTTTTCGGTTATATTAAAACAGAAATGACGACACGAGTTATCACACTTCTATGGATCTGGTAATTCCACCTCAAAGATTGGAAGTGAGGTAAAAGCTTCTAGAAACAATGGAGGGGGCTATAAAAGTGAGTCACCCACAATGCATAGGATCTTTTTCCGGCAGAGCTACAATAGTAAACAACTCAACGAGTGAATATTTAAAACTATATAATGGCGGTTTCAACAGACATGTTGGGGTAAGAAAAGCCACATCAGATTCAAGCCCCTGATCCCAACTTACTGCAGCTGCATCCATAAAACCAGGATACCTCGAATAACACATAATTCCAGCGTGGAATCAAATAAACCTCATCAGCCAATGGACATAGAAAAATCTAAGATCGCTACCTTGAATGGCCTAATGACGTGAGGAACAGAACTATAGAACAATAAAAAAAATAAAAAAAATTGCTTCTGCTACTTCCCGGGAAAGCGGGTAAAGAACTCTTATTATTAGTCTGTTAAAAATCTTCTTTATAAAAAAGAAATTTTTGTGTTTTTATAATCAGTGAAGGTGACTTGTCAAATAACTTTATAATTCTTTAAAGTGTCACTCCATTATGGATGTAAGAAAGCAATGAGGCTTAAAAGTCACATGATACAAACTTTCGTAGTATCGATCTTCGCTACTTAAGATATGTTGTGAGATCTATGAGAGAATGACGTATGATTGCGATAAAAAAAGGGAAAAATGACAGTGTGCTAAATTTTTTTTTTTTTTATTCAATAAACATATATCAAGAAAGTAAAGTACTGACTCAGTTTGATTATTTATAAAATCATTTTATTTGGTTTAAGATTGTTTAGATATTTTTAGATTTAAAAATAGAAATCAAAGTGAACTCTTTACCCCATTCATAGCTACTTATGGCTATGACGTCACCTGACCATGAGACTGAGCTAACTGGTGGTCAGAATCTCTCTCACATTCCGTAAATAGTATTCTTGTTGGTGATATATCTACTTCATGTAATACTTATATCCGTATAAGTTTGGCACTTGGTGTCCTTTGACGACCATAAATACGCATTGGGGATATATTACAGTTGCGAGAATGACCACAAGTATAAATAATAATATTTTTTTTAGTTCAAATTAATTAATTAAATATTAATATGCCTCATACATATTCGATAGTACATACGTGTCTAGTGAGAGGTAAATACGGATTTTGTTATAATATATATATATATATGATATGATTCCTTAATATTATTGATAACTCATCAGTCTGATCTTTTGTTTAATAGCCACTACTCAGGTATTATTATTATAATTATTTTCTTTTTGATATAAAATTTAAGTTACAATTTTTTTCGTTTATTAAGTTACATTTGGATTTTTGATATTTTAATATATTTGGATATTTTGATCACATTATTTAAGTTACATTATATATATTGTAAACAAAACAAGTTAACAATTTCACAACTTGCTTTTAGCTTACATTTTATGATCACTAGATGGAGCTTTAACAATAGCTCCTAACAAGCTTCTGTTCACACAAATGCTGAGAGAGATAGAATTCAATATTTCTTTAATTGTCTCTAACTTTCAGACCTTGGTTTTGAGCTAGTTGACTTATCTTAGTGAAAGGTAGGAAGACTAGAAACTTGATCTAAATACTAACTCTACAATCAGCATTATGAGACATGTTTTTATCAGTTTGAAATCATGAATTTTTCAGATATGTAAATATCTTCAAAAACCAGCCAAACAACCTAGACAGCTATATAGGTCTGAAATCACTTCAGTTTCACCATATAGTAAAAGCTATTGCAATATATATCATTGAAAAACCTTCAAGGGTTTATTTATGATATATAAAACAATAATAAATTTCACAACTTGCGTTTAGCTTGCATTTTATGAACACTAGATGGAGCTTTACCAATAGCTTCTAAATAGGTTTTGTTTCCACAAACACTGAGAGATAGAATTCAATATCTCTTTTGTTTTTCCCAACTTTCTTATCATGGTTATGAGCTAGTTTGCTCACCTCAGTGAAGGGTAGAAAGACTAGAAACTAGATCTAAATACTAACTCTACAATCAGCATTTATGAAACATGTTTTTATCAATTTGAAAGCATGAAATTTTCAGATAAGTAAATATCTGCAAATCCAGCCAAACAAACCAGACAGCTATATTAGTCTGAAATAAGTTCACTTTCACCATATAGTAAAAGCCTCTGCAATATATATCATTGTGAAAACTTCAAAGGTACATTTATGATAAGCAAAACATGTTATAAATTTTATATCTTCCTTTTAGCTTGCATTTTATCATCACTAGATGGAGCTTTACCAATAGCTCCTAACACGCCTTTGTTTACACAAATGCAGAGGCTTTTACTATTGGTGAAAATGAACTGATTTTAGACACATATAGCTGCCTAGTTTATTTGGCTAGATTTGAAGATATTTACATATTTAAAAAATTCATGCTTTCAAACTGATAGAAGCATGTTTTATAAATGCAGATTGTAGAGTTAGTATTCATATCTAGTTTCTAGTCTTCCTATCCTTTACTGAGGTGATCCAACTAGCTCAAAACCATTGTGTGAAGGTTGGAGACAACAAAAGTGATATTGAATTCTAACTCACTCAGAGTTTATGTAAACAAAAGCTTGTTAGGAGCTATTGGTAAAGCTCCATCTAGTAATCATGAAATGTAAGCTAAAAGCAAGTTGTGACATTTATAAATCATTTTGTTTATCATAAATGTACCCTTTAAAGTTTTTGCAATATATATGGCAGATGCTTTTACTATATGGTGAAACTGAACTGATTTCAGACCCACCTAGCTGTCTAGTTTGTTTGGCTGCATTTGAAAATATTTATGTATCTGTAAAATTCACATTTTTAAACTGATAAAAACATGATTCATAAATGCTAATAGTAGAGTTAGTATTTACATGTAGTTTCTAGTCTTTCTACTCTTCACTGAGGTGAGTCAACAAGGTCGAAACCATGGTCTGAAGGTTGGAGACATTGATAGAGATATTGAATTCTATAACTCTCAGTATTTGTGTAAACAAAAGCTTGTTAAGAGCTATTGATAAAGCTCCATCTAGTGATCATAAAATGCAAGCTAAAAGCAAGTTGCAAAATTTATAACTTGTTTTGTGTATCATAATTGCAACCTTGAAGATTTTTACAATGATATACATTGCAGAAACTTCTACTGTATGGTGAAACTGAATTGATTTCAGACCCATATAGCTGCCTAGTTTGTTTGGCTGAATTTAAAGATATTTACGTATCTAAAAAATTCATGCTTTCAAACTGAAAGAAACATGTTTCATAAATGCTGATTGTAAAGTTAGTATTTATATCTAGTTTCTAGTCTTTCTACCTTTGACTGAGGTGAGCCAACTAGTTCAAAACCATGGTCTAAAGGTTGGAGACCACAAAACAGATATTGAATTCTATCTCTCTCAGAATTTTTGTAAACAAAAGCTTGTTAGGAGCTATTGGTAAAGCTCCATCTAGTGATCATATATATATATTGTAGGGTATTGAGTTCAAACCCTACATAACAAATTTCCAAATTTCTCAGAATGCTGGAAAAATATATTTTATTCAACTGATTTATTAACTGAAAAAACAACAACACATGTTTTAAATATCTATTAGATAGTGAACATATATAAACAGTTATCTGTAGGCACAGACTCAATGAATAACTATATTTCTAATTTTGCTTATGGACCTTCCTTAAAGCTAATTTTATGTTTACTAGATTATAGTATTTTTCTTTAATCTTTGATTCTAATATTTTTTCTTTGATAATACTTTGATTCTAATACCTGTTTATTGATTTATTTTATGAATTTGCATTTATAGCTTTTTGAATCATTCAGATTAATTTTTAATAAGCAAGTTTTGTATATTGTATGGATGTGTGTGTGCCTGTATTTGCAGACATAAAATTAAAAACATTTACAGACACATTTTGATAATAGGAGTTTATTAAGATCATTTTATAATTTCTTTATCAAAATTTATATTGTTTAAAAAGTTATATTACTTAGAAGCAATTTATTTTATTTTGTCTAATAACATTAGTTTCACTTGAACTGCCAGACCAAGGGATCAGAGGTTAATAAGAGATAGAGGTCAAATTTTATACTTGAAAAAAGGGGGGGACTGCTATTTAAGTTGATACACTCCAGATCCTTTTTTGATTTCTTACCACCAATAAATTTTAAAAAAATTATCGTAAAAAGAGATTCTTCTTATACATTAATTAATGGAAACCATGTGTTTGGTAACAGAAATGTGTAAGGTCATGTGACAGACAAACTTGTATAAAAAGCTGACAATAAGCCTGTTGAAAAGGGAGTAATAAACTAGATTTGCTTTGGAGAAATCAGATTTGTTTTAAAAATGTTTTCTACATCAACATCACTGGGTAGAAAGATGCTTTGTTATGGGCTTTCATTGACCTATCAAATAAATTGATGCACATCTGAGGTTTGATTCTACAATATTTAAAACCTCTTATGACTGATTGCCAAATAAAAATGAAGAAATATATTGCTATAGAGAATGCTGAAATCTGTGAAACCATGCTATTTCATTGATGCCACTTGCTGAGTCTAAACCAAAACAGAATTCTATCATATATGGATAGCAGCAAATATCTATGGTTTATTAAATGTAATTATACTTAGAAGAAACAAAGAAACCATTCCAGTGCCAAATGGCCCCTATGAAAGCAAGTTATTTCACCATCATCATTGCAGTAATATAATTGCAAGCCCAAGCCAAAAGAAAAAATAGGTTTGTTTTAATAAACCAGTGTAATTGGTAAATATATGCATGTTACATATTGGTGTGTGGCTGGTGTCAAATTATAAATCTTCAACAAACTGTCTTTAAAATTTCTTGGACACTTTGAAGGTGTCTGTGATTCAAAGAAAAACTGGTAATATGAATTTTAATTATATTTTTATTAGTGACTATTAACAAATGTTTTAAATAATAAATCCAGTTATCTTTTTTTAAATCTATGAATCTTAAACAAAATCAATTAGAAAAAATATTCAGCAATAATATCTATTGCATTATTGATGAATTATGTATTCTTAAAGTATTACATGTAACCATTTATATGTGGATTTTATTTTTATAAAATGTGTTTATTGTATATTGATTCCAAATTTATGAAATATGTTGTTTATATTGTATGTCAAAAGGGTTTAATAATATTTTATTCATAATGAAAATTAACACATACCCACACATAATAATATAATTATGCATATTTACATGTATGTTGGTTGAGCATGAGTGTTAAAAATCAGTAGAAGTTTAGCATTAGGAGAGATGGATTTTTAAAAAATGGTTAATGACTTACATTGGTTAAAAGAAAAATAGCTAATTTGAAGCTGATTTCCCTAAATGTTTTTATCTCTATATAATCTGACTAATCTTTCTTTAATCATTTATTTTTTTAAATATTGTATTTGAAATTTATAAAGTCGAAAATAGATATGTTATATGCAATATGTGAGTATGTGCATGCATAGTGTTTATTTTTTTTAATAAAATTTTTTTAGGATATGCAATTTTTTATTTATTCACTATAGAAATTAATGCACACACTCTACACCATAATATGAACATTGAGAATGGGTCATTAAGAGAAAAAGGGAAGATCTTTTGTATTATGTTAGGCTTATTTAAATGTAAATTATCATTGTTAACTATGTACATTTCTATCTGTATTATTAAAAATTGATTAGTAATAAATGTTAATTTGTTTTTATTAAAAGAAACTATACCTTTCTTAAGAATTATTCATTGTCTTGTTAATTATGAACATCATCATCCTAGATGGGTGTCAATTAGTAATATATATTTTAAGTCATAATTTAAATATGATAATATTATAGGACAATAATTATAGGTCTATAATAGATAAGATTTATTAAGAGTTAATTGTAAAGCAGTGGCTAAAATCATCATCATCATTATATTATTAATAAGTAGATTATATAAATGGGTTTAATGGCCATATATAAATAATGGTTTTCACTATGTTTGTTTGTGAGCCAATAGCAAAAGATGACTTCCATCATACTTAAACTGAACTGTTAATACCTGTGAAAATATTAAGTGAAAATTTATGATATTGAGATCTTATAATTTTATTTGCATAACTAAAGTATAAGGATGCTGTTTTCCGTTCATGCAAGTGCATGTGTAATAAATATTGTACCAATTGGATTTGAGCCAGACACATGTATGAATAAGTATATGATATAACTTTATCTAGGTTTAGACAGCCTAGTGGCACCCAGGTACAACACATACACATAAGTAAAACTAAATAAAAGATAAATAAAAGTTTGATTTCTTTTTTACCAGCTTGATATTTAATATTTAATTTATTGATATTTTTAATTTATTGATATTTTTAATTAGATACAAATAGCACCTGTGTGTGACTATGAATGGTGTTTTATATATGTGGAAAGAGGAAAAGGGATTTTTCTTTGTTGAAAAAATATATTGTTAGAGATAAAGATAATATCACTATATTGATTTCACTATCATTTTTATTCAGTTAAAATGACTAGCATTTTTATATTACTTACAATATATATAATAACAAGTTTTAATTTTCTTTACATTGATATTAAATGATTACTATTTGAGGGTAAAAGGATTGGATTAATAAATATCAACTGTAGTTACTGATTAAAAAGTCATAGATATGTGAATCAATTGCTATTGTTATATTTTCTCATTAATTAAATTGTAGTAAATGTGAATAAATGGTAAACACATGATTATTAATTAAGATATTTTTGTCTATTCATTTATCAATTTATCACATGTGTGATGCAATAAAAATATTAATATAAATATTCCCTGACATAGAGTATTGTGTGTATTCTCCTTAAGCTTGAATTCTGGGATAAATGGAAGTAAGGGATGGAGAAGAAGGATGAATGTATATGAAGGTATCTGAGATATGTTCATATGCAAGCATGTCATCTCAAATTGAAATCAGGATAGTTATGAATCTAGAAGTTTAGAAACTCTAGATAAGCTTTCTCATCCACTCCAATGAACTACCAAGTACACTGCTATACAAGGCCAGGACCTGTTTAGTTACAATTAATATCAAAAAAATTTCTGGATCATAACTACCACAGTCTGGATAGAGTGTGTTTTATCAACATCTTTGTAACTCCGTTGAAATAATCTATACTAAGCAGGTATAATCTGGTAAAAATATTAGCATAATGTTGAAATAACTACAATTGAATGTATACATAGATAAATCTGAAAGATTATATAATTATAAAGAGATTATATAATTATAAAGTCTTTTATGAACTTTTAGGTGTAAATATTAAGGGTTTAATACTTCTAATTTTTATTGTTTTTGAATACATTTCAGCTATGATGTAAACTACCAATTAAAAAATTGAATTACAAACTGAAATCATGCCATCTAGTGAGAGTATTTGTTTTAGTCATCTTTAAATAAAAAGTAATTTATTTTCACTTTTTGGTTTAAAAAAGATTCAGAACATTTATTATTTTTAGATGGTGAGGGATATAATTTGCAATGCTAGTCTAAAATTGGTTATTGTCTAGTTTCATCATATATAAATGAAATTGATCTAACACATAAAATAATCTTGTTAAATTATCTATCTATATGTGTGTTTTATTTATCTTTAAATAAAAAGTAATTTATTTTCACTTTTTGGTTTAAAAAAGATTCAGAACATTTATTATTTAAACCACTAAACATCACATGATCACTATGTTTAGTGGTTTAACACCAATCCTGCCTAATAGGATAGTGGTGGCTATGGTTGTTAAAGAGCCAAAGACACCAAAATGTATGAGTACTGAATTGAGTTCAGACCCATATGACTATATAAGCTATTGAGCTTGGATTGAAAATATTAATAGTGTTTTCAATTTCATTCTCATAGTTTTGTAGTTAAATAGAGTTAAAAGGTGGGTGCTGGAGGGTTGCATTAGATCCTAAGATCTAGGTGCAGTGCTCTCAGATCCAAGGCTCCTCACTGATGAAGGCCACAAGCCAGAAACTAGTCTGGGGATGTTGGATGAGTAGGCACTAGATAGGGATTTTATGCACAAGCCTTCTGGCATCCATTGATTGCTCTTGTTAGCACAAGATGGCACTACTATATGGAGAGTGTTGTTTTGTTTTGAATTGTTTAATAACATTTATTATTTTTAGATGGTGAGGGATATAATTTGCAATGCTAGTCTAAAATTGGTTATTGTCTAGTTTCATCATATATAAATGAAATTGATCTAACACATAAAATAATCTTGTTAAATTATCTATCTATATGTGTGTTTTATTTATACTCACACTATTAACAGTATACTCCTCTGGCCACATTCCATTTTCAAAGGACTTCATCTACAAAAACAAAAAAAAATAATTAAAATTTAGATATTGATAATAAATGATCTTGTCAAATTTTATTAATTATTTATTTATGGTTAAAAATAAGTCTTACATATGTAAAATATTTTAATATTTAAAAAAAAAATTTCAAAACTGTAATAAAATAATTTTACTTAAAATGTTTTATTTTTTATTTTTGTATTATTTATTAATTTTTACTTTCAAAAACAAATTTATTGCACATTTAGATCAAGAAAATATAGACTGAAAAGTGTAAAATGAGTACGTGATTATGAGATAGCATACAAAAAAGGGAAAAAAAGATATTTTTGAGCTGATGTTTGCACAGGAATTTTTTTCAGACTTGTTTGTTGTTTCAAAAATAACAAATAGAAGCATGATTTCTCTAAAGGTCATTATTTTTGTCCCCAAGTTACAACATCAATTTGTGGTAATGCAGCAGGGAAGATAAAAATGAGATGCTGTTAATATGTAATATTTGTATCCATGTTTCAGTTTTGTGAAATGCTGTAAGATATATTTTGTTGTTTTTGATTGGCATTGTATCTTGTTTAAATGATCTATATTTTAGCATATTTTTTAGTTTTAGCCTATTTTTCAGTATCAAAGCATTGCTGGTAGAATGGTTTAATGTTATAATATATTTAGAAGTTTTGATGTGTACATTTGTTCAATAGTATTAAAGATCATGGTTATTCATGGTTAGCTTCTATTCCCTTTTTGGAGAAGTATTTTAGACAACAGTCACTTGACAAACAGTGAAATTTGTGGAAAAGTTCTATCCGATTGCAATGGAGTGCCATGTTTGTGCAGCTGTGAAGGGGTCAGTGGTTTGCATATCTCTATCTTTTTCCTTGTTTAATATTTGCTGTGAATATATTATTCAAGGATTCTGCCTGGAACACCAGCTTACAGCACAATGCCCAGATAGAAAAGTTAATTATGGTTGAAAGCTGGATCTCAGAGAAAATGCCCCTCTCAATTACTGTCTTGAGGTTCAGTTGGATGTGATTTCTTATGTTTTTCTGAAAGTGAGTTCTTAAATTGTTCAAAGTTGTGCATTTGAAGAGGAAGTGATCATTAGTCTCTTCCTGTCTTTGACACAGTGTACAGTTAGAGTCAATATTCTACCCCCTTTTTTAGTGGAGGAAGGCATTTGTTGGGAGGGCATGCAGGCACTATTTCAATATGAAATGTACAATTTTTGGCAGCACCTTCCAGAACTTGGTCACCTTCCAGAACTTGGTCATCAATATCATTCAAGGGATGTTGATTGAAATGCAGCTGGAGACCCTTGGTTTTTGATGGTCAAGAAGATCAAACATTTCCCATGCAAGTTTTCTTTGAAATAAAATTGGGTTTGGTTGGATATTATCAAAAATAAAGTTGATCTGCTGTTGAAGTAACAATGCACATTCTCTGGGGGGTGACCGATGAGTAGTTTTATGTCCTTTTCAGAAGCGATCATTGAGCACATTCATTTTTTTTGAAGATGTTGTAGAGTACATTATGAGTGTCTTGCAACTTGAATATAGTGAGTGTAGTAAGTGACCATTTAAAGTTATGGGCTTTTGCAGGATTATCATGCTAATCACTGGTGATTGGCCCACCCACCATAGTTTCCTGCAGGCAGTTTCTACTTTGTTAACATTTAATTGGTGAAGATGAACCCTGCCAAATTGAATATTATTATTGGAAGAATGAGAGCATTTAAAAGGGCTACTTTTCCAAATATGAAAAAATATATCTTGGACAAAAATGCAATTGTGGTTTTAATTTTATCTAGCAATGAGTCCTGTATCTCTTTATGCATCACCATGGAGGATTTTAATAGGTGAAATCCCAGAAATTTATGTGGTTCTGCCTCAAATCCACCAGACATCTTCTGGCCAGGAGACCAGTTAATTTGACATAATGATGAAGGAGCTATTCTAGCCTACCCACTTCATCATGAGATGAAAAAACCCAACTACATTATCAATATAGGAGATGTGAGTGATGTTCTCATTAAATAGCAGAACAGTGATACCAGACAATGTGGCCTTGATATTCAACAGCATTGTATTGATATAGGCAGCAAAGAGAAGTGCACTCACGGGAAAACCTTGAGGAATGGAGATGTAGAGCATAAAACCTGGAATGTGCCCATCTAGGGATAAGAACACTTCATGATTATAAAGAAGGTTCTCAATCATCTGTATGTATATGGGTGGTACATTGAGCAGTTCTGGGACACTGAGAAAAACTTCATCTCAAATGCCCTGGCTATATCAAGTTGGACTGCAATGGGCTAGGATTTTCATTGTCTCTGCACATGATCAACCACAAGTCTGAACCAGCTGACAACATCAGATGTTGAAGTGTCTTTTTTACAAATTGATAGCACGGAAGTTGTTTGATTATATTATACTGAATCTTGTCTTTAATGATGCGCTCAATGATTTTTGTCAACAGGGGAATCATTGAGATAAGATGCAGGTTATTAAGATCTCGTTGTGCATCATACTTCCTTATAAAGGATACCATGGAAATGGGACATAGGTTTATTAGGTGATGACTTCCAGTTGATGATGAGGTCTATCATTCCACGGATTACTGTGATAAAAGATATTTGGTGTAAGAGTAGAAATCTGGCAATTCTGTGCATGCCAGAATGGACACTTTTTGGGAGTGATTGCAGGTTGTTAAGAATGTCACTATCTGTGATGTTATGCACCATAGAGTTGGTAGTAACAAAAACTATATGGATGTTATTGATGCCAATAGGTTGTAATACTTTTTTATAAAAGTTTCTTATTCTGAAAAGCATAGAGAGGTCGATATATTGGTTATTATGTATCTTAACAGATGAAAATGCATTGTTTTGTTTGTTGGATGCTAGGGTTCATCTGATGTAGCCTCGAGTTCAGCAGTGTTAATATGCTAAATAACTGTGTGCTCATTTAATTGATAGGTATTCTGCTAGAGACTGTTGGGTAGCTTTGTATTGTAGTGTAAGGTGAGTAATTTCTTGGATATTTTGCCTTTGTATGGACAGTTGTTTAAGTGTGTTGGCTATCTTGTCCAAGTCACTTAGTAATTTAAGGGGCCATTCTTTTGTTGAGTGCATTTATGAATATGTGATTGTAGGATATTTATAAAATTATTTCATTTTATCACATGGTGATCATGTGCTTATATTGGCAGAGTTGAAAATATGTAAATCAAAGAGATGAGTTCTGTAGTGGCAGATCCTTTTGTGAGGATTCTAATTTGCTCGTGGAATGTTGCCATTTGGATGTATATTATTCACAATTCTAATAAGAATCTCTAGTGCCATGTGGTCCATAAAGACCACAGGCCACAGGTGAGCTTCACTGAAAGAAGAAAGTGAAGGAAAGTAGTATAAGAGATCAATGAGATACTTGAACCATAAATAGTAGGATAAGAAAGCAGACACATCAAAAATACATCTACCACTTGTAAAGGTGTTGCTCAGTGATTTGAAGTGACTCCTTTCAAAAGAATCATATGTTTGATTAAAATCACCCAACATCAACATAGGAAAAGGGTTAGTTCTTAAGACTGCATTGATAGTGTGGCTGATTCTATAGATTATGTCTGATACTTTGGTCATGTAAACATTTATTATGTTAAGTGTCCATTCATTTACTTGTATAATGGCTATGAGGGAGTTAGACTCTATATGAATTATTTTGAAAAAGGTTATTTTAGATTTTTTATTTAAAAAAATTGCTACTCCACCAGACAGAGAAGGAAAAAAAATAATGGAAGTATCCAAATGTTTGAATTCTCTGTATGAAGTTTTCGTCAGATAGTGTATGGAGTTTTTTTTTTGTCGAGGCAAATAACATCAGGTGTATTATGTTTAAGCCAGAATAATAATGCCTGAATTCTGCTAAGGGAGCTCATGCCTCTGATGTTAATTGATGTTCTGTTCAAGGTGATCATTGATAGTGAAACCATGCTCTCGTGTAGAAAAGTTTGCCAGATTGGAATATGGTCTAGCTTCTAAGAGCATAATATTCTGTTCTGACATAAAATTTGTGGGATGAAGATGAGGTTCAGATTGGATCAGGTTCTTAGATAATTTGAGGTCTGATGGAATAAGTTCAGGAACAGACCACAATGATGGAGATGTCTATAAGTAAGTACTCATTATCATTTTCATGTTGACATGAGGCCGCTTTATTTTGAGACAAAGGGTCAACCAGTTGTTGTATGTTGCTATCTTAGTCTATTGATTTTGGTTCATTTGTGATATTATATAAACTTTTTTTGGAGATCTGTCTCTTCATTTTCCTCCCACGGTCTATTTGATGGGGGAGCATTGGTCTTTATTGCATTTCAAAAATTGTCTAAGTCCATGCTATTGCTACTTTCCTGTGATTGTTCAGAGTTACTGTTTTTGGGTGTTTTCTTTTATGCTGGAATTCAGATGTCAGCCATTGCAGTGTTGCTTTATTCAGCATCATTGTCTATGTCTGTTTGGCTGATTGTTGCTATGTCTGATGTTGATACACAATCATCATTTATATATAGTTGTTCCAGAGGGAGTTGAAGTTGTTTTGTTTCCAAAAACGTTTTATTATTAGGAATTATTGGTGATGTAGTGAGTTCCACGATATTGCAAGTTATATGTTGTTGCTTGAGACTTTGAAAGGTCTTTGTTAGATGTTGATTTTTTGATCATTATTGTTGCTATCACATTTGTGGAATCTGTACTGAATATCTCCACAGATTATGTATTTTCTCTCATGACAATCTTTTATTAGATGGCATCTCTGCCTGCAGAATAAGTACTGGGGTGGAAGGCCACAAAAGATTATGTTGATTGGAGATTCGCCAACTTGAATTAGAGATGGCACTGATTGAGGGCAATTTCTCTTTTAAAAACTGAAATTGTGCAGTATTGTTGTATACTGTGGAATCAGCATTGTCTTCTACTAGGTATTGAAATTTGGTAATGGTGCCATAGTCTTTGAAGTGGCACTGAAGGTGTGCCTTTTCAAACTCCATGGTACATTTTTGAATTCACCCTATTAAAACAACTGGGTTGTTGAGCTCAATGTAGACAAGAAATCTGTTGTTTAAGAATTTATAACTATTTTTATAGGCAGCTTTAACTTGTTGGTTTGTGAACTGCAGGATATGATATCTCTCATTTGGATGAAAGAAGATCTTATCAATCGATTTCCACCAGTCATGTGCTTTACATAGTTCATTTAGTGATGATGTAGAGAATATGTAAAGATTTAAACAGTTATGTGTAATGGAAAGTATGAGAGTGCATTCATTATAATAATTGAGCAATGATTTGTGGAGTGGCAATGGGATAATTTGGTTAAAACATTCATTTATTGTTTCATGGTTGTAAATATCACAAGTTGGATTACCTGTAGATGTTGTTTGAGGATTAGCGTAGTTTGTTGTAGACTGTTCTGTTTCTATTTCTGCTAAAAGTTGAATTGCTTTTATGTATTTATCAGGTTCTAATGTCTGTTGATGTGTATTTATCATTATGTTAGCTCTGAACTTGTTTGAATGTGTCATTTCATTCATCATTGGCCTTTTGTTTTTATTATGATTAGAGTTATGTGGTAGTTGTGTCAAATCCTTGTATTCAGGGCCTATGTCATTGAATTCATTGCCATTTCCAAACTTTTTGTCAAACTCCGGGTGGCTTAGTGGAGAAACGATGGTTTTTTGAATGGGAGAGTGCCGATCTTTATGATTTATGGTCTATTTCTGATTTTGTTTAATCACCGTAGCTTTGGTATTTTTATTCTCCTTTAAATATTTTGAAGATTTTTATAGGATTTAGATTTGCGTTATTATGTACATTATTGATGTTAATTTGTTTTCCCAGTTCTGGATTATTTAATGGAGGTAGATTAGCTTTAACAATCGGAGAGTGCATGTCATTTAAACTTATGTTGGGCTTCTGGCAATTTGTTTTAATGATAGTAGAAGGTCGATTATGATTGTTTAGAACATTTTTTGGCAATTCCGCACTATTTTTAGGTTCAGTAGGAGTCGCAATCTTTGCATTTACAATTTGAAAATCACCAGATAATTCCAAGTTATTTTTTCTTTCATGTGGCAATGTTTAGATTTTAGCATAGGTTTTATTATCAGGTTGTTAGTATTCAAAAAAGAAACAAATTGATTTTGAGTGTTTAAGACACTTTCTACTACTGTAGATTGTCTTAGGTTCTTTGGAGGTTTTATTCTTATAATCCAAACTTTGGGAGTCATCAGAGACTTTTAAGTTAATACTTTTTTTTCCATTAGACCATTTAGGCCTTATTATAGCCTTTGATATACAATCCATTGTAGCGGTTTTACCGTTATCTAATTAGTGTTTTAAACCTACTTTAAAGTAGAAAATCTTGACAAATAACTACATAGAATATTAAAGAATCTACTCACAAATATGATTTTGGAATTTTCTCTCGAAATTTTTCCTTTTAGTGCAAATATATTGACATCAGATGAGATATTATGCAGATCTGTAGTCCAAAGCTGCCAGAATGTAATTATTAAATTATATTGCATGACACAGTTAAAACATTTAAAGTTCTTTGTAAATAAAGAATAATAAAATATTTGAATAAAAACATCCTCAGAACATATTTATAAATACCAATGATATAACACCCAAATGGCTACTCTATCAGTGTCATTAAACTATTTTTTGAAAGAAAAAAAACCCACTTAATATTCATAAAAACAATTAATAAAGAGTAATCTTAAACAATACTCAAGGAGGAACAATTATAAAACAAGAGACTTATATTTTATTAGTGAATTTGCACATTTTCATGATAACAAACAATAAGTTCATTTGGATGTGATATATAAAGTATGTCCACATCTATTAATTGACTCTATATATATTTAGCCATTTAAATTAATGAATTCACTTTCGAAACACTTATGTATTTAGATAATAATGTAGTTATACTATTATTCACACATAAAAATATAATTGCTCGATATCAATGAATAATAGTTATCACATACGTATCTAAACAAAGTGCTTTGAAATTTAAAGCTCAAAATTTAAATCGTTTTAAACATGTTTAATTACAACCATCAGTGACATATAAACCTAGTGCCCACTAAATAAGTATATTTGCATTTTTCTAATGGCGTTGATAATTGTTTATAAAATTCTGCATAGTTTGATGAGGTCATTGAATTACAGTCCCAGCTGTGTTTGTTCTCTTGCCCGATTTTTTGCGTGAGTTTCTGAACAAACAATCCTGACTCTTTGCTGAATAATTTATAAAGAAAAACATGATTTATGAACTACAAATTTAAAAATGCATTTGTTATATATTATTTTCAATCCAGTTTCTCTAATCCATGGCCTCTCTTTCCACACCATCACCAGCAAACTTTCTTATTTCATCCATCCATTTGGTTGATGTGCTTCTTCATCTTTTATAATCGGTTGGCATCTTATTTAAAACTTCCAATTATTCATTTATTACTTTTTCTTCAATAAAAATGTACAGCCTAGCCACATTTTTATCCATTTATCGTCAGGTTATTAATGATATCTTGTAATTTTCTTGCCCATATATTTAGTTTTAAATCTTATTATTATTCATAGCATACATCACTTCATATTTTATTGAGGATGCTTGAACTCTATTTACTGATATATTATGTGACCAAGTAATTCATCCATATGCCATCATCACTACCCATCTTTAGCTTCTCGTTTCCACATCACCCCTGCACACTTTCTTATTTCATCCATCCATCTAACATGTGGTCAAAATTTTCTGGGTCGTTTACAGATTTCAATTGTCCATTTATTATCATCTCTTCTAGCAATATGTCCAGCCCAAATCACTTCAAATATTTTCAATGAGGTCAGTAACACCTGTTTGTTCTCCTACCCATACATTGCATTTTCTATTTTTGTTGCTCCCAACATGCATCTCTCCATACTTCTTTGAGTGGTCTGAAGTCTCTGTATTGCTATTCTATTAAGTGTCCAAGTCTCAGATCCATAAGTAAAAATTGGTAAAACCCATTTGTTAAAAACCTTTCTTTTCAAACACATAAGGATATTTCTTTTTAGTATCATTATTTCTCCCAAAAGTCCTCCAACCAAGTTTAATTCGATGATAAATTTCATCCATTATGTTTTCATCTGTATTAATAATCTGACCAAGGTATTTGTAACTGTTAATTTCTTCTAACTCCATCTTTATTTTCATTATTTAAAAAAATCAATTAAACATTACTTTAGACTTTTTAACATTTATCTTTAGTCATACTTTTCTACTTTTATCTGGTAACTCCTGCAACATTTCATGTAGCTCTAATGCATTATTTGCACAAACAACTACACCATCTGCAAAATTTAAATGACTTAAATAATCTCCATTTACTTTCACTCCATTAGCTTTCCATTTTAATCCACAAAATACTTATTGCAGCACTGCTGTAAAAAGGTTTGAGATATGGAGTCACCCTGTCTTACACCCTTCTCAATGTTGACTTTTCCAGTATCATTATGTGATCTAATTATTGATGTTGCAATATTTTTTTTAAAATATTACAATATCCCAGATCTATACCTTGATCATCCAATGCTTTAATCACTGAAGAAATTTTTATAGAATGATATGCCTTGTCATAATCTACAAATCCAAAACATAATGGCACCTCATATTTATTTGTCTATTCTATAACTTTTCTCAATAACTGGATATGATCTACTGTACTAAAGCCACTTTTAAATGCAGCTTGTTCTCTTGGTTTGTGGAAATATAATGTTCTCTGTAGACGAGTTGTAATTATCTTGGTAAAAAATTTGTATAAATATGATAAAAGGCTGATAGGTCTGTAATTTCTACTATCTCCCTTTCTTAAATATTAATATTAATACTGCATTCCTGATACATCTTTATCATTTAGACATTTGGCATATAACATTGCTAAAAAAATTTATATTTCTTCACCTGCTTTTTTTAATATATCAATTGTAATTTCATCATTACATGGAGCCTTTCCTTTCTTCATATATTTAACTGCTTGTCTCACTTCTTCATTTAAAATTATGGGCAATTCAGAAGATGTAATAAATATAAGAGATGCTTGTTCTTTATTATTATATAATTCTTCATAAAAGTCTTTTACCCATTTCATGATGGTATCTTTCTGTTTAGTAATAATTCTATCTTTTTTTCTTATTGCAGATATAAATTTTCTATCAATACCAAAATGTTGTTTTACACTCTTGAGACCTTTATTCTCTTCTACAGCTTTTTTACTAGTTCACAGTTGTACTTTCTTATATCATTTCAACTCTTTTCCATACCATTTTACAATCCTTCAATCCTTTTTAATGCATTATTTTATGCACAAGCCTTCTGGCATCCGTTGATTACTCTAGCTTGCTGTGTGTGGCAATATGTATAGTGAGTTTTTCCTGTTTTACAACAGTTATAAGCAAGCATAAGAAATGGGGATCATGTGATGTTTATTGGCTTAAAAACAATTCTGCCTAATAGGATAGTGGTGCCTATGGTTATTATAGAACCAGAGACATCAAAATGTATGGGTAGTGAATGGAGATCAGACCCATATGACTATATAAGCTAATGGGATTCAATTGAAAACATTAAGGTGTTTTCAATTTAAGACTCATTGTTTTGTAGTTAAAGTGGAGATAAAAGGTGACTGCTGGAGGGTTGCATTACATCCTAAGATCTAGGTGCAGTGCTCTCATATCCAAGGCTTCTCACTGATGAAGGCTGACATTTCTAGTGAAATAATACTTCGTTTTGAAAACCTCCTTTGCAACCGGCTAATTCATATTTCCTTAAATGGTCAGTTCACAGATGCTTTTGCCCCAATCAGCTCAATCCTGCAGGGATTGCCTCTCAGGGCATTGTTTTTCATTCTCTATATTACCCCCCTACTTGTACAGATTGCAAATGAGCTTCCAGGCATTTTCATTCACCATCTTCAAAAAGCTATGAAAGCATTTGCTTTCATGGATGATATTCTGGTAGTTGGTAGTTCTGCTATCCAGGAAATATCTAAAGCCCATATTCTAAATAATTACCAAGTTTTCCAAACTCACCTTTAATCCTGATAAATCATCAACATGGAAACTAAAAACCAGAAAAAAATTTAATTCGATTATTTGGGTGAGCCACAGAATTTTCTCAGGTTTCCAATATATAAACCACAAATTTCTATATTGCACCTTTTGCAGAACTTAATCATTGAATGAACATTCAAGACAGTGCAAGCCCTATCTAAAGTTTATCTGTCATTGCAGGGGAAGATAGCACTGATTAACATCAAAATCATGATAAAGATAAGCTATTACCTCCCGATCATGACAGTCACTAAGACCTTCAATACAAAAATCAACAAACTGTATGTGAAACTATTGTGGAAAGGCAGATCTGCTCCAATAAGTATTAGAAAGATACAATTCCCTCGAAACTGCAATGGCATGTTGCTCCACTCTACTGAAGCTCTATATTACCAAAAGGCACACTCATTAGTGTTCAACCTCAACAGAAAATTTTCTCAAAAACAGTTGTATCACAAATAGATCCCACAGACACTCACCCCCATCTAAAATTACATGGTTTGACAAACATACTCTATTGAAGCTCTATATTACCAAAAGGCACACTCATTAGTGTTCAACCTCAACAAAAAATTTACTCAAAAAACAGTTGTATCACAAATAGATCCCACAGATACTCACCCCCATCTAAAATTACATGGCTTGACAAACACACTATACTGAAGCTCTATATTACCAAAAGGCACACCTCAATAGAACAAATAGATCCTATGGATACTCACCTCCATCTAAAATTACATGGCTTGACAAACTCATATCTCATTTGATGCAGACCAATGTATCCTCTGTAGAGGCTTTCAGATAAAAGTTAACCACATGGGAAGCACATAATATCTTTAATCCAGAATCCAACACTGATTGCCCTAGTTAAGGATGTAGCAATTATAAAATAACATCTATATTTAAATTTTTAATGATAGAACCTAAGTTTTTGGATTTCCTCATTAAAATAAATCTAAACTCAATTCTGACTAACTGGTTTTTGTACCACAAGAAATACTTCAGGAAAATAAATCCTCTATGTTGCAACTGCAGTAGTAGTGATTAGACATTTGACCACCTTATTCAAACTTATATGGCTTTCCAAAATATAACTGCCCAATTGATCTATATAAAATTCTCAATATCAAAGATTGCATAATATCAAAGGACATCCCAATTATAAGATTATCTGTTTTTCTCACTTATTTCATGTGGATCACAATATGCAAGCAAAAGTTCAACTGCACATTTTCCATGACAGAAGACATTTTCATAGAGACTATGAAGAAAATCCAAAATAGGGATAAAGTTCTTGCCTCAAAATTTCTTATAAAAAACATCTGAAATCTCTTCAACTTCCCAAACATACAAATCCAAGTGTGAATAACTAATTGTTCCAGCAGGCTTACAATATCTTTCATAACAGACCAAATTTTACAAGGTTTCCTGGCTTTCTCATTGTGTAACAATATGTAATAAATTTAACAATAAATATTTTTTTATAAAAAGTTCAATCTATAATATGTGTATCTATGTGACATGTAATATGATGTTGAACATATATATTCTTAAAATACAAGAAAGTTATTAATATTTCTAATCTTTGTAATAAAATAGTTAATTGAAATGAAATATAATAAACATAAGTCTGCCTATTCATTCACATTGTTTTAATAAAATATCAAAGAATAATTTTTATGATGTAGTTCTTTTAGAACAATAAGTGATTTTAGCTTCTGTCATCATAATAAATTAATAGTTATACCTCCTAATATTATGACGCATTTTTAATACTGTACACAATAAATAGATCTAACATTTAGAATTATGAACAATCATTTATTGGAACTTCTAGCTCTATAAGTATTTATTAATTAAGTCTTTTAACATTACTTAACAGTTAACTATTCTAATATAATGTGCAATTAATGATTCTAATATTTTTTGCAACAGCAATTGTATGGAGAGTTTTGCCTATATAGTTATAATTTAATATCAGTAAATTCACTTAAAAGTATAAAAAATTTTTAAAGAATATTTTTATAAACATAACACAATTCCTCAAATTTCATGATTTACTAAGATGCATTACTGTATTTTAATTGTTCAGACATATTACTAAAATCACACTTTTCTTTATTTTGCTGTTATATCCTAAAAACCATTTTGAACACTTTTTAACAAAACTCTTGATTTTGCTAAAAAGTATTCGAAATGGTTTGGATAAATTATATTTTAATTGTACTCACTTTATTCATCCTTCATATTTTTTAATATATTAATTTCACTAAAAATTAGTGAACTAATGCAATTTTCAATGTTCAGTTTATTTAGTTCAAAGCTTTTATTTGTATCGTATTCATAATAATTTTTTAAAATTAACTTGAATTTAAACCTAAAATGATACTTCACTAACAATAAAAATGTATTCATGAAGTCAGAATAATTATGGTCACATGATTACATCACAGCAGCACAAATCCCAATGTATATCACATGATCACCATCTCATACTAGCACATAATTGTTGTAAACAAAGGCAAAACTCTCCATACAGTAGTGCCACTCTGTGCTAAACAGAGCAATCAATGGATGCGAGAAAGCTTGTGCATAAAATCCCTATCTATTGCCTACTCATCCAATATCCCCAGACTAGTTTCTGGCTTGTGGCCATCATCAGTGAGGAGCCTTGGATCTGAGAGCACTGCACCTAGATCTTAGGATCTAATGCAACTCTCCAGCAGCCACCTTTTAACTCTACTTTACTATAAAACTATGATAATGAAATTTGGAACACACAAAAATATTTTCAATCTAAGCTCAATAGCTTATATAGTCATATGGATCTGAACTCAATTCAGCACCCATATATTTTCGTGTCTTTGGCTCTTAAACAACCACAGCCGCCATTATCCTATTAGGCAGGATTGGTGTTAAACCACTAAACATCACATGATCACCATCTCATACTAGCACACAATTGTTGTAAACAAAGGTAAAACTCTCCATGCAGAAGTACCACTCTGTGCTAACCAGAGTAATCAATGGATTCCAGAAGGCTTGTGCATAGAATCCCTATCTAGTGCCTACTCATCCAATATCCCCAGACTAGTTTCTGGCTTGTGGCCATCATCAGTGAGGATCCTTGGATCTGAGAGCATTGCACCTAGATCTTAGGATCTAATGCAACCCTCCAGAAGCCACCTTTTAACTCTACTTTACAGAAACTAGTCTGGGATATTGAATGAGTAGACACTAGACAGGGATTTTATGCATAAGCCTTCTGGAATCCATTGATTACTCTGGTTAGCACAGAGTGGCACTACTGTATGGAGAGTTTTGCCTTTCTTTACAAGAATTGTGCTAGTAAGAGATGGTGATCATGTGATGTTTAGTGGTTTAACACCAATTCTGCCTAATAGGATAGTGGTGGCTATGGTTGTTTAAGAGACAAAGACACGAAAACAAAAGGGTGCTGAATTGAGTTCAGATCCATATGACTATATAAGGTATTGAGCTTAGATTGAAAATATTTTTGTGTTTTCAATTTCATTCTCATAGTTTTGCAGTAAAGTAGAGTTAAAAGGTGGCTGCTGGAGAGTTGCATGAGATCCTAAGATCTAGGTGCAGTGCTCTCAGATCCAAGGCTTCTCATTGATGATGGCCACAAGCCAGAAACTAGTCAGGGAATATTGGATCAGTAGGCAGTAGATAGGGATTTTATGCACAAGCCTTCTGGCATCCATTGATTACTCTGGCTGGCACAAAGTGGCACTATTGCATGGAGAGTTTTGCCTGTTTAATAACAGTTATGTGCTAGCATAAGAGATGATGATCATGTGATGTTTAGTGGTTTAACACCAATCCTGCCTAATAGGATAGTGGTGGTTATGGTTGTGTAAGATCCAAAGACACCAAAATATATGGGTGCTGAATTGAGTTCAGACCCATATGAGTATATAAGCTATTGAGCTTAGATTGAAAATATTTTTGTGTTTTCCAATTTCATAGTTGTATAGTTAAATGGAGATAATAGGTGTTTTCCTGGAGGGTTGCATTAGATCCTAAGATCTAGGTGCAGTACTCTCAGATCCAAGGCTCCTCACTGATGATGGCCACAAGCCAGAAACTAGTCTGAGGATATTGGATTAGGAGGCACTATATAGGGATTTTATGCACAAGCATTCTGGCATCCATTGAATACTCTGGTTAGCACAGAAAGGCACTACTGTATGGAGAGTTTTGCCTTTGTTTATAAATCCCAATGTACTTAATTGTATATTTTTATCTATGAGTTTTGCAATTAAAGGGTATACAAGCTTTAATTTGTATCATATTCTCTATAAATTTTTTAAATTAACTTCAATTCAAACCTAAAGTGATATTTCACAAGCAATGAAAATATATTCACAAAGTTAGAATAATTATGGCTGCATGATTACATCACAGCAGTATTAATCCCAAAGTACTTAATTCTACACTTTTATATTTATGAGTTTTGCTCAAAAGATTTTCTAAAATTGGATTAAAATAGTCATATTTATGATTTTGCACTTTTCTATGAATTTCATTAAATGGGCAGTCAAAGAAATCCTTAAAGCTGGATTAACATGACCACATTTATGATTTTGTGCTTCTGATAACATAACTTCTTATGTTTCACAGACATTTACTAAGAAATAAATATTTATATTTATCTTCATATAAATTCATAGCAAGTTTTTGCTTATAAAGATCTTTTACCATTTTGAATTTCCTTATTCATACTTTTTATTTTGCTCTCCATGAATTTTTAACTGTTATTTTCATTTCTAAATCTATTTTAGTTTTTCACAGTTCTCTATATCCTCATGTTCATTATCTTATCATTCATATTTTCTTAGCCTGAGCCACTCTCATTCAGTGTTTTGTATTCTGCTCCATGAATCAATAAAATTTTCATTACTTTGGACCATTCATTCTGATATGCAATCCATAATTTATTATCCTTTTTCCATATGTCAAAACATCGGCCAGGAAGCAAACCCACAACAACTGTCTGCAAGCAACTGCTTGCAAGGCGGCTGTGCTGACCTCTCAGCTATCAATGCTAGACTTTTTTTAATCACTGAATCATTTTTAGGGCTCTATTTTTTTCAAAAAAAAATTTTAAGACTCAAATTATTTTGCTCCATATTTTTTTGACTGTTTAATTTGCAAAATATGAATTTTTCACTACATTCTACATTTGGTCTTTTCTTTTAAATATGTTTAAGAAATATCAAAGATCAAAACCTTGTGTTATTACATTTTCAGCAATTAGTATTCAATCTCCATTTTAAGTAAATCTAAAATTCTTATTTTATTACTATGATTTCTGACCTTTTTTACATTCTTTAATTAAAATAATTGCCTGAAGGAATACCCTCTTTATTTCAAATGCTTACATGTCCAACAATTATTTTTTTATGTTAATCCATCTTAACAGTATTTCTTCAATAGCAAAATTTGTTCATTAACTGCTTTTAATGGCAGACAATCTAATCATAACCTTGATTTTAACAGAGATTTAACTGTCCCTACTTAAAAAACCAAAATATAAAGGAATGGATATCTTCATGTGTTTCTTCAGATGCCAAAATATAACAGTGAATAGCGATTTGTGCTGGGTCAATCACCAAAGTGCATTAGAACAGCAATACTTTTTTCATATTTATTCTATACACAAGTTGCAATGGAGTAAGTCTGCTCATATTGACCAATCATTTTTCAGAAGCTTATTGAGCAATTGGCAATGCTCATTGTTTATATCATAAAAGCTTAAGAGAATTGGGTCATGTGATCTATGACTCTTATTTTGACTATTTATAGTCTCTGCCCTAAGTCTTATGTGCTGTTATGTTGCTAAGACTACTTACTAATATATGGTATGTCTGACGATCTCTCAGCCCCATATAGCTATTTGAATTGGATAGTAGGGTTTGAAGGCATGTAGGTGTCTGAAAATTTCAGATTTTCCTCTCAATAAATAACTTTTAGATAAATGCTGGCTTTGGGTTGGTATTTTTAGATCTAGTGACTGAAGCCACCCTAGCGCCTCTCTGAGGAGTGCCAAAGCACAAAACCATGGTCAAAGGTTAAGGGAGAGGTTTCCTACAGAGATATTTAAAATGCTTTTTCTGGCTAAACATTTATCACAAAGCTTGTTGAGCAATTGGCAATGCTCATTGTTTATATCTTACAAGCTTAAGAGAATTTAGTCATGTGATCTATGACTTCCTTTGACTATTTAAAAGTGATATTTCTTTCATCATCAGTCGATTTGCAAAACTATTTAATATTAAAACACATGGATTATAGTCATATCATTTCTGCCACCTGCTGGCAAATAAAATTGTAAAAATAATGGCAATCATAAAACTTTTCTTGATATGGACTAGGTTAGACGTATTGAGTCAATCTTTCATACCGGCTAATGTTTTGTGTGAAGTATCTTTAGTCCTAAGATAAAATATCTTAATTATAAGATTAAGTAAATACTATTATAATATATAGATACAAGAAAAATGCAAAATATTTTGATCAATAAATAATTCATTTATCCAAGTAAAATAAGGAATAATACCGTTAGTAAATAATAATAATAATAATAATAATAATTATTATTATTATTATTATTATTATTATTATTATTATTATTATTTTTTTATTTAAAAAGAATAATTTCATTTATATTTTGATAAAATTAAAGGGGATTTGAATACAGACTTTTAAACGCCCTTCAGTTATCCTCTCCATCTTCTCTAACCAATACACATGACCACACACATGTGAATAAGACAAATTGTCTCCAATATACATATTTCATGCTGAACCACCACTCATCATGGTCCAGATCACTATCTGTCACACACATCCATAATCAGTGCCCAGTTTATATTAAGATAGCAAATCTTCAAACATTAACTTTTTTCGTGGATAGAATCATTTATTATTTTATTTGTAAAAAATTTACCTAAAATGTCATCTACAAAATGGATATCTCTATCAAAACAAATAAGTGTATGAATAATTAATGAATTAGTAACACTAATTTAAAAAATAAATAAATACATATGCATATTGTAGAGATGACTGTATTTATTTAAATAATGACCTACATATGGAATAGGATATAAAAGTAAAAGAATTACATTGAAAAGCTATAAAATAATATCATTGAAAAGAATTATTATTAGAATAAATATTTATTCTAAAACAGGTTTAAAATTTATATCTGGACTAGAAATAATCTCTAGTTCAATAAACGATTAGCCCTCATTTTTAATACACTTATTTAGAGTGTTACAATTTCAAAGTAGTGGGTAGAGTCAATTTGAAACTTTTAAATCAAAATGCAATAATTTATTATAAGACATTACTTTCTAATCGATATTTGCTTAAAAAAATTAATTGCAATAATATGCCCAAGTTTATAATATTACATATAATTTGACAAGGAAATTTAAAGTAAATTCATATTTTAGTATTTTTATTATAGAATTTATAATTAACAAGCACTTATGTTTACATTTGTATTACTATAGAAATGCACAATGCACTAAAGAAACACAATTACTAATATTTTATTATTAATGTATGAATTTTTATTAAAGCGAGTTAAGATCAAAAGCAACAGTTGCATTGTGGAGAAGATTGAAGTCTGTCCATTAATAAGAAAGAAGAGCATACTTTCTTTTAAACAGTTTTTAAAAAAATTAAAACCATTAAGCCAGTGGCTCTTAACTTTCCTAATGTCATGACCTTTTAATACAGTTCTTTGTGTTGTGGTGACCACAACTTTTATTTTTGCTACTGGATGAATGGAAAATGTGTATTCCATTGGTCTTAGGCAACCCTTGTGAAAGGGTTGTTTGACCATCAAAGGGCTCATGACCCACAGATTGAAAATCTCTGTATTAAGCCAAGATATATTCAAATTTAATAATCATTATTTTATTTTTGTAGCATTATAAAATAATTTTTAAAATTGTAATCAGAGGTGATTTGAACCCAGATTTTCAAAGCTACCTTTAGTCATCCATCACATCTTATACAACTGATGTACACTACCACATAATTGTGAGAAAGATAAATTATTTTGAATATATGTATTTCATATTCCACCAGCACTCATCAGTTAGTGCAGATCATCCTCTCCCACACATATATTTAATAAATGCTCAGATCATAATAAGATAGTAAATTTTCAAACTTTAATGAACAGGTTTCAATCTTCTCCATTCCCCAACTCTTCTGCCATCTATATTATTGGAAACTTGGTAATGGCATGCTCAAAGCCCTATTCAATGATATGAATGGCTGAAGAATTAGAGAGTCGAGAGGATTGAAGCCTATCCATTAAAATTTACTATCTTAATATCAACTGAGCATTTATTAAATAGATGTTTGGGAGAGGATGATCAGCACTAACAGATGATTGCTGGTTCAACATGAAATATATTTATTAGTGATCATTTATCTTTTTGACATGTATGTGGTAGTGTGTATAAGATGGAATAGTTGACTAAAGGTAGCTTAAAAGTCTGGCTTTAAATTTTCTCTGATTATATCTAGTTTAAAAGTATATATAAATATTATACTTGTATTTAAGTATTAATTTTTTTTTTCAAATTAAAGATAAAGTTGTGTTTATATGAAAACTTTTATATTGGTATGTAATCAAAAGTTAAAAAGAATTAACCCTAGATTAGATCAGATAAGTAATTAGTGGTTTTAAACAATGAGGCTTGCCAATTCCTTTACAATCTTTATAATAAATGCTTAGCCAGATCCAGCACTTAAAATATCTCTGCCAGGAACCCCTCCCCAAACCGCTGACCATGGTTTTGTTTTTTGGCACTCCTCAGAGAGGTGTTAGGGTAGGTTCAGACTGACAGAGATATTTTAAATGCTGGCTCTGGCTAAGCATTTATCATAAAGCTTGTAGAGGAATTGGCAATCCTCATTGTTTATAACTTACAAGCTTAAGAGACAGGGTCATGTGATATATGACTATTATTTTGACTAATTATTGGTTTGTTTAAATTATTTGATTAGTATGGTTATAGATGCATCTGTATTCATTTTTGACTATATTTTTAAAAATAAAATTGCTTTCATCATCAGTTTAAAAGATATGGACAAATATTAAAATAAAATACTTGATTTGGACCCAGCTAGAATGTTTTGTGGATATAAATTATGTCACATTAGCCCACACTTATCAAAGCCAACAATCTTCAATCTGCTATCTGAAGCAATCTTTCTTCCCCCTCCATAAAAGATGGCCTTATTAGCAGATTCTTGTTGAAAGATTTTTTTCGCACCTATTAATAAAAAAAAACCCAGCAGGTTAAAAAGTATTTCAAGAAGATTGGTAAACAGATCTAATCTGGAATTCAAAATTTATCGTTAATAAAATTACAAGCAAAGGGAAGATAATTGATTAATGTTAGGTAAAATGGAAAGTTAAGAATTCTTTTGAAATTATATATATATAATAGTGAAAATTTATTTAACTGCTATCTATATTTATACATTTTTAAATTCTCACAAACATTCTATCTTACTACCGATTAAGAAAATGAATCCAACCTTTTTTTGAATTTCAAAAATGTATATAAAAATCATGAAGATGATAATTGTGCAAATTTTATTCATTGTGGATGAATTGAAATTTACTCACCTGATTATTCCAAATACTAAATCATTAACTTTATCAACTTAATAAATGATTAATGTCTTAGATATTATGACATTTATCATCAATATATTATGTATATATATATATTTAGAAAGAATATTTCTCGAACTGTCATATATATACACATAACATCAGCAGAGGTCTTCCATCAGAGACATATAGAAAAATGCTATATATTGAGTCATTTTACTATTTGTTTTTGAAATTTGTATATTCAGTTTTAAAATATTGATTTTTTTAAACTTAAAAAAATCAAAAGCATCAATATAGTCAAATAGTAGCAAAGGCAAACAGTTTTAGCCTATCTTCAATTCTTTGATAGATATTCATTTGAAATCATTGTCCATTTTTCAATGAAGTTATTTTGAAATCTTTTTTTGGCATAACTAAAAACATTTGTTTGTGATGTTTATTAAGATTCATGATTATTTTTACACAATATTTGTGTAATAATTATAAAAAAATCAAATATACATGTTATTAAAAATGGTTTAAAGATTGTTTTGAATAGAATGGTGAGTGGAAACAGGAAGGGAAAAAATGGACATTACTGGATAATATATAAGATAAAAGAGATGTGGAATTGAAGAGCTGGACAATGAAGAGAATGAAGTGAAGAAATGGATTAAGTTATGATGTGACTACTCTCTGGACCTGTCAAAAGCACAAAATACTACTACCAATGTTAATAATACTGTTTTTGTACATGTATGTTAATAAAAATATCATGGTATTATGATCAACCAACCTTATGAAAATTTTGGCTGATATATTATTGTCAATATGGTCTTAGAATAATTTGAGATATTATAAAAATTAGAAAACCATTTTAATGTGGAATTTGATAAATTAATCAAATCAATTTGTATTTGCTTACATTTTAAATACAAATTTTAATTGACAATGTTTATTTTCTAAGTCACCCTGCTTATACAACCATTGAATAATGAATGTATTGAATGTCTTTCAGAAATGTTGTCTATATTTGTAAAATTCAAATATGGATTTTTAAAAATTGTTTTCATTTTTAAAAATCCATTACTAATCAAGTTTAATTTATTCATTTCTAATATAGAATAATGGTTTAATAATAAAATCACAAGTCGAAAGCTTACGAAAACTATTTTCAGGGAGAGCGATTAAATCTGGCAGTGTTGTTAAGAGATATATATTTTACTCTTTGATATTGCTAGGAATTATAAATTAAATACACCAATTTATTATTGTTTTTATTAATCAACATGTTCTTTCAACTAATTTATCAATTGTAATCCATAGTTAATAAAGTTCGCATGATACTTAATGGGATTATAAATAAATTCATAAACTTCTTATTTCCATATATTAACTAATGAACATCATACAATTTTCAATGTTTCAACTGTTTTTTTCATTACTACAGTCATTTTCAAGGATCTAACACAAAAAATACATATCTTTACATAGTATTCTAGATACAAAATCTCTTTCCTATATCAACATTAACATATCAAATCCATTGTAATAAAACATATTAATTACACATAATTATATTTTTACTTACTTCTCTTTTTTTCTACTTCTTTTATTATAAACTTTTTTTTTTTACATATTAAGTATAAATTTCCAAAATTAAAAATAATCTAAAACACCAATAAACCAAAAAACTATTTATATCCATTTAATCCATCTGTAATTAGAAATGTATTTTTTCCTTTGATTATTTTATCTAACTTCCATGTCAATTATCTACATTCCCTATCTATACTTTTAAATCTATTTAAAAATTAATGTAATTTATATATACATGATGTAATTTTTTTCTCTATCCTTTAACAATTACTTAAATATAAATACTATTTAATCATTCCATATTAATTACATTTAATTTACATTTCTTATCTACAGCATTAATTCTATTTAAAACAGGTTTATATCTTTTTATGTAAAAATATTCCTTTATCATCATTTCCGTATAGTTTTTAACAAGCCAGAAACTAGTATTGAGATATTGTCTAAATAGGCACTACATTATTTTGGCTTGCACTGAATAGCACTACTTTGGGGGAGTTTTGCCCATTTTAATAACAGTTATGAGCAAGCATAAGAAATATTGATCATGTGATGTTCAGTGGTTTAATGTGAATTTAGATAGATAGATAGATAGATAGATAGATAGATAGATAGATAGATAGATAGATAGATAGATAGATAGATGGATGGATGGATGGATGGATGGATGGATGGATGGATGGATGGATGGATGGATGGATGGATGGATGGATGGATGGATGGATGGATGGATGGATGGATGGATGGATGGATGGATGGATGGATGGATAGATAGATAGATAGATAGATAGATAGATAGATAGATAGATAGATAGATAGATAGATAGATAGATAGATAGATAGATAGATAGATAGATAGATAGATAGATAGACAGACAGACAGACAGACAGACAGACAGACAGACAGACAGATAGATAGATAGATAGATAGATAGATAGATAGATAGATAGATAGATAGATAGATAGATAGATAGAGAGAGAGATGACTTGTGTGATTAAGTCGAAATGTTGGTATATCAATATTTAAAATATTTTAACATGGATGAACCCACAAAATATATATATCAAGGATGAAATTTAACTTATCAATGGTTTACAAAATGCTAAATTATATATACAATGAATATTTTTAAAAATGCTGCAAAAGTTTAATCAAACATAAAATTTTACTAAAAAACCATGGCCAAAATAGCTTCTAAAAAATTATTAAAATGCCATGCATAAACTTTTTTCAACAGTAATAACTTGTCCACAAAATTATTTGATCAAATTATATTTATATTGTATAATTCCAATATTTTTTATATAAGTTATCAGTAGAAAATTTCCCCATTTTCCACTCAAGCTTTAATAATCATCAGATACTAATATTTATTAAACATCTATGCAATTGATATCACCAAATTAGTTTCTAGCTTATGGGTTTTATCAATGATGAGTTTTGAATCTTAGTTAGGTACACCTGGATTTTTTTAAAGTTAGAATATATATATATATATATATTGATTAGTTAATATATGGAAATAAAGTTTCTGGAAAGAAATAAAAAGTTTATGAATTGTTTTATAATGTTGAAAAATGTATATTTTAAAAGAAAAATGTGGCCATTTATTTGTCATTGTAGAATAATAATATTATGGTATAATATACATTGTACTAAATGAGATTCTCATATTGTAATGTTTAGCATATTTTCATGACTCACGATGGTTGTATTTATTGAAATGACTTAAGTTTTTCATTGTCTATTGCTTGCCTAGGCTGGAAATCCCATTTTCCCATTTTTTTATTGGAGAATTTTTGATTCATTATTATCTGTGGTGGAATATTTTAAACATTTCGTTTTTCTTATACCTATATTATTACATTCAATTATTTCTGAGTAATTACAAGATGTATTCCACATTTAATCCAAATTCTTTGACAAATACTTGTTCACATCAGAGCAGCAACCTTTTTTATTTCATCAACTGATCTGATAATGCTCAAAATTCATTGTTCCAAACCAACCACTCTCCAATTTGGTATTTCATAATCCTTCTTCATTTTCTGACAAGACATCCATAAATCTTTCACAATATTGTAACTCACCTTCTCATGTTAATAATATTAACACTTAATAACAGTAGAAAACTCCAACAGTAGTGTCACACAGTACAGGTCTTAGTAAACAATGGATGCAAGAAAGTTTGTGCATAAAATCCCTACCTAGTGCCTACTCAGCCAATATCCCCAGACTAACTTTTTGCCTGTAGCTTTCATCAGTGAAAAATCTTGAATCAGAGAGGACTGCATCTAGATTTTATGACCTAATGTCATTGACCTTTTATCTATTTAGTTAGATATAAAGCTAGGGGCTGAAGATAAAAACCCAATAATGTTTTCAATTCAGGCTCCTTTGCTTGTATAGACATATAGATCTGAATTCAATTCAGCATCAATTCACTTTGGTATCTTGTTCTTAAGACCACAGTCATCATTATCCCATAGCAGTATTGGTATAAAACCACCAAAACATCACAGGGATTTTATGGATACCTTGAATCCATTGATTACTAAGACTTGCATTGGGAAGCTACTATAATTAACAGCTTGTGTACACATAGGAAATGATAATTATATAATATTAAGTCAGCCAAGTTGATTAATATTAAAAGGTTTGGGTCTTGATTTAGTTTGTGCTCACGGCCATTTTGAAATCTAAAAACGACCACTGACACATCCAACTGATAAATGACATAAAAATTGAACAAAGGCACTTTAAATTCATATTTTAGATATTATAATCTAGTAAAAATAATATGCTTTATTTTATTAGGGTTTTTTTTAATTTGCCTTCATAAAATATTTGAAATATGATGGCACAAAGCACTGGAATATGCAGAGAGGAAGGATGGTTTGGCTAATCTAAAGGATTGCCCAAAAAATTCAGAAGTTTGATCAAACTAAAATTATAATTTCCAAATACCAAAAAATTTATACTATATGCCTATATAAAATGAAGCATATTATTTTTACTAATTTATATTTCTAAACTATGAATTTAAAATACTTTTATTCAATATTTGTGTCATTTATCAGTTGGATGAGTCAGTAATGTTTCTGGCTGGTCTTCAGATTTCAAAATGGTAATGAGTACAAACTAAATTGGTACCAAAATTTGTTAGCAAAGAAAAAACAGACATCAAATATGTACTCAAATTTGGTTATAATCGATTTCTAAGTGTATTAATTTATAAAATTGTTTTATCTTTGTCTGTAATATATTTAAAATCACAAATAGTTCTTATTGCATTTATAATTATATTTATTAATGTTGCAATAAAATTTCTTAGCAAAATAAAGTAGAGATTAATAAAATAAAAATTAAATTTTGTGAGAATATATATTTTTTTCATGTGTCATAGCATTGGCTGGGAAGTGAACCTGCTAACCTGGGGCAACTGCTTGTAAGCCTACTGCAGAGACCTCTCGACCACCAATGCTTGACTTGTGAGAATATATTTTACTTGTGTACATCACTGAAATAAATCATTTTTTTAAATATGTGTATTTATCTGCAACTTTATTTTGTAAGACTGAACTGGATTAAGAATATATAAAGCCCCAGTCCATATTAAATTTTGTAGACTCTTAATTTATAGATATTTACCTAGTAGGCATAGATGCTATATAAAAGTATGAAAAAATATATACACACCAAACATCTGTCAATAGATGTATTCATTTGTGGGATTATTTTCATAATCTAATATTAAGTATTGAATTTCTTTAGAAAAATTAATTATTTCAATATTCCAATTACATTCAACTATTAGAAATAGCACATAGGTTAGTAAATGTACATTTTGAGAGATACTATTCTATCTTCTTCAGATATTGGTTGCTTGATCAGTGACAGTGCTAGCATGGGAATTGAGTCAGCCTTTGGCAGGATGTCTCAGTTGGTTAAAGCATTATTATAAAATTCAATTTCCAAGAATCTAAAGGTCCAGGTTTGATTCCAATGCCAGTACTGTCATAGGTCAGGCCAGCAATACCTGAAAGAGAAAAGAAAATAATACCTCTCAAAATGTGCACATACTAACCTCAATGCTATTGCTAACAACTGAATGTAATTGGAAAATTTAAATATAAGTTAATTTTTTTAAAGACATTCAATACTCAATACTAGATGATGGAAATAGTCAAATATATAAATACAACTAGAACACTATCATCACAAACTTACATGAAAATACTGTCAATTCAGTTTAAGCCTGGTATGCCAAGTCATGAACTAATCTGTATAAAGATATACATTACTTGTATTCACATACTAACAATATTTAAGATTTAATGAAACACTATATAATGTACAAAAAGATATGCAAATTTGAAAATAATTATTAAAATGGCAAAAAATTACATTCTCAGAAACTGAGAATGGCATTCAATGTGAGTTTATTCATAACCCTTCTCCAGGTACTTTTATTTAATTTTTATTTGTAAAAAGGTTCTCTCCAGTAGTAATAGAAGGTATCAAACAAACACTTAATATTTGAATATAAGTTTAATTTATATATTTGGAGTTTAGATGTGAATATAGGAAATTTGAATAGATTTTTCAAGCTCCTCTCAGCTATCCATTCCATCCCTTACAACCCATACAATGTCTACACACATTTGAAAGAGATAAATGATCTCCAATATATGTAATTCATGCTAAACCAGCATTCATCAGTTAATCCAGATCATCTCCCACCAATATTTACAAGGGATTTTGATGTTCCATCATCAGATGTTCAATGGTATGGATGGCTGAAGTGTTAAAGGGTGGGGTAAAATGAAGCTGTCCATTAAAGTTTTAAGATTTGCTCTCCTAATATAAACTGAACAATGTTTGTATATATGTGTGAGATGATGATCAGGATGCACTGATGAGTGCTGGCTCAGCATGGAATAAGTATACAAGAAATCATTTATCTTTTTCACATGTGCGTAGTCATATGTATGGGTTGTATGAGATAAAATGGATAGCTGAAGGGAGCTTGAGAATTTGGGTTCAAATACCCTATAATTACATCTAAAGGCTAATTATATAAATTAAACTTGCATTCAAATATGAAATGTTTATTTGATAACTTGTATTACTAGTGGAGAGGCATCTTTTTTTACAAATAAATATTTATGAGCATTTAAATAAACTTGCACCAATATATTTTTTTTTTACATAATTGGAAAATAGAGTAGAACTTTAGCGCTGGAAAATAAACCTTATTTTCTTTTACTTAGCCGTGTGAATTTCTATGTAAATGCATGTGTGTACATAACACTAATCCATATTGAAAATACATTAACGTGGAAAAAAAATAAAACTTACCTGTGGCATTTGCCTGGTTTTTTCGTAAAAGTTAGTCCATATATCAAGTTTGAATAAAGCTTTTGTACCATATTTAATTTTTTCCATGAGTAAAAGTTGTGTTAAATCTATAGAAGTGTTCTTCCGTCGATCCACAACAGACCATCCACCGTAGTCATTTAGAGATTTAATTATTGGCGAAGATTTTAACGACTCACGATTAAAACGATTCTCACAAGAGAGCATAAAATCAATTACCTTGGCTTGCGCTGTTTCGATCCCTTCAGGATTTTTCAATAATATTTCCATTTTTTCCCGAATATTCTCTCGCATAAATGTATAGATGTTATTCCAACTTTCATGAGGTTTTAGTCTTACCTGGTTTGGAAAATTTCCACAAGCATATTTATAAAAATTTTCACAAGGATTAACATTTAGATCCATATTTTTTAAAACAAAATTAGCTTGCCGTAGACATGAGCTTTCTGTGCATATTTTCGTAAGTTTCACGGTTGTTTCCTGAGGTTTCCCTTTTTGACTGACTAGTACTGTTAAAATAATTACAAAAAGAAATAAAATCGCAATCACTACTATTAAGATAATTTCTTTAATTGAAAAGTGAAATTCTCCAATCCTAAATATTTTAGGTGGTATAGTCACAATATTGTCTTCGCTTTTAAACATAATTTCTCAAATCTAAATTTTTTTAAAAAAAGAATCCGTTTGCAGTTCCAATGATGTTAACTGCTTAAACTTGTTATCTCTAATGAGATGAGTTTTTTTTCTTTGACCAGAAATTTATGATTAGAGATAACTGTTAAATAAATATTGTAAAGTAAATTTAACTAAGCGGGGGCGGGGGTAACAGGGCGAAGAGAGGAGTGGAATAGTCTTAACAGCAAACTAATAAGATATTGTGCAGCATTTACAGGGAAAAAACAGATTGGTAATGTTGGCACTAAAATACATTATTATATTAACTATTTTATTATTTGCTCATGATATCATCATCTACTGGTTATAGCACTGCATCTTGGGGTTTGAATGTGGATATTTTTTTAGCTATTTAAAACTTTTCTAGTCCACATTCAAAACTGACCAATAAATATAAATTTATTTATTTTTAGCTGCAGTTGATATAAAATTTCATTACAACATTCAAGCTTTAATTCATCGATTGCAGTGTCAATGTGATTAAAATATTTTTGCCAATATAGATGGTGATAGCATAATTATATAATGTTGTGCTATGACATATTATCATCAGTAGTTTGATTGTTATTGTCGTGTAGTTCTATGAAACAAATATTGACTTTTGATAAATCTGTATTTTAAATCAGCATTTTCTTGCATTTTTCACAATGGATCAAAGCTCTTAAACACACTTTCATAGTAATGAGTAAATTACTATATCAATGTTATAGATGAAAAGGCTATCTATTCTTTGCCTTCAACTTTACAAAACATTAACGTTTTTAAGAAACTAGGATCTATAAATAGGTATCCAAAATATAATAATTTTTTGATATATTGTCACTAAAAACATCACATGATCATTATTTCTTTATGCACACACAACATGTTAAATCATTAGGAAAATTTGTTTTCAGCCAAAAGCTCTAGTAATCAATAGATATTAGAAGATTGTGCATTGTAATCCCTATTCTTTGTTTTCCCATCCAATATCATGATTAGTTTCTAGCTCATGGCTTTCATCAGTGAGAAGCTTTAGATCTTCAAGCAGCGCATTCTGAACATTGGATAAAGATTAAAATGCACAACTTTATAGCATCTATTGAACTCTAATGCTTACACTAAGAAAGAAAAATGTTTGCTACTATTTTAACAGTTTGTGTAAGCTTAGTGGTTTAATACCAACAATAGCCAAAGGATAGTGGTGACTATGGTTAATAAAACCAAAGACACCTAAATTTATTGATGCTGAACTGGTCTTCAGATCTGTATAAGTACATAGACAAATTAGCTTGGACTGAAAATATTATTAGGTGTTTAATTTGGGCTGATAGCTTTTTAATTAACTAAAAAGATGAAAAGTAAATGTTGGAGATATGCATATATACCAAGTTCCAAGTGCACTGCTCCAGATCAAAGGTTCTTCACTGATGAAAGCCATAAGCTAGAAACTGGTCTCAAAGATTGTAATGGCTACTTTAATTAATATCAAAAATTGGAATAAGAAAATGCTATTACCTATAGGATTTTACTTAGTGACTTTTTGTTCTTTGCTGCTGTATGTGTGTTTTACCGACCAGTTGGATTTTGGGCGTCTGATGTGGTCCTGATTATTGTGGTTTTGAGCTATTTTTTATTTCAGACAGTTAGACATTTTGGCAACTTCAAATTATTAGATGGGCATTGCTTCTATCAGGAAGACTGCTGATGTTCTGTCAGACTGAAGCTGGAATCTGGTGGCAGGTTCCGATTACTGCTCAGCATACTATTGTATTCATTGAAAAATAAGTCTAATAGATGATTGACTCTAGATATGTGAATGACTGACTGATGAAATTTTTGGCTCTATTTATGTGATGATCTTGTTATATTTTTAATTATATTTTTTTAAAATCTGCTTTTGTAGATCCGATTTTTGATAAGATGCATTTTAATTAGTTCTGTTGATTATGGATTTCAATTAATTAATGAGTAGCCATTTATAATCTATATTTTACAAAAGCATTAACACTGACAGTTCTAGTTTCCAAGTAAGAAGCTCCTGCTTACCCATGTCCTCCTCTGAACATCAATGTTTGTAACCAATTTTTTTATTCACTAATAAAGTTTCTTTGAAAATAATATTTAATAATAATTGAACTGTACAATATTATTGTTAAAAATTACTCTTATTTAAAATATATTTTAATTTTGAAAACTTATTTAAAAACAATGTGTTTAAATGATTTGTCATTATTGTAACATTGTAATAACTGTTAAATAATAAAATTTATTTTTAAATGTAATATTAATTTATATCTCTAAATCCAGAGATTTTAACATATCTATTTTTATACTGTGTACCTTGACAACAAATTAAGGTCATATTAATTATCAATTAATAATGCTTTAACCCACCAATAATTGATTTCTTTAAGATTATATGACGTACTTATAAAAATAATTTAGCACATGTTTATTAACCATTAATTATCTAACTAATAACTAAAGAACTTTTTAATTTATTCATTCAATTGTAATTCTACACAAATGCATAATGATGAAACTTTAACAACCTGCTTTGTCAAAGGGAGAAAAAAATCAAACTGTAACATAACTTTGCTAATGTCAGAAAATTAATGTATGTAGAATTATTTTATTTTTGAACTATTATCAACTATGAATTTATCATTGTGCTAATATAGGAATTAAATTGAAAAGTATTGTGCTAATGTTATAGGTATAAGAATGATATTTAAACTTAAGAATAATTTATTAGGATTTATAACTTAATAGTACTCTGTTGGTATGATATTAATAGCCATCAAACTAAATTTTTGGAAATAAGAAAAAGTTGAATTATATGCTGACTAGAATAATATTTTAAAGAAGTAAATTAAAATAGTTTTAAACTATAATAATTATAAATATCTAAAATATATTTGTTTTATTTTAGAATAAACAATTTGAATGATCCATAATTCAGAAAGGTGAAAATTACTGCATTCCAGGAAATTGTGTTCAGTTTTCAGGGGTAATGTGAAAGATTCAACATTTATTCTGCCTTTATTTTAAAGTAAAATACATTTGCTAAAATGTGCTCTATTATTTTTGAAAAATATTATTTACCTTATGATATAAAAATAATGTGCTATGTTAAAATTTTGTATTACTTCAGATCATGTTAGTGTTTTTGCTTCAAATATTAAATAATTGTTGTCCATTTGTGACTTTGAAACGTTTAAGCTATTTTAAATTAAAATAGTCTGGATAAGGCATTGTTTGAATTGAAACATTATTAAATATGCTTTAGAATAAGTGATTTCATAACATATAAGCTGTCTAAAAGTAGTAAAAGAAAAATAAACTTGTCTTTTTATTATAAATTAATTTTTATGTTTTTCTGTAAGCATTTAATATTTTGCTAATAATTTGTTTATGATTTGTATTTATCTTGAATGGGTATTGGAGTTCTCAAAATATAATTGTAGTATTGTATTGACAAAGGTAATATGAACATTAGATATGTGATCATTTAAAGAATGATATGAATGAATGAATATATATTTGGAGATGATGTGTTATTTTTATAAAATGTTAATTTATAATTTTTATACCCAGTTATTTTATTATGAATATCATGTGTTTTATCAGTATTTCATATCATGTTTATAGTATTATTATATGATAAATAGAAGGTATTTGAAACTATCTTTATGTGTTATTTTAAATTGTACTTTAGAGTCTAGTATTTTATAGATGACATAAATATTGTATTGGGCAAATTTCGTGATGGTTTATTCTTGTTAAATCTTTAAGATTAGTGATAAGATGGTTTATTCTTGTTAAATCTTTAAGATTAGTGATAAGATTTTAATGATACACTTGTAAGGATGAATAAGTATTGACTTTTGATTATCCCATCATTTTGCCTATCCTATTTACTAGTGTTAGAAATAAATGTTAAAGCATGTATATTGTGAACTATGTCTTTATTCACTCTTGATCTTATCAGAGCTGTTTTGAAAAGGGAATGGTGTTAATATTCATAGCATGAATATTTGATATGTAAAGATTATGATAAAACATTATTTGTTTAACATTAAGTAGTTATTTTGTAAAGTCTGAAAAAAATATACACCCTCCCCAGCTTAATGTTTTTCATAGCAACATAATGTGTTAAACATATTGGTGAAAGGTTTTTATGCAAATGTTATATTTAGAAAAATGGCTAATTTAAGTACAAGGGAGAGAATTTTATTTATTCATAAAAGATAAAATATTTTTTTCTTTTATATGATTGAATTGATTATTAACATATTGTAATATTTTTTTGTTTTGACAACACTAAAGTATAATGAATTTATATTTATTATATTTTATATTATTAATGAAATCCTTATTTTATATTTAATTTGTGACTTTGTCTTCATTAACATCATCTGCATAATCAAAAAATTTTACACACAAAAAGTATAATAATTCTCAGATAAAAGTACTTAACATATAGAAAATCATAATTAAAACACAGACAGTATATTGTCAAAGTTATATCAGTATTCAAGATTATTTTAGTTACATTATTGTAATTTTTAATGATGAGAAAACTTAATGTGTTCTATGAATTTGAACCAAATTCTTTTTCTCACTCATTGCATCGCAAATGTTATTACATGTTGCTGAATAAGATTGATTAAAATAGAAGTTTCATTATTAAATTATGATTAGAATTATTTAATTATAGTTTTTATTATAATAACATCAAGTATGCAAAAATGTCTTATTATACGAGATGATATGATAATAATATGAGTTGAACCTGAGATGTAAAGAAATGTTATATTTTTCTGAGGAGTGCAATAAGCATGAAACCATAGTCAGGGGATGGGGGTTGGTTTTCAGTATAGAGATATTTTAAATGCTTTCTCTTTGTTAGCATTTATCTCAAAGCTTGTTGAGCAGTTAGCAACGCTCTTTGTTTATAATTGTTTGTTTTTGAATTCAGGCTAGAAAAAGCAGACATAGCTGCTTGTAAGGTTGTAATATATATATATGGTGTATCACCAACGAATATGTTGGTTAAAAAATTCACATATATTCTGACTTCCATATGTAATCTTTAAGAATAAATGGTCAAATTGATGCAAAAAGAAAGAAAAGTGATAATAAAATATAAATTATAACAGGTGTCTAAAGAATATCTTTTTTTTTTTTTTGAAACGCAAACTTGCAAAAATAAAGTATTGTATCACTTTTGTCTTTTAAAAAATAAAAGAGGGTTTTAGTAGTAAAGAGTGATTAGAGGGAATAATTTTAAGTCAAAATTAAACTAGCTTTCCTTTTTATAAATTTAAGAAAAATAAATAATGAATGAATATAAAAATGAAATTAAACTAAAATTATAATTTGTAAAAAAGAAAACTTTTAAAATTTGCAATTTATTAAACATTACTTGGATGATAAAAAAAACTTCCATTTGAATTAATTAAAGAAACAAAAGAAAAGACCATGGACACTATCTTATTGAAGTATTAAATTAATCTATAAGTAAGAGATTAGATTAAAATGAAATACATAAATTATTTAAGGAAATATATAATTAATTAACCTAGATTGGAGAGTGATAAAGTGAAACAATAAGAAGAAAACACATAAAAGGACCATGAGATGAAAAGTTTATAGTTATTATCATTATCATTATTATTGCCAGCTAGACTATTTCAGATGCAGTAAAATTATTAAAATTTTAAAGACAAGAAGATCGCAAAATGATATCCATATTTCTAATATGCATGTGCATTGACCTATCTTTACTAATGGCCAACCTAGCAGCATTCAGTCCCAAACAAAACCAGAAGTGTGTGGCTAGCCTTCAATCCCAGTCCTCGGTGCAGTCCAATGTTCTCTACCTGAAACTCATGCCCACCTTGTGATCTGTGAACTACCGATAATCTCCCTCTCTTCCTCATTGTAAACTGGAATATCAATGAGAAGGTAAAACCATCGTTGGAAATCAATGGTGAATTGATTGGTAATCAGCAAATAAGGAAATAAGAAACTATATCCATAAAAGTGTGATGTAATATCCAAAATCCTAGATAAATATAATTGTATTCTTCCATTCTAAAGATTTGCACATATAAGTGAACAAATACATTTTAATGAACTTTAATACTTACTGCCAGCATAATCTTTAACATTGCATCCATATATTCTTATTATACTGTATTATAAATAAGTATGTGTGTATATGCAATTTTTATTATTGTATCATGTTATAATTATGTGTGTGTGCAAAATAAAACATTTGTTTGCTTAATTGTTGTCCAATTAATTTTCTCTTATATAATTGCATTACTAGTAAGTTAATTTATAATTATCTATACATATTGAGCAAGTGCGCCAAAGATTTCCCTCCACAATTGAGAAAAAGAGCTAGCTTGGATATATCAAGTGCTGGATTGTGTACCTGAAGTCTGGGCATGCTGACTATATAACATGTGGTTAGCTGGTAGCTGAGGTTAATGCTCAAAACAAATAAAGTGCTCAGATAACAGGGGTTTGAATCCAGCAGTTGAGAAATTCTATAGCCTGGAAATGTTATGTAGGTTATACTTTGAATAACGTCTGTTTGTTTATAGGTACTGTAGATATTTCATATTCTATACTTAAAGCACTGGTCTGTTGCTGTAGTTAAAAATGCAGCCTGAGTCAAAATTGAGAGCTAAAGAAAATGATCAGAGGGATTTTCACTGATCCAGTTCAATTAGCTTTCCAATGTGAGTGCCAAAGTGCCACAAATTACCAGAATAATTAAAATCGAAATCAATGTTAAAATTAAAAAAAGAAAAAAATGTTTGAAGTCAAATTCTAAATAAACACCAAATTGCATAATAAAAGTTGAAATCAGTGAACAGTATAAGAAAGTATAAGAAGAGAATAGATTAAAGCAAACAAATTATCATATTAAATAGTAAAATGTAAATAAAAAGGAGTCTAGAGAGATAAATATATGTATTAGGGGTACTGATAGTAATGTGGGAATTAGAAAGGACTAAGTTGCTGGAGGTTGTCATGCATTTTGTTTGAATGAAATATTTAAAAATAAAAAATAAGTAAAATAAAATTTGTATATAAAGAAAACTAGAAATTATTTATGCACAACAGGGCAAAAGCAAAAATGGAGGCTCAAAGTAAAGCAGAAAACCTGAAAAGTGAAAAATAAGAACCAAACTAGAAAATAAAAAAATGGAATATAAATTCAGAAGAAATGGCAGAAATGTCAAGAAAAAATAGAGTGATGGGAATTGGAAATGACGATCTCATGACAAGATGATAGGGAAATAATAGACAGCATAAGAACAAATATGGATAAACTAGTAGAAAGAGTAGATAGATTGGAAAATAAATGAGAAAAGATTAGAAAGAAAATGAGATGATCAGATATAAGTAAATCAATAGAAGAAATTGGCATAGAAAAATTAAAAAGTGAGAAGAATATGGTTAAATTATAAATTAGTAGCATAGACACAAACAGTAGGGAACAGGAAAGCTTAAATAAATATGTGCAATTAAATAGCTCAAATATTGCAAATAAAAATGAACTAGAAAATAAATATAATTTTCAACAAAAAGTTAAGTCTGAACCTGAAGATATGTTTGGCCCAAATGAAAACGCTGAATGTAAAAATAAATATAATTTAATATATCTAGCACACAGTTCTTCTTTTCAAAATAGTTTATATATATCTAATATAGAAATAAAACAAACTAACTCCTTTTTAAAACATTATTTTTTATGACTATAATCATGAAAAAAAAATCCAACGTTTCGACTATTTTTTATAGTCTTTTTCAAGGCACACTAAAATAAAATATATATATACAATAAATATCACATATTCCAACAAAAAAAAAATTAAATTAATTAAAACTTACAAAATATATCCATGACCAAAAATTTTTTTTTTTACCTTATCTCGCTCCCCTTTCCTATTACAATCACAACTTAAACACAACTAATTCCTTTTTAAAAATCTATATATATCAAATAAAAACTTTTAATTAAAAACCTATTATTTTCTTTTATCTTTTTCTATTAAAAAGGAATTAGTTGTGTTTAAGTTGTGATTGTAATAGGAAAGGGGAGTGAGATAAGGTAAAAAAAAAGAAAATTTTGGTTATGGATATATTTTGTAATTTTTAATCAATTTAATTTTTTTTTGTTGGAATATGTGATATTTATTGTATATATGTATATATATTTTATTTTAGTGTGCCTTGAAAAAGACTATAAAAAATAGTTGAAACGTTAGATTTCTTTTTCATGATTATAGTCATAAAAAATCAAGTTTTAAAAAGAAGGAGTTAGTTTGTTTTATTTCTATATTAAAAATAAATATGTGTTAGAAATAAAACATAGCAAAAAAAGAGTAGAAAGAATAGAAATAGAGAAGTGTAAAGTAGAAAATAATAGCATAAATATTGACAGTATAAAACAGAAAAGTATAGGTATGTATGTGCATTTAAAGAATAGCCCTGCCAATGTCAAGAAATTTATACAAATAAAAATATGTGCTGAAAGGGAAGCACCTCAGAAAATGGCCAAGTTACTCAAAGCATTTGAAAACATGAGGCTTGATTACATAGCCAAAGAGAAGAAATTTAAACTCTGTGAAAAAGAAAATATAAATAGTCAAGTTGTTTTTGGCCTGTTTGCCTTTTGTTTGTCATTCCATATAGGTTCTGGCTGCTGGCCCTTATCTCCATCTTTTCTCTGGCTGCCACCACTGTTCATTGTTTCAGTTCTATTTCAATTTATAAACCTCTTCCCTGAGTCTCTCCTGTGCCTCTTCTATTTCTTTAACAGGTACTTAAACACCGTGTTTTATCTGTTCAACCTCAGCCCTGACATTAGTGGTTTGCCTTCATGTGTTATTGTTAAGGTGTCCATGCTTTTGACTAACCCTTTTATCTTTTTACTGACTTGCTTTATATCTTTTCCAGCCTCTTCCACCCTCGCTTTCACATCTTTAATGCCTTTGATATATATTTTTCCTTAATACCTAGTTGGTTATTTTTACACTTTTCTCTTATCCTTTCCAATTTTAGCATCAATAATTCCTTTAACTCCTTATTTTTTCATACCTTTTTCTACCTTCTTCCACTTTTCACCTAGCTTCCTCCTTCCCTCTTCTAGATTCATTTTCATCCCTTCTTTTTACTTCTTCATCCATTCTTTCAGCCTTTTTCCTACTTTGCCTGAACAGTTCCTCTATATTCTTTAAGTCAAGGCCCCCCAGTCCTAACATTTAATATTAGATCTTATTAATACTAGGTGAGTTTTTAAAAATCATAATGAATCAAATTACTCCTTCTATTCTCACTCATACTGGCTGCAGTTCTCAGTGTCCATTTCCATCATGTCTACCTCCTTCATGTTATTAATGGCTTATTATTTATTATTCCTGTTAATGGCTTATATGCAACCTGGCTAATTGCTTATTTGTGATTTTTGCTGATGGCTAATTTACTATTGTGCCTATGGCTTATTTCCTATTCTTGCTAATGATTTATTTGCTCTTCTTGTTAACTGTCTTATTTACTATTTTTCCTAATGGATTATTTTCTTTTGATCTTCCCTGGTATTATGGTAATTCCTATACCCCCTCTCTAACATCCTATACTGCCCCCCTTTCCTATTTCTATTGCTGCTTTTATTTAATATTTGTATTTCATAGTAATTAATCTTACATCAATAAATAAAATATAAAAATTAAATAATAAAAAGTTATTTTGCCAGTGCTGGCCATTCCATTCTTGTCTTTTAGTTGACTCTTTTATTCTAAAGCATTCACTAGATCTGGATATATTTATTTCATCCATTCCTATCCCTCACATCTTTCAACCCATTAATGGTTCTGGTGTATTCTATTCAATCCAATACATAACACCTCACTAGGTCTTAATGTCAATATATACTTTTACCAAAAAAGAAAAACTTCCTACTGTAATGGCAATATTTATTTAGGAAAAACTTCATTTATTTATGTCATCTCTGGGTGTCATGCCATCAGTCAGAAACACCTAATTGTTTGCACCCCCTAGTCATATTCAAATTTATTAATACACTTTCCCATAAATATTTTACTTAGTTTTGAAAAATGAATAATATGTGATATAAAATTGCTACTTCAGTTATCAAAAAAATACACATTGACTTAAACTAAAATTTATATATACAATAATCTCATGTATGTGAGTTATAATGGTTCCAAAAGTCTCATGTTTGATGGTATGCGTAAATAGGATTACTAGGGTGAAATCTGACATCAATGATTATGACATACATAGTGGCCATGTTACAGCACTATGAGCTAAAATCCAATTACATACATCTACTGTGCCACAATGTATTACTTTAGAAATGACAAAAAATACTTTTTTCAGGGTCATGGAGAAAAAAATTAGGTCCGTGCTGGCATGCCGTGAGCTAAAAATAATTTAATATCTAATGATCAGGTTCATATGTTCTGTTAACAAGATGAAAAATCCAAGAAGAATACAAAAGATCAGCATATCTGGGCAAAGAAAGTTACCCAGAGAGTACTAACTCATAACTTATTTGCCTGTGATCCCATAATCTCCACTACATGAGCAACACTCCTGATGCTACTAATATTACAATTTCGTTCTTGTCCCGGAGTTCAGGAAAAAAACAATAGACCCTTAATAATAATAATAATAAGTCCTGCCCTAGGTTTACTAACATACTATTAATACATATCTATAGGTGATCTATAAGTGAGTAATGCTATGACATTTAATAAAATCTAAAACTAAATGAATAAGGTGATAGATTGTGGTATGGATCATATGGACAGATAACAACACAATAGATATAATTTAATACAAAATTTAATAATTGACAAATATATATATACCTGGGTCTCATTTTACACGATGGATAGGTTCCTCAGAAAACATGCGCAAATGAAATCATGCAAAAATAGATGTAACTTACCTTAAAAAAGAAAGGATATGGACTGTGATTTTTCAAAGATCGCGTTAAAGCAAAGCACCAATGTAAAATTACTTTAAAATTTGTGCAAAAAAATAAGGAAATAAAATATGACTAATAAAAAATTTTAAATTTGGAAAAAATTGATATAAGACAAACTTTTTTTAACTATAATATTTAATTTTATTCAAAACAATATTTTTTTTTTGCATAATTTACAGTAATTTACATTTTTTTATACATGTTTTAATTATTATCACTATTTGCCATTAAACAGGTTCATTTGCAAACTGGTAAAAAATCAGATTCTTCACAAGAGGAAATACAACTAGTGCCAATGTCACTCTCATGTTGGGTAAAAGGCTGGTGACAACATAATTAGTAATTAATCTAACAACTAAAAATTAAATTCCTATTTTTGTATTTAATTTTTTAATTTTCAATTTTAATTGTGCCCACTGCTATTACTAACCTTTTAAAAATAAGCTTGCAGACACTAAATGATTAATTAATTGATTACATTCTTTTTTAAAAAGAAAAAACAGAATGTGATTCAAAATGCAAAATTAACAAGCTCAATGTTTGAACAAATTTACATTATAATCTTGTAAAGTTAAGAGCGTGCTAATTTTTTTTTTTTTTATTTATGATAAATGCTACTACAAGAGAAGGCATTCAAATCTTGGTCCCCATCCCCAGACCGGTTTCGACCTATGGGTCTCTTCAGTGAGGAGTTGGGACATTAGATCTAAAAAACCAACTCAAGCAAAGCATTTATCTAAAAGATAATTGTTAGAAAAAGATCTGAAACTTTTAGACATCTACATGTCTTTAAAGTCAGTTCTCCAACTGAAATCTAATGTCCCAACTCCTCACTGAAGAGACCCATAGGTCGAAACCGGTCTGGGGATGGGGACCAAGATTTGAATGCCTTCTCTTGTAGTAGCATTTATCATAAATAAAAAAAAAAAAGCTTGTTTAGAGCTATTAGCACGCTCTTAACTTTACATATTAGTAAGTGCAAGCTATATATAAGTCATGTGACTTCTGACTTGTTACTATTACTATTATTATTTTGCTGTTGTGGCTTTAGCTAAATTAAAGAGCTAAGCCTACTAATATATGGAGTATCTGAATTAAGTTCAGGCCCATATGATTTTTTTCAGTTGGAGAACTGACTTTAAAGACATGTAGATGTCTAAAAGTTTCAGATCTTTTTCTAACAATTATCTTTTAGATAAATGCTTTGCTTGAGTTGGTTTTTTAGATCTAATGTCCCAACTCCTCACTGAAGAGACCCATAGGTCGAAACCGGTCTGGGGATGGGGACCAAGATTTGAATGCCTTCTCTTGTAGTAGCATTTATCATAAATAAAAAAAAAAAAAAAGCTTGTTTAGAGCTATTAGCACGCTCTTAACTTTACATATTAGTAAGTGCAAGCTATATATAAGTCATGTGACTTCTGACTTGTTACTATTACTATTATTATAATCTTGTAAAATTTAATGTGTGTATACATAAAATGTGAAAATCATGATTTTGTTTTCATTATTGCATAAAATCGTACTATTATAAAGCATTAAAATTATTGAAATTACTAAGATGAAAGTCAATTTCCAATAATGTGCTATTACTTTTAATACGATGTAAGTGTGCAAAATTTATTATTTAAAGTAATAGCACATTATCAGAGTTTGACTTCCAGAGAAACATGAATCACGTAACTTCAAAATCACATTAAATAAATCCGCATATAAAAAACCCAGGTGTATATATAATACACACAATTTTACTATGGTGAATACTTTGTGCATAAATATATGATAAACACATAGATCAACATGCCTTTTTGAAATGTTACCCAATCAGGTTAAAAGATGTGAGTATGTACAATGGAGATATTAGAGCATTATAACTATAGAAAATTATAGGTATTTATAAGTAACGTGTACTTTTAATGTGGTTTATTAATCAAATCAAGTGGTATATGTGAACTTAGAATTATAAGAATGTTAGTAAACCCCTTATTCATGTTGATATTTGTAAGAATAAAATGGGATTAAGTAGTATGATAACTAAATGCTATAGACAAATTTAAAATATACAGCTCAAAAAACAAATTCTTTACAAGCTTTGTAGAATACGCCCAACCTCAGACCAGTTTCTGCTACTGGCATCTTCAGTGAGACACTAGGACATTGAATCATTAGATTAAAAATACCAGAACAAGCCCAGCACTTTATCTAATGTATAACTATTAGATTTTCAGACATCCATATGTCATCCAATCCAGCTATGTAACTTAAATAGCCATATGAGACTGAACTAAGTTCAGATACACCATATATTAATAGCTTTAGCAATATGAAATCACCAAAGCCATCATAGCAAAAAATAAAATGAAAAAAAAAAATCAAGTAATATGTCATGTGACCTAATGTAATAAAGCTTGTGTTTACAAATGTTATATGTAGAGCTCACAAAATAAACTCTTAACAAGCTTTGTAGAATATGCTCAATCTCAGACCTGTTTCTGCTACTTGATTTTTTGTAATTTTATTTTTTGCTATGATGGCTTTGGTGATTTTATATTGCTAAAGCTATTAATATATGGTGTATCTGAACTTAGTTCAGTCCAATATGGCTATTTAAGTTAGATAGTCAGATTGGAAGACATATGGATTTCTGAAAATTTCAGAGTTTCTACTTAATCATTTTACATTAGATAAAGTCCTGAGCTTGCCCTGGTATTTTTAATCTAATGATTGAATATTCTAGCACCTCACTGAGAACACTTGTAGCAGAAACTAGCCTGAGGTTGCAGATATTTTACAAAGCTTGTTAAGAGTTTGTTTTGCGAGCTCTATATATAACATTTCTGAACACAATCATTATTAAATTAGGTTATGTGACATCTGATTTGATTTTTTTGTAAGAAAATATAGAGCTAAACAAATAGTCCATGGTCCTGATGCAGAATACATATGCAAACACATGTAAAAAGGTGGTGAATTGAAATAGCGAGGCTTTGTCTACTTATAAATTTGGATCAGTGGATTTTCATCTGTATGTGAAAGGTTTGTCACAATAAGCATCTTCACTAAAATGGGGCCTAACCTCAATAAACTGTGACTCCATGATTGAACAGATATATGCTTAGGTAAAACTTCTGCATCCTGTCTTATGCAGGAACTTAATGATTAGGGATGGTCTTGGCCATATGTATCCTGTGCAAAATATTGACAAGGCATAATAATCATAAATTTATATATCTGCACCAGCAACACATATATAAAAGATAATAAATAATAATAATTAAAGGTAGCTGGTTATAATTAATCTATTCTTAAGTCTTAATTTCAATGAAGTCTACATATTTGTTGCTTAAAGATTAAGGTGGATTATAGAATTTAAAGGCAGTAACCTCATTCAACATTATTATAATAATAATAACTGAATGGGTGATGAATGCATGATGAAGGGACTTTTACAAACTTGATGTTTAATCATGCATGTTTAAAATATATCTATAGTTATAATTTTGCTCACATACCCCCCTATTAAACTTTAATGTAAATAAAGAAATAAATATGAAATAACATAAATAGATCATTATGGATGGATTAATTATTATTTGAACACAATGGGTTTCACTGAATTTACAATAATATATAGATACTGAAAGATAAGACTGAGCTAGTGAGTAGAAAGAAGATTTGGCATGAAATAGTTGCCACAAATATAATTAACCTGTGTGGAGAAATAGTGACATGTTCATTATAAGGTGAATCAGATTCACTCATATGGTCGAAGGTTATCCAGACATGTTATCATAAGAAAATATCATAAAGAAAATTAATTTAATAAAGTTCAAGAGCATTTACCCTAGCACAAAAGTATAGTTTAAAGAATAAATTAGCAAAGTTACATAGATTAAGATATATATATATTGTAACAGGCACATATGTACGTTGCATTATTTTTTATTAGTAAACATAAAAAAAAAGTTCGCCAATAAAAATTTTTTTTTTAAGAATTAAAAACTGAAAATTAGGGAATCATCTTAAACTCGCATATATATAAAATCACACAGATAAATAATTATTAACTCTTATAATGCATGACTCGTCTAAAAATGAGAAGATTTGACATCACTCTAAATCGGCTACTTTTTATCCCACGTATACATATGATACGTCATTAGAAAGAAAATCAAAAGTTCTGTAAGATGGTGCCCTCTTCAGAGTTATTTTACAAGTAAAAAATCAATAAAAATGACCATATATGTCAAACAAAACCAAAGCACCACCTCCTCACCAACTTTTCTTGAATCTGTCAGAAAGGGTAATGGCTGCCAAAAAGTAAAAAGTTACGTTCGTTTTGATTTTTATTACGAAAATGATAAATGAATGTTTACAACATTTTAAACAATATTTGAATTGAATTACAAATTATTATTGATAAAATAATACTAAAAATCAAATTATTTTAGAAAAATTGTTAAGATATTACCAAGAATTATTTATTTATTGCTACATATTGATCGTAACGTAAAGTGAAAAAAAAAAGATTGCATCAGCAATTTTTTTTGGTTGGTTGAATAGCGGTTACTTTTATTTCACTGCAATTGAATATTTTTTAAATTATAAATCAAATTTTATTTTTGAAAAGATTTTCGTTTGCTTTCGTAATCTGAAAATTCATTAATATACTTTTTACAAACGAAACTAACGTATTTATATTATTAAAAGTGATCTATTTTAACAATAGATTTTGTTAAAGTTGTGAGTTGGCCAATTACAAGTTTTGATTTTTAACTCATTCGGCCAATTATATAATCATTGTTCAAAAGGTTAAAGTAGGGCTTTATTAAAAAAAGGGTAGTTTAAAACTAAATTTTCAGAAAAGATTTAGAGATAAAAATATATGTTTAAGTTTGAAAACAAATTAATTAATCTTTTGTAAAATGGAAATGATTATTTTAATTGGTAAACTAGCCTTCGGGCATTTAAATGCATAAGCATCAGTCAGATAGAAAAACAATGGAAATTTTTAGCAAATGAAAGAAATCCATCGGGAAATCAGACCTCAACGAAAAGGTTTTCACCATCATGACGTAATGTTGAGTTAATCCACAAAATTATTATAAAAGGAAAGGTTTGAAAATAAAAGAGTTAATTAGTTATTACGATGTGACTATATGTGTTAGTGTGGAGTTGAAGGAGAAGGGATTGAGAAGATGCACTCTTCAATCCCTTCAGTTTTGTTAAAAAACAAAAGAGAAATGACATTGTTTTTTTTTTCTACATTAAGGATCAACTAAACTAAAAAACCTCCGGATAAATAAATAAAAAACAACGGCTCACTCAAACAATCTTTTTAGGATGGTGTGGGAATTCATGTTCAAATGGCAAGCAACAGATAAAGATGAACTGTTTAAAACTGTAAGAACTTTATAATTAATGAACATTAAATTAAAAACTTTCCATATTTAAAATAATTAAGAAATAGAATCCTATCTGACCAACGTTATTTATTAATTAGTTATAATTTTATTTAATGTATTTTTTTTGTAAAATCATTTCCATTTATTTATTTATTTGTTCTTTAAGTTTTATTATGATTTCTGTTTTTCGTTAAACTAGTTATATAAATATTAAACTTAAGTCGGGTGTGAATGGCTATATAGATTTGTAAAGTTATATTAGGGGAGGGTAATCTTAAGTTATTCATTTCATAGTTGAATTAGGTCAATGGATTGGATATATTGGTGTAATTAGTAGATGTAGTACGAGATTCGCTATGGGCAGAATCGCTATTATATGCCGCACACTTCCATTTTGCCTATGGAAGGGATTATAGGATGTAGAATGCAGTTTCTTCCTATGGAGTTTTTTTTATTGCTCTCATTGTCAGATAGATGTAATATTCCTATCTGACGAGAAGCAGTTTCTTCTCTTAACCTAATTGTGCTGCCGTATTCGTATTACATTGAACACTTCGATATATCCAATGGATTGAAGTTTGGTTTGACTGCGAACCTTTGGCTTAAGGTTAAACAAGGATTGAATATGTTCTTTTCAAATGCAAATCTATGTAGTCTATTCATATTCGACACTCTAAATAAAGATGCCTTAAATTTAAGTTGGGTATAAATGCTTGCATGGGTTCATTACTGGTTGATTATGTTTTTGGTTTTCATATTCGATCAAAATATATATAGACATTCGGTAAATACTGATACCTTACGGTGAGTATCTAAAATGTATTTTTTCGGATGTCTTTTAAGTTATTTGTGTTAATGCAAGCATCTTATGGTGAATGCTATTGGGTTACTTATAAATTTCCCTCTGCAATTGACGGTATCAATGATTTTGTATTTTGATTGTTTATGTTTATTTTGAAATGTTTTTGACTGTGGAATCTATGTAACCGATCTCTATACTCAACATTTTTAAACAAATCTGTGTGAACTAATAATAGTATAAAATTTAAAATGTAAATTAAAAATCTAAAATAAAAGTAAAAATAATGTTAAATGTTAAAGTAAACATATTAAAATAGTAATGTTAAATCTTATATATATATGTGCATGAATAAATTTTTGTATGTTAATTACTGGCAGTGGCTTATTTTATTTATTTTTTAATATTGAAATATAATTAGATAAGATATTATATTATTAAATCTCTGCTACTCCCTGAGCTAGTGACATGGGCTAATGATCGGATATCAAAATATATAAATAAAATAAAATAATTTTTTTTTGACTTATGTATCTGCCTACTTTATAAATTTTTTTAGGTTCAAATACCTAAATGGCGCCCTGTAGTGCAGATGATGGTAAGCTCGCATTCTCCGGATCGTTATAATATATATATATATTGTATGTGTGTAATATACAAATCAATATATATATAGATATATATATATCAAAATACAGTACAATTTACATAAATTATACTATTTTTAGAAGTACTTTTGACTATACATTTTGTAGTCTTTATTAACTATATAATATTGAATAATAAAAAAGAGACAACCCTTGTGCCAGTCATCAAATATTAAGATGACAGAATTGTGGGAAATCTGAGTTGAACTATGGGTATTGTTAAGGGTTGTCTCATTTTTAATATTTAATATTACATAGTTGATAAAGACTACAAAATGTATAGTCAAAAGTACTTTTAAAAATAATATAATTTATATAAATTGTACTGTATTTTGATATATATATATTGATTTGTATATTACATATATTGTGGAACGATTACAGATATCAATCTTTATTTATTACATATATATATATTGTGCCAAGGCCAAATTGGCACATGTATATAAAATAATTTTGTCATAAAAAATTATTAAAACAAAAAAAATCTTTCGCAAAAGAGTTTGAAATAAAAGTTGAAAAATCATTGATTTAAAGTGGGAAGGGGTTTTTTCTTAAAGTTAAACTGAAGGTTTTATAAAAAAAAAGAAAAGAGTTTATTATTATTGGTGAAATACAATTTAAAAGCTTTAAAAATATATATAAATCTCTTCATTTAAATTTTAAAAAAAATAAAATTTAAAACTAGTTTTGATGTGTAGAGCAAAATTATATATGTGCATGCGAATGAAAAAAAAATGTATCAGTATTAAATATTATATATAAATGAAAAATGTATTTAAAAAAAACACAGTTGTGTGCTACTAATTAAAGATATGAAAACAACACGTTTTGAAATAGCTACTACTAATTAAACAATCAATCAAAAAACATGTTGTCTTAGGATTTATTGCTGAAGAATTTCGACAACAGATATTTGCCGGAGGATATCAAAAGGAAAACACTTCGTCGGTATAAATACTGAATATTTTATTGGACAATCAGTTGAGTTAAGGGTTTGTTTCAATCTAGTTTGCAGTGACAGTCTTGTGCAATTTCTATTAAGAATCCAGAAACAAACATGCATTGTTGAGCAGCTTTTGGAAATATATGCTCATTCTCCAGCCATTTTAGTCCAACAAGATCATCAAAACCTGCCTGTGAAATAATGTCTTTATAACAACACAGAAATTCTCCATCAAACATTCAACTGTCTTCAAGAATAAAGCCAATGGATTTGCATAAAAATCTCTTCAAGAAATGTCCAAATCTAACCGGTTAGATATAATCCATCAGAAGCAGCAGAAACAGCCAACAACAAGCAATATCCACGTTCCCAAAAATCGTAGGTAAACATTTATTTATTATCATTTATACGTAGTAGCCACCACTATAATTCGTAATTATTCAACATTCAAATTATATGAACTCTTATCATACATAAAATGAACTATTGATATGTGTGTTTAAGTTTCAGATGCTATTAATGCTTTATTATTATGAGTTAATATGTGCGTGATCATTATATCAGTGTTATTAGTTAAATTATATAAATACCAATGTTCTACTATTAAAATCTACAAGAATATTTAAACTAGCCTAGAAATGTTAATTTAAAATGTGTGTGTTATTTAGATTCATAAAAATGTTTAAAATTAGTAAATGTTAGTTAATAAATTGTCTTTAAAATTAAACCTTATTTGTCGGTCAATTCTTTTTATCAATTCTTTTTCTATATTTTATTACTGATTAAAATTAGACTGGGCTAGTTAAGGGAATTGTTTCGAGCACTGGATTATGAGCCTACTGCCCGAATACATTAGTCTTCAGACTAGCTGGCGCCCCGGGGTTTACCCCGAAACAAATAAAGTATTTGGATAGTAGGGGTTTGATTCTAGCAGCCGAGATGGGCCATTGTTGATAGTTAAAGCTATCAATAAGATCTCCCATTTTGTTTGAATGTGCTGGTTCATTCACGTAACCTTTATAAGATTATAAATGTATTATGAAGGAGTTTGAAACCGGCCAAAACTTACATACACATATAAGTAGGTGGTTTCTGTGGTTTGACCTGGTACAATATATATATAAAATTTAGGCACAGTTATAGGTTACATTTGAATTTAAACTATATAGATAAAGTTGGTTACAGATTTAACTATAGCTTAGGCAAATTACAGAAAAACATCCTGGAGCTTAATTGTAAATATAGGGGATTTGAACTCAGACTTTTAAGCTTTCTTCAACTATCCACACTATTCCATACAACTGATACACATGACCACATACATGTTGAACAGATAAATAATCACCAATATACATATTTTGTGCTAAACAAGCCCTCATCAGTGGGTCTATTTGCACTCAAGATTTTTAAGCACACTTCAACTATCGACACTATTCCATATAACTGATACAAATGACCATACACATGTAGAGAAGATAAATCATCACCAATATCTGTATTTTGTGGTAAACCAGCACTCACCAGTTGGTAATCACCAATGTACATATTTCGTGTTAAACCAGCACTTATTAGTTAGCATGAAATACATATCTTGGTGATTATTTATCTTTTCTAAATGTGTATGGTCATGTGTATCAGTTGTATGGGATAGTGTGAAAAGTTGAAAAGTGCTTAAAAGTCTGAGTTCAAATCCCCTATATATAAGATAATAATGTATCCCTATAGTGTCGCATTAGTGAAGTACTCTTGTTCAGCCTCCTAACTCTCAGTTACTTTCCAGTAAACAAAATTTGTGGCATGATATTTTAAATATTCAAAATAAGAACAATATAATATTCTTAAATATAAGTTTTAAAGATAATATTGGAATATATATGTAGTCTTGGTATACCTCATTTATACTTTTATACATATACCCACATGCAAACATACTTTCAAATTCTTAATTAAATTAACCAATTTATCATTCCTACTAAATTATTAATTCACCAATCTATAATATATATATATATATTGTAGGAGTATATATACGCATACATACATGTAATCAATATGTATACATTATATTTGCATTATTATTATATTTATGAAAATAAATATATAACTTGTTAAGTTAGTATTTTTTATTCTTTAAAATGAAAAAAAGACATTGTTGACAAAAGACGGTTGACAAGGTGATAAATGACCTCTGGGTTCACAGTTTATCGAATTAATGAAAATGAAATTAACTTAGTGTTTAATATCAAATTGTTATTGCAACAATGTAGAATGTGTATGCTTCAGCAAGCTGATGGAGCAAGATATAATATATTAATTCTATTCTTTTTGTTAGAAGAATAAGAATTCTATTTTTTGTCAGCTATATCCTCATAAAAACTTTTACTATGTTTGATTTTAAAGAACAGTGTAAGTTGAAGTTTATATTTTGAACAAGTTAATACTCATTAGAAAAAATTTCTAATATTTGTTCAAAGAAAGTAATCTAAATATATTTTCATGTTCTACAAAAATTGTTTGAATTACATGTTTTAAAATCTGAACGGTGTGTTAAAAAAAGAACATGTTTATAAAAACTTTTCAAATTTAATGTACTTTACATTATAAACAAAATGCAAAGTGGCTAGAACACCAATTTATCATGGGATAGATAAAATGCACTTGCCTAATCAAATATATATGTGCAAATAACATTTGCTGATTGCCTTAAAATTATAAAGAAATTAGATCTTCAAAATGGAATTATGAATGCCTTAAAATTATAAAGAAATTAGATCTTCAAAATGAAATTATAAATGTTAATAAAGGCACTTTGTATTAAGAAGTTGAATATAATGAGGAAACTAAATGTCAACTTAGGATATCCTAATATTATTCTCTTTAATGTTTAACAACAAAGGAATAAAAAAATTGCGTCTTTGAAGGAATTTCATTCGCGAGGAATATTAACTTTTGTAAATACCATTTAAGATTTTTGAAAATTATAATTGGGAAAAGTTAATTTCATTTTCTTTATCATCGTATTCATTTTATTATAAAAATGAATAATAAGAGAGAATTAATAATTTACAATATCTTTATTTTTATTTATGATTAATAAAAATTTAAATATCGGTTAATAAATGTTAATTTGGGAAAGGGATAATGTGAACTTAGAGGTAAGAGATTAAACTATTTTTAAATCCACATATTATTATTTTCTATGACATGACACTACATTGTTTATACTAATCTAAATAGTTTAATAACAGTAATGTATGATAAATGAATAAATGATTAACATTGTTGTGAAGTATATATTTTTATATTAATAAATATAAATTACAGACAATCATTTTAATGAATGAAGGTATTATATACAAATGATTGGATTATTATTTGTATAACCCAATTATTGCAAAATAGTGTTAATATAAATGTCTAAATATTAGGATACTTATATTTTATATACATCGTAAAATCACGTAGTGTTATCAATCCACTGCAGAATGAAGAACTCTCCAAGTTTAATCCATCTTTTCTGATCTTTAGTTTCTCTTCTCCAAATCACCCCTGCACACTTTCTTATGTTATCCATCCATCTCACATATGGTCTCTTTCGGGGTCTTTTACAATCTTTTGGAATCCAGTTTAAAATTTCAATTGTCCATCTATTATCATCTCTTCTAGCAATATGTCCAGCTTAACGTCACTTCAGTCTTTCAATTTTTCAATGAGATCAGTAACACCTGTTTCTTCTCTTACCCATATATTGTGTTTTCAATCTCTTCTTGTTATTCCCAACATGCATCTTTCCATACATCTTTGAGTGGTTTGAAGTCTCTGTATTACTCTGTCTCAGATCCATACATAAGAACTGGTAAAACACATTTATTAAAAACCTTCCTTTTCAAACACATAGGCATATTTCCTTTTAATATCAACTTATTTCTACCAAAACCATTCAAACTAAGTTCAAGGTACTGAAAATTGGATTTAGAATATGTACATAAAATAAATATTGTTAATAATAAAGTAATTAGAGTAATAAATTTGCATTCAAGCAAAAAGTTATTTAAGGAAAAAATTAAAAAGGTAAGAGAAGTGGTAATGAAAAATGATTATTCAAGTAAAATTATTATTAAATTATGTTGAAATAAAAATATTAAAAAAATAAAAAGAGGTGTAAATACAAAGAAAGGTAAGAAGAAGATTATATAATCCAATTATAATGTATCAAAAATATTTCTATAAGATTAAAAAAAATATGAAGGATATAAATAAAAAATATAGAAAAATGTAAATTATTTTTGAAACCAGTATACAAAAAGAAATTTAATTTAGAAAATAAAATAAAAAAACAATAAATAGGAACATCAAAAATATGAACTGAATTTATATGATTAAATATTTAGATTGTAAAAGAGATGATAAGAATATAATACATAGGTACATAAAATAATAATTTAAAAACAAGATTAAAAGAACCTTTAAATGATAGAAATTTAAATGTTAATATATATATAGTAGAAAATTTGGACATATAGATTTTAAGACAAGAATGGTAGAAAAAGTAAAATTATATAAAGAAAAAATGATAAAAGAAACTTTGTATATAAAAGGAGAAAAATCTATCTTAAATAGGATGAATTATAAAAAAGATACATTAGAATAAAAACAAATTAAAATTTGTATAAAAAGGGTATTTATTGTTTTAAAGAAATTGGTTAAGAGTATAAAAAGGACAAAAAGAAATAAAATTACTGATATATTTTACATATATAAATATGTATGTAAAATAAAAGTTTGGAGAGAAGAAAGAAGTAAGTAATAATTTTATAGAGTTTTGAAAATGACTACAGGAAATAAGTTGTTGAAATGTTAGGCATTAAAGATGTGAATATTTATATATGATTGATGAGAAGAAATAATGTTTTTATAAAGAAAAGAAGAAGAGTATATAATTTGATTGGATTTAATGAAAAAAGTATTACAGAAAAAATAAAAAATGGAAGAACAACATTGTGAAGATGGATGACATATTAACACAGTGGTAAAATTAGGTAATCAACTTAATAGCAGATAAGAGTTGAAATACCAGCCACCCTTAAACCTGGAGCCTAATTGTACATATTCAAGATTTGAACTCAGACTTTCAAGCCACTTCACCATCCACACTATCTTATACTACTGATACACATGACCACACACATGCAGAAAAGATAAATAATCACCCTTATACATATTTTGTGCTAAACAAACATTCATCAGTTGGTCCAGATTACCATCTCGCATACATATTCACAATCAGTGCTCAGTTTATATTAAGATAGCAAATCCTCACATTTAATGAACAGGCTTTATCCTACTCTAACCTCTAACTCTTCACACATCCATACTATTGAAAATCTGATGATAAAATTCCCAAATACAAAATATGTGTACTGATGATTACTAATCTTTTCTGGATGTGTGTGGTCATGTGTATCAGTAGTAAAGATAGTGTGGATAGTGAAGTGGCTTGAAATTCTGAGTTCAAATTCCCTATATTTACAATTAGACTCCAGGTTTAATTCTGGTATTTCAAATCTTACATATTATGCCTGCATTTTGACTATCCCTCACTTATGTATTTAAATAGATATTGTCTTATACCTGTGGGGTCAGAGTGACTTGAGGTCAATGTGGGCATGACAGCAATATTGGCATCAGCATGGGATTTGAGAATTCTATCATTAGATTTTTAATGGTATGGATGGCTGAAGAGTTGGAGGTTGAAGCCTGTCCTGTGGATCAACTAATGAGTGCTGGATTATATTGGATGATTTTTTTTAATGTGTGTGGTTATGCATATGAGATAGTGTGGATTGTAAAGTGGCTTGAAAGTCTGAGTTCAAAATTCCTTATATTTTAATAGTAGATGGCAAATGAGAATATTTCAGGTTTATATGCCAACAAGTTTTAATAGTGATGACTAAATAAAATATGGATGTATAAAATGCTTCTGATCAGACAAAACATTTTAAAATAGTCATGAGAGACATTAATGCTAGCATTGTAAACAATTAAAATATGAATGGGCTAAAATTTGGTTATTGTGATGGAAGTGAGTGAAAAAATAGACTTGTGAAGGTTGCAGAAAAATTTTGTGTTTTGAATTCGTTTTTGAGAAAAATTCCAAATGGAAATAATCATGGAAAAATTCAAATTAAGGTACAACAGAATTGGATTATATATTGAATAACACAAAATTTGTATTTTTAATATTCTAATGTTCTTAATAAATTCTACACAGAAAGTAATCATTGATTAGTGAGATGTAGAGATATATGTTAATGAAAAACTAGAGAAATAAAAATTAGTAAGAATTGTTAATCTTCAGAAACATTCAAATGAATTTAAATTAGAACTTGAAATGTTAACAGATTTTGAATATGATTCAGATTTGAACAAAATTATTGGGAAAATAACTGATACACTTTTAAAAACTGCAATGAAGATTGTTGGTATAAAAAGTGGTAATTGACCGTAAAGTTTTCACTGAGATAATTTATGAAGAAGAAAAGGACTATGAGAAAATATAAAAATGAGGCAATAAGGTTTGAATACCTAAAAATTTGTAAAATATTTTCAAAAAAATTGCTAATAATATAAGGAAGTATAATTGTGAATGAGAAAAAAAGATATGAAAAAGAACAAATGTTTCAAGAGTGTAAAACAACATCTTGGTATTGGTAGAAAACCCACTTGTGCAATAATGGAACAAAAGATGGAACTATTGCTAAAAAGAGATACGGTATCAAGAAATATGTACAAAAGTTCTATCAAGAAGTATATAGTAATAAAGAAAAAAAGTGCCTTCCTTCTACAACTATTATATCTTCTGAATTTCTCAGTATTGTTAATAAAAATGTTAAACATGCAAATAAGTTTATGAATATGGGAAAAGCTTATAGATCTAAGATGTAGACACTTAACAGAAAAGCAATACTGAGATTTCTGATGACTCAAAGAAGTATGATGAGATAAATGTTAGGAATAATAAGAAGAGATGAAAACAAAATACATGTGTGAAAGAACAAGCTGGTGTTAATGGTATTATTTAATTATGAGTCTACGTGGAGTTCGGCTGGACATATTGCTAAAAAGAATAATAATAGATTGCAGTTAAAATTTTAAACTGGATTCCAAAAGATTTCAAAGACCAAGAAATAGACCAAAAGTGAGATGGATGGGTAATATGACATGTATAAAGATGATGTTGAGAGAAGTGGTTAGAGATTGAAGATGGACTGAGCTTGGAGAAACCTTTATTCTGCAGTGGATCGATAATGATTGAAAATGATGATGATGGTGTGTATATAAATATATTTGTAGTAATTATTTTAGTTACAAATTTTTATTTTATTTTAATATTATTAGTTGATATATTTGGATGAAATTAATCATAGTATTAAACTTGGTTGATGATATTTTAGTGTCTAGCAGATAATGTTTAATAATTTTTCTTTTGCAGAAATTGGGGATATAAAGAAATTACTTAATATGTCTAATAAAATAGAATCTTTAAAGGCTCAGGACAAATTTCTTAAGAATTGTGGTCTGCATAATATTTTCTCCAAATCCTGTAATATTAGATTAGGTATAAAAAAACTGACACAACCTACATATGATTTTATTGTTAAGTTATCGATTTTAAATAAATTTAGTAGGCAAAGTATGCTTAATTTAATTGGAATACTCAAAATATTTAGAACTCCATAATTTAAAAGAAATCGTAGTTAATCTAATTTCATTTTTTTTTTCCTCAAGCTATCACTTAAAACCACTCTAAATGTTCGACAAAGGAATCAAAAATAGGATGAATCCACCTGTTCCTTGTTGGTCTGATGTTTATAAGCATATCTTTGTCAATAGCGATGGTAATTCGCAGAAAAATTAATTTATCAATCCGATAACTTTTATAAAGTGCTTTTGATTATCATGTCGGTTTGTTTATAATTAAAAATATATATTTTTTAATTAGTTATCAAAAACGTTTGGGAAAAGAATTTTGCTAATAAAAGAAAGTTATAAGTATAAAGTATTACTATGATGCTTCATCTGTTTTAAATTTGTCTAACTTTGTTTTACAAACTTCTGACTTAACAGTTTTAAGTAAAGGTCCCTCTTTGTTCCTTTTAACAAGAGGAACGTAATACTTGATTTTATTTATAAATGCATAAACTTATTTCTTTACAAAAACTTTATTTACATATGTTAAGTAATGAACATATATATAAATTCACATATTATACATTTCCAACGTTTCAACTGTTTTTTTTTTACACCATGGTATAAAAAACAGTTGAAACAAGGAAATGTATAATATATATATATGTTCATTAGTTAATATATCACGTTGGAAATGTATAATATGTGAATTTATATATATATATATGTTCATTAGTTAATATATCACGTTGGAAATGTATAATATGTGAATTTATATATATATGTTCATTAGTTAATATATCACGTTGGAAATGTATAATATGTGAATTTATATATATGTTCATTAGTTAATAATAAAATGTCTCTGCAAATAATCGTGAATAAGCAATTACTTGAAAAAGAAATATTTATTTTTGCCCAGGGCAAACATATTTTTTACGAAAGATTGATAGACAATGATGTTACTCTATTAAAAGAACTGGAACCGTTTTGCATTGTTGAATAAGACATTTTAAAAATAATTTCTTTAGAGTTAATTAACGTAAATATTCTATTTTAAAATCTAATCCTGAAAGAATTGAAAATGTAAGGTAATTGAAATTATGCAAAATGATTTCTTTTTGATAGAACCACTTTTTTAAGTTAACCTAGTGATTATTTGGCTTCTAATGAATTTTTTAAATTTGGTCTAGTAAGGATAATTTTCCATTGAAGTCTATTTTTGATTGGTTACTGGTAATAAAATTTTAGCATTTTTTATATTATTTATGAATCTATAAATTTATGTCAATTTTGTCTTTTTTTTCTTCTCAGACATTTGATAAAATAAATAAATTTCTTTTGGAAGACATAGTCTATTTGATCCTTTAGATATTTAGAATATGAATCAGTTGATTGAATTAAAAGTATTACCGAATTTTGTTCTATGTTAAAGAAAGATGAATATGCTTTCTGCAGAAACGATTAAGGTTGTATATGATTTGCTATTATTATTATTAGAGTATTCCTGTGTCTTATGCTTTGTAATAAAATTTCTAAGATTAAAGGTTGAATGGATTGTTGGTTATGTTATCACATCTTTAAAATTCTTTGTCTACATTGATAAAAGCATTATATTATTAAAGTTATAGTTTATTATTTTAGATAAAGCTAAAACTTTATTTTGCAGTTTGCCATTTTTAAAAGTTCAAATAAAATGTAACGCTAAAACTTAACATTACAGTTCATTTAAAAAAGTTTCACATTTCTTTTTTATATATTTTTCTTTTTTCGATAATGAATGTATATTTTCATCATTAAAAATAATAAATGTTTTCTTTAGATTTGAAGTTTGGTATTACACATGCTGGGTGTTTATGATGGCACAAAGTACTGTATTATTCTGAAATGAGAAAAAATAGCTTTGGCAGTATGATGTGATATAAAAAAAGTCACAACTCATAACTATTGTTCTTCTTTAGCATGGTAATATATTTTTTTACCTTTTTTATAATGAATATGTTGCCATTTTTTTTTTAGATTTGAAGTTTGATAATACAACTAGTTTGACCTTTTACTCTGATGACATATTCTAAATTTGTGATATGTTTAAAATAATACCTCCATTGGATCTGCAGTCAAATTTTGTCGATTAGCTTTGTACACACATCCCTTGGAGGCATTATTTTAATTACATTGCCAACTTAGAATAATACATCAACAGAGTAATATGTCATAGCAGGAATAATACTGAAGTACTGAATAATTCAATAGTGCAATTTAAAAAAACACAAAATCAGATTCAGGCAACATCAATCATTAATAAACATATACATAAGTTAATACTCATGAATCCTATAACTCTTCTGACATTTAAATATAGTCTTATTTTTAATGTATTTCTTTATATTTTTTCCATGTAAAGTTGATGTTCATAATAAATTCTCACTACATAATTTAATGGTGATTATTGGGCATAACCTGATTTGAAATATTTTTCTTTTAATTGAAATTTTCATGGGAGTATCTGTCCACATTCAGACAAAGCAATCATTGATCACATTTTCCCTTTTAAAACTTGGTAGTCATGGAGATTTAATAGCAACAATGTAATCGGTCTGAGTTTTAGAATTTAGGGAATTCATTTTATATATTTGCTATTAACTTAAAGGAGACCCTTTGATTCCTCTTGGAGGCCTTAAAGGAACCGAGCAGGGCAAATTCCTAATGACCACTCCATATGTTCTTGTCATTGCAGCTGTTATTATTATGTGATTATTCATATAGTATACGAACATGGATGGGCTGCTCACCAACACGCATTAGCCAGCGTGGTGAGTTTATTGGCTTTTTACATCTGAGTTTAAGATCAAAAAATACCATGGTCTTTCTTCTCAGTGCCTGATAAGGCAGAATGAATGTTTGTGTAAAGGATAAATATTTTCCCAATACATATATACAATTATGACAGACAAAAATAAAGCATGGCCCTTATTCCCAGGAGGCTGTAAAGTCACCAACCAAGGCAGCGGTTGGTGGCCGAAGGTGGAGAGTGCTAAGAATCCCCTGATTGCGGACCCAGGCTGCCATTTGATGACGACTTTTTATTTAGGTACTTACAACTGCAGATCACTTTCAAGTGAAGGAAGATTGGAAGAATTAGAAGAAGAACTCTCTTATATTAAATGGGACATTATTGGACTTTGTGAAGTTAGAAGAAAAGGTGAAGAGACAATTGATTTAAAAAGTGGACATATACTCTATTATAAAGGCACACATATTGGAAATACAAGTGGAGTAGGATTCATTATAAATAAAAAGTGGAAGAACAATATTGTGGAGATTGATGGTGTATCGGACAGAGTGGCAAGATTAGTTATACAACTTAATAGCAGATACCAAATGCAGATAATTCAGGTTTATGCCCCAACAAGTTCTCATAGTGATGAAGTAGTAGAAGATTTTTATATGGATGTACAAAAGGCTTTTGATCAGAGTAAACACCATTTTAAAATTGTTATGGGAGACTTTAATGCTAGAATTGGTAAAAAAATGAAAGATGAAAGTGTCTGTGGGTAATTTTGGTCATGGTAATAGAAATGAGAGAGGACATAGACTTGTGGAGTTTGCAGAAAAAGAAAAACTTTATATTATGAATTCTTTTTTTGAGAAAAATGTTAAAAGGAAATGGACATGGAAGCATCCAAATGAAGGTACAGCAGAAGTGGATTATATTTTGACTAACAGGAAATACATATTTCAAGATTGTAATGTTCTTAATAAATTTAACACAGGAAGTGATCATCGATTAGTAAGGTGTAAGATACGTGTTAATGTAAAACTAGAGAGACAAAAATTATTAAGAAAAACAATATTTACAGTTGATATTCCTAATCTTCAGAAACATTCTAATGAATTTAAATTAGAACTAAATCGATTTCAAGTATTAGTAGATTTTGAACATGATTCAGATTTGAATGAAATTAATATGAAAATAGCTGATACACTTTTGAAAACTGCAACAAAGATAGCTGGTAGAAAGAAACAGCAATTGACCAATAAAATTTCTACTGAGACTAAAGGATTTATGAAGAAAAGAAAGAATATGAAGATATACAAAAATGATGCATTAAAAAGAATTGAATATCTCGAATTTTGTAAAATGGTGCGGAAAAGAGTTGAAAATGATATAAGAAAGTATAACTGTGAACTAGCAAGGAAAGCTGTAGAAGAAAATAAAAGTCTTAAGAATGTAAAACAACATTTTGGTATTGGTAGGAAATTTATATCTGCAATAAGGAAAAAAGATGGAATTATTACTAAAAAGAGGGATGACATTATGAAATTGTTAGAAGATTTTTATCAAGAATTATATAGTAATAAAGAACAAGTACCTCCTATATCTATTACATCTTCCAAATTGCCCAGAATTTTAAATGAAGAAGTGAGACATGCAATTAAATGTATGAAGAAAGGAAAGGCTCCAGGTAATGATGGAATTATAATTGATATATTAAAAGAAGCAGGTGAAGAAATAGAAATTTTTTTAGCAAAGTTATATACCAAATGTCTAAATGATAAAGATGTACCGGATGATTGGAAGAATGCAGTAATAATATTAATATTTAAAAAAGGTGATAAAGAAGATATTAGAAATTACAGACCTATCAGCCTTTTATCTGTTTTATATAAAATTTTTACCAAGATAATTACTACTCGTCTAGAGAGAACATTGGATTTCCACCAACCAAGAGAACAAGCCGGATTTAAAAGTGGTTTTAGTACAGTAGATCATATCCAGGTATTGAGAGAAGTTATAGAAAGGACAAATGAATATGAGTTGCCATTATGCTTAGGATTTGTAGATTATGAAAAGGCATTTGATTCTATAAACATTTCTTCAGTGATTAAAGCATTAGATCATCAAGGTATAGATCCAGGATATTGTCATATTTTAAAGAATATTTATAAAAACACAACAGCAACAATTAGATTACATAATGACACTGGGAAAGTCAACATTGAGAAAGGTGTAAGACAAGATGACTCCATATCTCCAAACCTTTTTACAGCAGTGCTGCATGAAGTATTTTGTGGATTAAAATGGGAAACTAAAGGAGTGAAAGTAAATGGTGATTATTTAAGTCATTTAGATTTCGCAGATGATGTAGTTGTTTTTGCAAATAATGCTTCAGATCTGCAGGAAATGTTGCAGGAATTATCAGATAAAAGTAGGAAAGTAGGACTAAAGATAAATGTTAAAAAGACTAAAGTAATGTTTAATCGATTTGCTCAAAATATGAAAATAAAGATTGATTATGATGAATTAGAAGAAGTTAACAGTTACAAATACCTTGGTCAGATTATTAATACAGATGGAAACATAATGGAGGAAATTAATCATAGAATTAAACTAGGTTGGAGTGCTTTTGGTAGAAATAACTTGATACTAAAAGGAAATATGCCTATGTGTTTGAAAAGGAAGGTTTTTAACAAATGTGTTTTACCAGTTCTTACTTATGGATCTGAGACTTGGACACTTAATAGAAGAGCAATTCAGAGACTTCAGACCACTCAAAGAAGTATGGAGAGATGTATGTTGGGAGTAACAAGAAGAGATCGTAAACGCAATGTATGGGTAAGAGAACAAACAGGTGTTACTGACCTCATTGAAAAAATTAAAAGATTGAAGTGGAGTTGGGCTGGACATATTGTTAGAAGAGATGATAATAGATGGACAATAGAAATTTTAAACTGGATTCCAAGAGATTGTAAAAGACCCAGAAAGAGACCACATGTGAGATGGATGGATGAAATAAGAAAGTGTGCAGGGGTGACGTGGAGAAGAGAAGCTAAAGATCGGAGAAGATGGATTAAACTTGGAGAGACCTTCATCCTGCAGTGGATTGATAATGGTTGATAATGATGATGATGATTTGGAAAATAATTGTAATTTAAAATATACACTTATCAAAATAAAAATTTAAGAATAAGAAAAATGTAAACTGACCTTTTAAATAAGTAATTTGTCTAAATATGCTAAAACACAGGCTACAACTTTTTCTACAGTCGAAAATAATACAATTCTTGTTCTATTTACTTATTTTAAAAACATAATTTTTTGTTATTTCTCTACAACTGTTTTAAAAGTAGTTTTTATATAGCCACCATAGCTATACTGTGGCTTATTAGCCACATGCAATTCTCAGAGATAGTCCAATGTGTGGCTTTCAAAAAAACTTTTGAAAGGAAATCATGATATAATTTATATTAGCATGATGTATTTACATTTTATTTTGAAACAATACATGCCTTTTTTTTAGTGGCATTTTTGTAAAGATTGTTTACATCATCAACTTTGATTATTTTATTGTTACTGCTTCCTGGAAATAAAATACATTCTTCCAACTTATCTGTAAATTATAAGTCAAGTATTTGCTTCTATTGAATACATCAAAAATGTAATTGTGGTTCTATCACAATTTCAGCATATGGCTCTTGTAGACATGAAGTTTACGACCCCTGTTATATAGCATATGTGGCTTATTCCATCCTGGTTAAAAATTAAAGGTGTCTGTGTTTGGAATTTTCATTCTTGAACAAAAAAGGGCAAAATATTTCCTATTTCACAAACAATCATTCCAATCTTAATTTATTTTAAATATTAATAGCGTCTAAATTGCTTCAACAGTTAATGATTTTCTCTCTCCAACCTTTCATCCTAGTCAAATAGGTAGATAAAAATGTGTCTGCAAAATATTTTTCTTTCTCTTTAGAATGCTAATTAAATGTAACAAACATGGAAACATAAAAATGTGGCTCCAATTTTCACAGCCGCATTCATGCACAGACTTCATTTTCTATGATCTTTTAAAAAGGGTGTCTGTAGATTGTTAATAGATAAAGTACAAACAATTGTTAAATTTAATTTTCTAAGTAAGCTTGTTCTATAAATAAATATAATTTACTTTTTATTATTTTATAATAGGCCCTTGATTTTTGCTATATTTTTAATTATTTCAATCTATTACTGATTGATATCATTATCATTATTATTATTTTTTAGTCACTAATAAAAAAAAATTGGGTGGCCAAGTCTTCTGAATTATCAGCTTTATTTTCATCATAAGAAAAAAAACTATACAATGCAATGCACTCTGACTTATTTTTCATAGTCAGGAATCTTTCAGCCATTATGCCCAAAGAAACCTTTTCCATTCCCCATTCTATGTCTTTTCCATATTTTTTTCTATCCTGCTATATCCCATTACCACAGCATAATCTTTGTCAACATCATGGCTTTTATATCTTAAATCCCTCTTATCTTTTCCCAAACCCAGCATAAAAAACAATATTCCACTTTCTGTATAATCAGTTTGTTTATATTTATTTTTCCACAACTTCATTCTTTGTACCCTTTTTGTTTTCAGGCATTTACATTCAATTGACAGATACTTTTATTTGCAGCATCTCTGTCTATCTTGACAATTTAATCTATTGAAGTTTGGTTAAACGGTCTCACATTGTTTTGCAGTGATTGATTCCTATTATGCAACTATGTTTCCTCCACTACTGTTCTATATAATCAAAACCAGCCCTTGATTTCTTAATTCTAATAATAGTATAGTCAGATCCAATGGTCTTATCTTATGAATTTTTTTTTTTATTGTATTTATTCAAACCTTTAACAAGAATCTTTTATGCCTGTAGCATTTATTTATATTTTGTCACATATACTTACAAATCACCCATATAATATTAGAGTTTTTAAACACTAATTCATATTTACTGATTCACATCATTTTGGATTTGCAACTTACTATTGACAAAAACAGATCTCTAGATACAGAGGCAAACATTACAAAAAAAATCCTATAGTAAACTCCTGAGAGTATTTTTTAATGTAGAAGATATGCATTATATGCCAAATTATTTTACCTAAAACTAAAGATCATCATAGTATACAATTTCTGTTTTATTCAATAATAATTATTTTGCTTTAATTTGTTCATTCTCTCTTATCACATTTGTTTAATTCAAACTATTAATAAGTTGATTTCAGTATCAAATAACTCAGTACAATATTTGATGAAAATAATTAGATGCATTTTCTGTATAATTTAAACCAAAAATAAGATATAACTTTCCAGTTGATGACTTTTGTATCTATTGACAATATGCTCATATATCGATCACTTTATTTGATATGTCTGTTATCTTTATTTATTCATGAAAAGCTTTATTCACACTCTCAATATTCATTACCATGGTCTTTCTGTTCTTAGTTACCATTTTCCCACATTGTTTGTGTTTTACTTTTTATTTCTTCTTCAATATCTTGTTTTAAACCTTATTCCACTTTTTCTGAAGGATTGTTGCAAAATCTGCATGAATCTCTGCTATTCTTTTATAAGCCCTTCTTCATTATGTTCCCATTTACTGCATGCCTGTTTCATAAGATTTTCAAAACTTTGTAATCATGGTTTATTTTAGATTTCAAATTTTTTGTCCTGAATAAGTTGGTCAAGCACTACCATGATAATTGATCTTTTGTTGTTAGATTTGTGCCTGTTTGTATTCATATATTCACAAAGAAATTATTCACTAAACATTATTGATAAAAACAGGCATATATTACTCTCCTAAAAATCTATAATATTGTCATACCCTATGTTTACTTAAAGCAGGGGTCCCCAACCCTATGCTTGTGGGCACCATGGCGCCCACAGACCATTTTACGTGTGCCCGCCACTATCCGAACACAATAAAAAATTATATATCTGATACAAATAAATTTGATTTTTAAATTTTTTTATAAATTATTGTATTAGATATTGTAATCAAATTGTAGGGCATACTATACTTTTACAGCGTAAAAATATAAACGTTAATTATATGTTAAAATTTTATTTTTGAAATAAATATTTTTTTGTACATTATGTGTATTATTAACAATATCCAATTATAAATTTACATTGAAAAAATAAATGGTGCCCGCCACCTGGTTGAAAAAATAAATGGTGCCCGCCACTTGGCTGGTATTATAGAATGTGCTCTTAAGTGCAAAAAGGTTGGGGACCCCTGACTTAAAGTATATATTTTTATCAAGTATTCATATTTATTGGTACCCATATACTCTAGATGTTTAAATTTCTTGTGTCCTGAGTTAGGTATCAAAATTATACATAATGATCATATAAACAATAAAATGGAGCAATAAGTAGTAAGGGTGATAAAGATGGTGTCTGATAATTTCTTTACTTTGAGACACCACAAACTATAACAAGATTCATGTAGAATTCAACAACTGTACTTCACTACAAGTAATTAAGCTAGTTAACATCTAGATAAGTGAGTATTACAGAGTAGACTATGAATTTTATTGGATGCCATAAACCTATTCTAATTTGAACTTGAGACTAGATCATGAATATGGATGCTCCTTTTTGTCTATTTCAATGTGATCTACACATGTGAATTGGCACATATACTTAGCGGTCCCTTCTTAACAAATACCTAGCACAATTTCATATTTACATCTGTATTACTATTGCTACTACTATTACTATTAATGATAATAATAATATAAAATATTACACTATTTTTATGCATATAATAATAAGAAAGACAAAAAGAAGGAAGAACAATATTATTCATCTCTCTTGGCTTATTTGGTTGTATAACACACATGAATTTGTAAGACAGGTTATAAAAATAATTTTTAATAAAACTAAAACCAATTGCTTAATAATTAAAAGAAAATTTTATTTATAACAAAAAAACAATGTAAATATTAACCAATAAACAAACTTAATACAATGATTAGAGTAGTAAAATAGTATATTGTGTGTTAAAAGTACTGTATACTTGCAGTTCAATAAACAAAACTTTTTCTATCCTACGGAATGTTTATTAACAAAATCATCATCAACAATCATTATCAATCCATTGCAGAATGAAGGTCTCTCTAAGTTTAATCCATCTTCTCTGATCTTTAGCATCTCTTCTCCACATCACCTGTGCACACTTTCATATTTCATCCATCCATCTATCTCACATGTGGTCTCTATCTGGGTCTTTTACAATCTCTTGGAATCCTGTTTAAGATTTCAATTGTCCATTTATTATCATCTCCTGTAACAATATGACCAGCCCAACTCCACTTCAGGCATTTAATTTTTTTCACTGAGGTCAGTAACACCTGTTTGTTTTCTTACCCATATATAGTGTTTTCGATCTGTTCTTGTTATTCCCAACATGCATCTTTCCATATGTCTGTGAGTGGTCTCAAGTCTCTGTACTGCTCTTCTATTATGTGTCCAAGACTCAGATCTATAAGTAAGAACTGGTAAAACATTTATTTAAAATGTTCTGTTTCAAACACATAGGCATATTTTTTTAATATCAAGTTATTTCTACCAAAAGCACTCCAAGTTTAATTCTATGATTAATTTCATCCACTATGTTTCTATATGTATTATTAATCTGACCAAGATATTTGTAACAGTTAATTTCTTCTAACTCATCACAATCAATCTTTGTTTTCTTATTTTGATAAAATCCATTAAACATTACTTTAGTCTTTTTAACATTTGTCTTTAGTCCTACTTTCATCTGATAACTCCTACAACATTTCCTGCAGCTCTGAAGCATTATTTGCAAAAACAACTACATCATCTGCAAAATCTAAATGACTTAAATAATCTCCATTTACTTTCACTCCTTTAGTTTTCTATTTTAGTCCCCAAAATACTTCTTGCAGTACTGCTGTAAAAAGGTTTGGAGATATGGAATTACCCTGACTTACATCCTTCTCAATGTTGACTTTCCTATTCTTTAAAATATGACAAAATCCTGGATTTATATCTTGATGATTCAATGATTTAATCACTGAAAATTTTTTATAGAATCAAATGCCATTTCATAATCTACAAATCCAAAACATAATGGCAACTCATATTTATTTGTCCTTTCTATAATTTCTCTCAATACCTGGATATGATCTACTGTACTAAAACCACTTCTAAATTCAGCTTGTTCACTTGATTGGTAGAAATCCAATGTTCTCTGTAGACGAGTTGTAATTATCATGGTAAAAATTTTGTATGAAACTGATAAAAGGCTGATAGGTCTGTAATTTCTAATATCTTCATTATCACCACTTTTATATATTAATATTAATACTACATTCTTCCAATCATCTGATACATCTTTAACATTTAGACATTTGGTATACAACTTTGCTAAAAAAAATTATTTCTTCACCTGCTTCTTTTAATATATCAATTATAATTACGTCATATCATGAAGCCTTTTCTTTCTTCATACATTTAATTCCATGTCTCACTTCTTCATTTAAAATTCTGGGCAATTCAAAAGATGTAATACATATAGAAGATACTTGTTCTTTGTTACTATATAATTCTTGATAAAAGCCTTCTAACCATTTCATGATGTCATCTCTTTTTTTAGTAATAATTGCATCTTTTTTTCTTATTGCAGACATAAATTTCCTACCAATACCAAAATGCTGTTTTACACTCTTGAAACTTTTATTCTCTTCTAAGTTCTTTTTGCTAATTCACAGTTATACTTCCTTATATCATTTTCAACTTTTTTCTGCACCAATTTACAAAATTTGGAATATTCATTTTTTTTAATGCAGTTTTTAAAAGTGTATCGGTTATTTTCATATTAATTTCATTGAAATCTGAATCATGTTCAGAATCTACTAATACTTGAAACCGATTTCTATCTTCTAATTTAAATTCATTGGAATGTTTCTAAAGATTAGGAATATCAATTGTAAATATTATTTTTCTTAACAATTTTTGTCTCTAATTTCTCATTAACATGTATCTTACATCTTACTAATCAATGACCACTTCCTGTGTTAAATTTATTAAGAACATTGCAATCTTGAATATTTTTGTTAATCAAAATATAATCCAATTCTGCTGTACCTTCATTTGGATGCTTCCATGTCCATTTTCTCTTAACATTTCTCTCAAAAAAAGAATATATAATATAAAGGTTTTTTTTGCAAACTCCACAAGTCTATGTCCTTTCTCATTTCTATTACCACAACCAAAATTACCTACAGCACTTTTTTCTTTCATTTGTTTACCAATTCTTATATTAAAGTCTGCCATAACAATTTCAAAATGGTGTTTACTCTGATGAAAAGCCTTTTGAACATCCATATAAAAATCTACTACTACTTCATCACTATGAGACCTTGTTGGGGCATAAACCTGAATTATCTGCATTTGGTATCTGGTATTAAGTTGTATAACTAATCTTGCCACTTTATCCGATACACGACCAATTTCCACAACATTGTTCTTCCGCATTTATTTATAATAAATCCAATACCACATGTATTTTAAATATTTGTACCTTTATAATAGAGTATATGTCAACTTTTTAAATCAATTGTCTCTTCACCTTTTTTTCTAACATCACAAAGTCCAATAATGTCCCATTTAATATAAAACAGTTTTTCTTCTAGTTTTGCAATCTTTCTTCATTTGAAAGTGATCTGCAGTTGTAAGCACCTAAATAAAAAGTCAACATTAAATGGCAGCCTGGGTCTGCAATCAGGGGATTCTTAGCACCATATGCCTTTGGTTACCAACTGTTGCCTTGGTTGGTAACTTTACAGCCTTTTACAAATAAGGGCCATGATTTATTTTTGTCTGTCATAATTGTATATATTGGAAAAATACTTATCATTTACACAAACATTCACCTGACTTATCAAGCAACTGAAAAAAAAGGTTGTGGTGTTTCTTGATCTTAAACTCAGAGGTAAAAAGCCAATAAAGTCACCACAGTGTCTAATGTATGTTGGTGAGCAGCCCATCCATGTTCAATACTATATAAATAATCGCATAATAATAACAGCTGCAACAACAAGAATGTATGGAGTGGGCATGAGAAATTTGCCCTGCTCGGTTTCTTTAAGGCCTCCAAGAGGAATCAAAGGCTCTCCTTTCAGTTAATACCAAACTCCTTTCTGCAGCATACTAACAAAATATGAGTTATTATATGTTATATACATTGTGTGTAAGGATGGCTTGGAACAAAATACAGTGTACTTTGCAGCTCCATTGTAATATCTTAGATTTGAAATTTTTATGGATTTATGATGCAAATAATTTAAAAAGTAAAATAAATACAATGTAAATTATAAACAGTGAGGATTGCCAATTCCTCTACAAGCTTTATGATAAATGCTTAGCCAGAGCCAGCACTTAAAATATTTCTGTCAGGAACCCCTCCCCAAACCCCTGACCATGGTTTCATGCTTTGACACTCCTCAGAGAGGTGTCAGGGTAGTTCAGCTGGCTCTGGCTAAGCATTTATCATAAAGTTTGTAGAGGAATTGGCAATCCTCACTGTTTATAACTAACAAGCTTAAGAGATAGGGTCATGTGATCTATGAATTGATCTATGACTTTTATTTTGACTATTTACAATGTAAATTAGCTTCAAATATGTGTGGTTTTGTTTCAGGAATTGTCAGTGATGAGCATTGGGGTTCCTAGCAACATCACTGTTAAAACAAATTTGAAGCTACTTTACAACTTGTTTCCATAAAACATATATATTAAATACAACTTATGATTACACTAGTAATGATAAACAAAATAGAAAATCATATAACATTGCAATACTAGTCATAAAAACAACAAGATGTTATCAAAATTCTCTTCCAGACCATGGATTCATCTCTTAACAAATAGACCCTCTTATTACAAACCCATTTAGCCTTGAACATTATTACACTTATTATTTAAATAATAGTTTCAGTGCAATTAGAAATTTATAACTGTGGTCTGTATTGTTGCAATTGACTATTTATTAGTGTGCATTCAGAGTTGGTTATATTTACCTGTTTAAAGGGGTTTATTTAAACTTTTTTGTATCAATAATTTTAATCTCAGTGGTCAAGTTGCAATCTTTAGTGTTTATATAAATATAGAGGATTTGACTTCAGACTTTCAAGCCACTTCACTATCCCCACTATCTCATACTACTAATGCATATGACCACACACATGCAGAAAGGATAAGCAATCACCAATATATGTATTTCAGGCTAAACCAACACTCATCGGTTGGTCCACATTACCATCTCCCATATACATATATAATCAGTGCTCAGTTTATATTAAGATATATATAAGTACATTGACCATAAATAAAGGTAAGATTCCATTTTTATTATAAAAAGCTTGCCTTCGCAACAGCTTGAATTTGTTAGTTATTATTGATATTGGAATTGCCCAAGTTATTACAGGTTTTTAATTATATATATATATATATATATATATATATATATATATCACATGACCTATATAGCTTGTATTACCAATATGTAATATATAAAGAGCCTGCTACTAGCTCTAAACAAGCTTAATTATTTTATTTTTTATGATAAATGCTACAAGAGAAAATACATGAAGCTTTTATCTATGATGGTCCCCATCCCCAGACCAGTTTCAAGCTATGGCTCTCATCAGAGAGGAGCTAGGACATAAGATTCAAAATATTAACTCAAGCCAAGCATTTATCTAATTCTTAAATATTAAGAAAAAGATCCAAATCTTCAGACACCTACATGTCTTCAAATTCAGCTCTGTATATATTACATATTGGTAATACAAGCTATATAGGTCATGTGATATATGACTGATTTTTACTATTATAATTTTGCTATTAGGGCTTTGGCTATATTTAATTGCTAAGCCTATTAGTATATGGGATCTCTGAATTTAGTTCAGGCTCATATAGTTTCTTTGGTTAAATAGCTGAATTTGAAGACATGTAGATGTCTGAAGATTTGGATCTTTTTCTTAATATTTAAGAATTAGATAAATGCTTGGCTTGAGTTAATATTTTGAATCTTATGTTCTAGCTCCTCACTGATGAGAGCCATAGCTCGAAACTGGTCTGGGGATGGGGACCATCGTAGATAAAAGCTTCATGTATTTTTTCTTGTAGCATTTATCATAAAAAATAAAATAATTAAGCTTGTTTAGAGCTAGTAGCAAGCTCTTTATATATATAAAATAAAATAATATCTCATAATTCACTTCAGAATAATCACAATTTTTAGCATCACTTCATGAGATTGATGACATCAAATTCAAGACTTGTCATCAGTGTTTCCTGACTTTCCTTATTAATTCACTCTTTTGATAACACCTGCTTTGTCAAATAATATTTTAGGAACTGTATTGAGTTCATGAAGATACAAATCTGAGTTATGATATTTATTTTTCAGTGTACTTTCTTTTATACCACATTTATATTCCCCTGAATAAATGACTTATTCTTACAAACCAGTATTGATGACTTACATGGTAAAGAAATAAACTCTTTATTCTCACTAACAATTACATTTTTATTGTTATCAAGCCTATATATATATTTTTATTAAATATATTTTTAATAAATTCATGATTATAATCTAAATCAATATAGTCAGAAGCAAATTGACTTCTCTGAATATAAACATTATTTTCAAAATTATTGCCTCTTCTATTCCTATAATAAAAAGTCAATAATAAAAATTTTGTATTAGTAAAAGTTTCTTAATTTTTTTGTTTAATAGACTAACAATAAAATAAAACATTAACTTCTATCAACACTTAAATGTAGAATTTTTAATTTAACAAACTGAGAGATACTCTTGTCAATAGAATAATTAATATTAAAATCAAAAGCATTTAATCTATTATAAAAATCCTTCAATTTATCAATTTGAATAATGAACAAACCATCATCAACATACCTAACAAATAATTTTAAAAAAACAATCATTATAATAATTAAAAAGCAAGTCATATATAACGAGACGTTACTTTCAATAAGCTTGTAGTTACAAAAATTCACACAGAGAGCGTACCAATAGCTCAAAAAAAGCTTGTTTGAGCTATTCCTATGCTCTCTGTGTACAATCATTATAACCATTTCATTGTACATTTTTAATTTTAGTTTTATTAAATTTTACTATTGTAAATAAGCATTTATTTTATATAGCGCATGTTTATAAATTGTAATACATCAAAGATCAGCCTTTCAAGCTACTGTGCATATGCTTTTTACGAGTATTATTAATAATAAATGAATACTTTCACTCCCAACGCAAGATATAGTATTTAAGAAAGAATAAAATTAATCACTTATTCTTTCCAACCCAAATGCATATTTGTGGGTAAATCTTTAGTACTGGAAGTGAAAGCGTGAAGATAGACCACTCACTTTAAATTACTGTTTACAATGTCTGAATGAATGATGTCAACGAAATTATCTAGAATTTACCAGACATTGTAAACAGTAATTTAAAATGAGTGGTCTAACCACATGATTTCACTTCCAGTACTTAAGATTTGCCCATATATAAGTATTTGGGTTGGAAAGAATAAGTGATTCATTTTATTCTTTCTTAAATAGTATATCTCGTGTTGGAAGTGAAAGTATTCATTTATTATTATTAACACTCAAAAAAAGCATATGCACAGAAGCTTGAAAGGCTGGTCTTTGATGTATTAAATTTTACTATTAAAAATTGTTTTGAGAAATGTATAAATTACTTATGCCAATATTTTTGTCTAATAGTCCAAGGCCAGGAAAAAGTAATATAAATGATATGATACAAAATAGAATTCTGTTTAGTTATTCACTGCAAATCTATGTGATGCAATGCAGTAAAAATCAGTAAATCTACAGTTCTAACCTTCTCTTAAGCAAATAAAAAACTGATTCCACCAGCAATTTGAAATGAAATGAAATAAAATATTAAGTAAATTAATCAGGAAATATAACTGTATTCAAGAAATATCCAAATTCACACGTGAACAAAGTAAATCATATATAGTTTGATTAACTAATGCATTATTCTGTGAATGTAGACAACCTAATCAAATGATAAATGTTACAATATATATCTATTAAGAGAATATTTCTAGTAATATATAATAATATAAAAATACATAAATTGAAATCAAAAGTCTGAATTATAAAAGATGATTAATATTAATGATAAATATCTTTATTAAAACAAACAAAAACATTAAATGATAATTATAAATTATTAATAAACATGGAAGGAAAGTGCATGCACCCACCCAGACAATAATGTTAATCAAATAATTAAAACAGTTCATATTACAATTGTCTTTTTTAAGCTATAAATGAAATAGACTCTTGAAGAATAAATAAATGAATGTCTCTTTATTGGTAAGAGAAGTTTATAAATTAAGTTTAGTTTGCAAACATATTGAATCAGTTAGGGTATGAATAAAATTTTACTGATAAATTCCATGGGTTTACATAGATCATTGATTATTATATCATGCATGGTTTTTGGGACAAAGAGCTTAGTGGTAATTAACTTCGATTTTATTCTGTACAGATTTTCACATTTCTTTTTTATAGTAAGGTAAGTCTAGACTGAAAGCTTTTGAGGTGACCTTTTTATGAGATAGTGTCTGCAAAAACTCTGGTTTTTTCTCGTATCTGACAAATTGTTTCACTGATGAGTAGTCTTGGGTGGAGGCATTTTATTGTGGCTGAGAAAATAAAAAAATTGCAATTAGTCTTTGTCCACTTAGTCCAACCAGAACCAGAGAAAACCACTAGCAACAGACTTCATTAAAGATGTCCACTTTTATCTTTATATTGCAATCAGTTTGAGATCTTTATACATATATTTTCATCTTTTGTTTTTCTTATCAGGTTATAAGTTGATAATCTTGTACTTTCCTTTTTTGCTTTTTATCTATAAAGTCTTTTTGGTTCTATAAATCTTTTTGGTGCCATCTGTAATTATCTGTAAAACTCTGAATCATTCGCATTTGAAATTCTTTCTTTTATTTATCTGGATTTACAATCTCCATACATTTCTATTCCTTCCAATTTTAATTCTGTTTTAATTAAATGGATAATACAAAACACACTAATAACTTTCATTGTATGTATATAAAAATGAATTATACTTAAAAAAACTCGTGTATATTGAATGATTTTTTAATTTAATTTTTTTTTAGCTTTTAAATATTATCAACTGAAAATACTTGTACCATCATCATCATTATCAACCATTATCAATCCACTGCAGGATGAAGGTCTCTCCAAGTTTAATCCATCTTCTCCGATCTTTAGCTTCTCTTCTCCACATCACCCCTACACATTTTCTTATTTCATCCATCTATCTTACATGTGGTCTCCTTCTGGGTCTTTTACAATCTCTTGGAATCCAGTTTAAAATTTCAATTGTCCATCTATTATCATCTCTTCTAGCAATATGTCCAGCCCAACTCCACTTCAATCTTTTAATTTTTTCAATGAGGTCAGTAACACCTGTTTGTTCTCTTACCCATACATTGCGTTTTCGATCTCTTCTTGTTACTCCCAACATACATCTCTCCATACTTCTTTGAGTGGTCTGAAGTCTCTGTATTGATCTTCTATTAAGTGTCCAAGTCTCAGATCCATAAGTAAGAACTGGTAAAACACATTTGTTAAAACCTTTCTTTTCAAACACATAGGCATATTTCCTTTTAATATCAAGTTATTTCTACCAAAAGCACTCCAACCAAGTTTAATTCTATGATTAATTTCCTCTATTATGTTTCCATCTGTATTAATAATCTGACCAAGGTATTTGTAACTCTTAACTTCTTCTAATTCATCATAATCAATCTTTATTTTCATATTTTGAGCAAATCGATTAAACATTACTTTAGTCTTTTTTAACATTTGTCTTTAGTCCTACTTTCCTACTTTCATCTGATAACTCCTGCAACATTTCCTGCAGCTCGGAAGCATTATTTGCAAAAACAACTACATCATCTGCGAAATCTAAATGACTTAAATAATCTCCATTTACTTTCACTCCTTTAGTTTCCCATTTTAATCCACAAAATACTTCTTGCAGCACTGCTGTAAAAAGTTTTGGAGATATGGAGTCACCTTGTCTTACACCTTTCTCAATGTTGACTTTCCCAGTATCATTATGTAATCTAATTGTTGCTGTTGCATTTTTATAAATATTCTTTAAAATATGACAATATCCTGGATCTATACCTTGATGATCCAATGCTTTAATCACTGAAGAAATGTTTATAGAATCAAATGCCTTTTCATAATCTACAAATCCAAAACATAATGACAACTCATATTCATTTGTCCTTTCTATAACTTCTCTCAATACTTGAATATGATCTACTGTACTAAAACCACTTTTAAATCCAGCTTGTTCTCTTGGTTGGTGAAAATCCAAGGTTCTCTGTAGACGAGTTGTAATTATCTTGGTAAAAATTTTATATAAAACTGATAAAAGGCTGATAGGTCTGTAATATCTAATATCTTCTTTATCACCTTTTTTAAATATTAATATTATTACTGCATTCTTCCAATCATCCGGTACATCTTTATCATTTAGACATTTGGTATATAACTTTGCTAATATTTTTTCTGTTTCTTCACCTGCTTCTTTTAATATATCAATTATAATTCCATCATTACCTGGAGCCTTTCCTTTTTTCATACATTTAATTGCATTTCTCACTTCTTCATTTAAAATTCTGGGCAATTTGGAAGATGTAATAGATATAGGAGGTACTTGTTCTTTGTTACTATATAATTCTTGATAAAAATCTTCTACCAATTTCATAATGTCATCCCTCTTTTTAGTAATAATTCCATCTTTTTTCCTTATTGCAGATATAAATTTCCTACCAATACCAAAATGTTGTTTTACATTCTTAAGACTTTTATTTTCTTCTACAGCTTTTCTTGCTAGTTCACAGTTATACTTTCTTATATCATTTTCAACTCTTTTCCGCACCATTTTACAAAATTCGAGATATTCAATTCTTTTTAATGCATCATTCTTGCATATCTTCATATTCCTTCTTTTCTTCATAAGTTCTCTAGTCTCAGTAGAAATTTTATTAGTCAATTGCTGCTTTTTTCTACCAGCTATCTTTGTTGCAGTTTTTAAAAGTGTATCAGTTATTTTCATATTAATTTCATTCAAATCTGAATCATGTTCAAAATCTACTAATACTTGAAACCGATTTGTAAGTTCTAATTTAAATTCATTAGAATGTTTCTGAAGATTAGGAATATCAACTGTAAATATAGTTTTTCTTAATAATTTTTGTCTCTCTAGTTTTACATTAACATGTATCTTACCCCTTACTAATCGATGATCACTTCCTGTGTTAAATTTATTAAGAACATTACAATCTTGAAATATGTATTTCCTGTTAGTCAAAATATAATCCAATTCTGCTGTACCTTCATTTGGATGCTTCCATGTCCATTTCTTTCTAACATTTTTCTCAAAAAAAAGAATTCATAATATAAAGTTTTTCCTTCTCTGCAAACTCCACAAGTCTATGTCCTCTCTCATTTCTATTACCATAACCAAAATTACCTACAACACTTTCATCTTTCATTTGTTTACCAATTCTAGCATTAAAATCTCCCATAACAATTTTAAAATGTTGTTTACTCTGATCAAAAGCCTTTTGTACATCCATATAAAAATCTTCTACTACTTCATCATTGTGAGAACTTGTTGGGGCATAAACCTGAATTATCCGCATTTGATATCTGCTATTAAGTTGTATAACTAATCTTGCCACTCTGTCTGATACACCATCAATCTCCACAATATTGTTCTTCCACTTTTTATTTATAATGAATCCTACTCCACTTGTATTTCCAATATTTGTGCCTTTATAATAGAGCATATGTCCACTTTTTAAATCAATTGTCTCTTCACCTTTTCTTCTAACTTCACAAAGTCCAATAATATCCCATTTAATATAAGAGAGTTCTTCTTCTAATTCTTGCAATCTTCCTTCACTTGAAAGTGATCTGCAGTTGTAAGTACCTAAATAAAAAGTCGTCATCAAATTGGCAGCCTGGGTCCGCCTCCAGGATATTCTTAGCACCCTCCGCCTTTGGCCACCAACCGCTGCCTTGGTTGGTGACTTTACAGCCTCCTGGGATTAAGGGCCATGCTTTTGTCTGTCATAATTGTATAATTGGGAAAAATCTTTATCATTTACACAAACATTCATTCTGCCTTATCAGGCACTGAGAAGAAAGACCATGATGTTTCTTGATCTTAAACTCAGAGGTAAAAAGCCAATAAACTCACCACGCTGGCTAATGTGTGTTGGTGAGCAGTCCATCCATGTTCGTATACTATATGAATAAACATATAGTAATAACAGCTGCAACGACAAGAACGTATGGAGTGGACATTAGGAATTTGCCCTGCTCGGTTCCTTTAAGGCCTCCAAGAGGAATCAAAGGGTCTCCTTTCAGTTAATAGTAAACTCCTTTCTGCAGCCAAATGTGTATATATACACATTTAAATTAATAAATGTATAAAACTAGATGAAACTCTTACAGCAATAGATTACTCCCACTATTACAGTTTCAACAGAGTTACTTCTGTTTAAAAACTTAAGTCTGCATCTTAGATTAAAAATGCATGATTGAGATTTGGGTTATTAAACACAAATATCACTGTTGAAATCACAGCAGTTGGTTGTATTATATTAAAATACATATATAAGAACTTATTTATACTCTATATACAGTATTAAAATCTTGAAAACACATACATTTGTATAGAGTGCCGTGATTATATTAAATATAAAATAAACCATTTATCAATTACTATTACATTTCTGTATGTAATGTACTCTAATTTATAATTAATATTTTTTTCATGAGATAAATTTGGACTTTTGGTTCTTGGTTCATAATATTCATAAAAATTATGACCATGCCCGCACACATTTTCCTATAAAAGCTTTCAATTTAGCACCTTCCCCCTTCCCATTATACATATCAATTATTTTTAAATAAAATAATAAAGAAATTAAAATTGTCGACTAATTATTATTGGCAAGGTAATTGTTATCCTGCATTTGTTAAAATAAAAATGAATTAATTATAATCATTCTGATTCCGAATAATTTAATCTATTTTGTAATATAGGTTTATGAGCACAGACTTTCACATGACCCACCACTCTCCACTCTATCTAATAACACTGATACACTCAAGCACATATATGCTGAAAAGATAAATGATCACCAATATTCGTATTTCATGCTAAACCAGCAATCATCAGTTGGTCCAGATTGTCATCTCCCACACATATATACTATAAGTGCTCAGATATATATGTATCAGGGTTATTAGATAGAGTGGTGGGTCATGTGAAAGTCTCTGCTCATATACCCTATATTACATATATAGACACATGGTATATATTAAGCCTGTGTTTCAGTTATTAATCTATTTTGATATATATACGTGTGTGTGTGTAAAAATTGATTAATAAAAAAGTTAATAAAATTATAAAATTATTTTTTTCCCTCAGTGTGTTTTATTTTAATTTCAATTTTTTTTTGTGTGTATTTAATATAATTTCTGCTGTTTTCACAATTTTGATTTTCTACAAAAACATAATTTAATTATTTTGCTATACAATTTTCTGGAGTTAATAACATAAATGCACATAATGTAATTTTGTTCGAAGTGACTCAACTATCAACCAAGAGAGTTGGTGATTATTTATCTTTTCAACATATATGTGTTCAAGTGTATCAGTGTTATGAGATGGTGTGGAGAGTGGAAGGTCGTGGTCGTGTGAAAGTCTGTGCTCATATACCATATATATATATAGACACAGGTATATGATAAGCCTGTGTGTTTCAGTTATTAGTTAATAAACTGTTTTGAAATGAAATGAAAAAATGTCTGCTTATTCAGGTTAATTACGGATTATACAAGAAAAAATAAAAAGTCAAAGCCAGTAATTGTTCAACTTGATATTTCAGCTACTTTCGATTCAGTCAGAATTCCTCACCTAATACATCTCCTAAGTGGTCTGAACATTCCTACAGGTATAATTAATATCATTACTAACCTTCTATTCAACAGACATATTATCATTTCACTAAATGGTAAAATTTCAAACTCATTCACACCTACCAAGTCGATTCCACAGGGCTCTCCTCTTAGTCCCCTGTTCTTCATTCTTTATATAAATCCATTCCTTAAATCATTAGAGATGAATCTTCCTGGATTGTACATTCCTGGTATCAATAAATCCATTCAGCACATATCCTACATAGATGATGTGGCAGTGTTCTTACCATTTAGAAAGTTTATCCTGAAACTGATTCAAATTATGGACAATTTCACCATAGAGTCAGATCTTGCATTTAACCTTAGAAAATCTGCTATATGGAGGCTTTCATCTGGAAAATCAATTCCATCCCTTTTCACAGCGATGCCACAAAAATTTTTGGGCTTACCAATGAGTCTCCCTCATGCAGCAATGAGGAAATTAATAGAAGACACCATCATGAATTCTGCAAGGAAAATAATTGATTCTCTTTCAAAAGTTTATACTTCATTATTTGCAAAAGCAGTCCTTCTCAACATGTTATTGTTCCCCAGAATTTCTTACTATATGCCATTCATTAAATTCTCATCAATATTTATCAAGAATATAAACTCTTTTTGTTCTAGACTAATGTGGAAGGGTAAAACTGTTGCTATTAGCTTAAGAAAAGTTCAGAGACCAACAAAACTTAATGGTTTATCAATGCACTCACTTCAGGTTCTTTATCTACATAAATCAAATAACCTCATTATAAGACTTAATGGGATTTTCCTGATGACTTGCCTTTTCTATATATTCATCCTACAGATACACAACCTCCAATTAATGATGGTTGGCTGACACAAGTCTTAATTGACATTGCAAAGATTCTCACACCTTTAACTCAAATGAAACCAATGAAACTTCGTTATTGTGATGCCTATCTTCTTTTGTTTTCACTAATTATCCCAGATCCTAACATTCTCACCTGTACAAACTTTGCCATTATAAAGAAATATAAAAGATGGATTCTAGGGCCAAAATATTTGGACTTCCTTCTAAAGTTAAATATCATTGCCCTTCCCACAAGACATTTTCTTGTGATGTACAGAGGTATTTCATCTAGGTGCTCACTCTGCCATAGGGAGGATGATACCATATTTCACATTTTCAACAATTTTTCATCTCTTCAGGACTGTAGAATATTGATTAATCAAATTTATATACCAAAATATCCAATTATCAACACACCCATAGAAGGTATTGCCTCTGGGGATTTTGCAACTATAAGAAGTGCCACTTTCATTACTTTTTGTCTATGATTTGTCAGATGCATTCTGATCTTCAAGTTAGTTTTGCCTGATCAAAAATTAATTTTTCTACAAAAATTAAAAGAAATCAAAGAAAGAGATTTGAAGTCAGCTCCTCACTTTGGGGTGAATTCCACATGGAATCTTGTTAATGTTGGTCATTTTTCTCTGGAGGAGTGAGTTTTTGCTATTTTTTTCTTTTGTTATATACATAGTTGAATAGACCTGTTTTTGATAAAAAAAAAAGACAAAATTCACTCATGCTTAATTATTATTGTATTCAAAATTATATTTGATATTGTATTTTGTTTTTTATTTTTTCTGATTCTACATTTCTTCATATGTCAAACATAATTTTATATGTAAATGTAGTAATTAACAATATGGTCATTTATGCATATATTAAATGTTATGGAAGTCAACTATTCTTTACACATAACCAATATTTTTATGCTTAAATTGAGAGCTTTACTTAAATTTTAGCCTGACTTCCGGAATATTTCATGTGTATATAAATTTCCAATCAATTATTTTATCTAATAGAGTTTCACTGTTGCAGATAGTAAAAAATGAGAAACTTTCTAGTCCTGTGATATATAATATAAACTTGTGCAAATCATAGGCTAATTTAAAAATGAGGCTCACAATAAAGTCAAACTTTAAATTCAAGCACAGTCAATAAATATCGGTTTAATTAAAGAATAATCTCTAAGCATAGGTGAATCATCTATGCATTGCAAAACATTTCTTGATGGGAGAGTGCATGTATATTTTATAGTTCATGTATGAACAAAGTTGTTATCAACAATATTCCATCATCATCATTTTTATCCTTCATTCATTCACTGCAGAATGAAGGGCTTTCCGAATTCAATCAATCTCCAATTTCTAGCCTCTCTTCTTCACATTACTAGCACACTTTGTTATTTTATGTATTCATTTCACATGCAGACCCTTTATGAGTTTTTGCAATCTAGTTTAAGATTTGGCACTGCTCTTATTATTATTTTTGTTAGCAGTATATATAGCTCAACTCCACTTGTCTTAATTCTTAACAATGTCAGTAGCACCTTTTCTTTCAACCAAGTATTTTGTGATCACTTCTTTTTACTTTTAATTGACTTGTTTCTACTATAATGAATTGTTTTAGACTATATCTGAACATTTGATTTCAAATGTTTCTTGATTATTCAACCATATATTCTAAATCGTTTTTTTCTATTTTGATTGCTGAACTGTACAAATCATGATAATTTTAACATTTGATTATATGGATTAGTGCTTTTGGTTTTCATAGGTTATCAGGGTGCTGAAACATGAGGGATACTATTCAATATGCAATTTTATTGGATACATTACTCTATGTACATCTTTGATTGCTCTATACATCTAGAATTAGATTGTGGTATTACACATAATGCAAATCATCTGGTTATTTACATATATATATATTAATGTTCTTCATTTTGAAAAGTAATGAAATGCAAATCATCTGGTTATTTACATATATATATATTAATGTTCTTCATTTTGAAAAGTAATGAAGAATTTTTTATGCAAGGCATTGAAAATCCTGAAGATTTGCAATGTGATTTTGAATTTAGCAATTATTATGACATTGGATTGTTACTCCTCATATGGAATGTGCTTTTAGTTTTATCATTTGATTTCTATCAGTAGTTAAGAACCTCATGGATTAAGGCTTCTAGTTTTTTATAAGTTGTCTGGAAGCTGAAACATGATGGACAAAACTCAAGTTCCCAAAAGAATTCAACTGTGATTTGAACATTGGATTAGGGCTACTGTATCACTCATCTTTGTGGTCTTGAGAACTGAGTCAGTAGCTTGGAAAGCTCCCAGGGATTTCATCCGGATCTTGGAGAGGGCTAAGATGTGGGTGTATTGGGTTCTAGCATGGGCATTAGATGAGAGAGTCTGAAAATTGAGGTTTCTGGGGCATGGATTCCAGTTCTTATAGGAAGCTGGGATGTGGGTGCTATGGGGATTAGTACAGGTTTTGTCTTTCTTGTCTTGCATGGCAGTGGAGATGATGTGATGCATTGTGGTTTTGATCTCTTTGTTCTCTATGTGATTCAAGGATTACTTATTAGAATATGTGATAATCTATAGATGGTATATGATGTAAGCATGTAAGATTTAATTTTTTTATTAGTGCTGCAGTGTTGCTTGTCTTGGCTGTGAAGATGATAGAGTCTCATGCTTGGATGACTCAGACCAAAGAGTTCTACTATGGTTTAAACTTCAAATTGGGGCTGCTGTGTTATTCATCTTTGGCATCTGGATGGCAGGGTCTGATGCTTGGAAGGTCTTGTAGGCCTGGGTTTTGGTGGGGATCTGGGTACTGTGGGGATTAGTAAGGGCATTGGATGAGAGATACTGAGCTTTGAAAGTGCCCTGAGGCTTAGTTCCTAGTCCTTCACAGGGGACTGGGACATGGGTGCTGCAGGTATTAGTATGGCTTTTTTCGCATCTTCTTGATGGTGAAAATGATGTGATTCTTGGTAGTTGTGACCTATCTAGTTGCCATTGAAGTCAGGGATTACCTAGGAGACTATGAGAGGAACTAGGAATAGCAAAATGTATTCATATAGAATTTAAGATTTTTCTGTTCACTTGGTAAATAGAGTTCTGCATTGTAAATCATACTTTGAAACTTGTATTTCACTAGATATAACATGTAAATTTAAAGATTAATAATGTTAATAAATCTTATTTTGAAAGTAATAGGCATCTCTCCATACTTCATTGAGTGGTCTGAGTTTTTGTATTACTGTTCTGTGAAGTGTCCAAGATCTCAGATCTGTAGATAAGAATTGGTAACACATTTATTAAAACCTTTCTTTTCAAATTTAATATTAAATTCTTTGTACCAAAAAACATTCAAACAAGCTTAATTCTATTATTAATTTTATTCATTATATCTCGATCTTTAACAATAATGTATAACATATTTGGAGTTGTTAACTTCTAACTCACCATTATCAATTTTTTTTGAGAAAATCAATTGAACATTACTTTAGACTTTTAACATTTATCTTTAATCCTATTCTCTTAATTTTTATTTGATAGCTATTGTTTGCAAAAACAATTGTCATGTGCAAAATTTAGATAACTTACTCTCTTAAGCATCACATTTTAATCCATCAAATAAATTTGTAAAACTGCTGTAAAATGTTTTGGACATATGGAATCGCTTTTTTGCACACCCTTTTTGATGTTAATGTTTTTAGTATCATTATGTTATTTCTGTTGAATTTTTATAAATATTCTTCAGAATATGATAACATATCTTGGTGATCCAATGCTTTAATTATTGAATAAATGCATATGAAGTCAAATGTCTTTTTGTAATCTACAAACTAAAAGCGTAAAGGCAACTCATATTTATTTGTTATTTCTATAGCATCTCTCACGATTTGGATGCGATCCACTATATTTGAACCTCTTTTAAAGCCATCTTGATTTTTTTGCTTTGTTAACATCTAAAGTTCACTGATAGACAAGTTATATTTACTTTGATAAAATTTTTGTATAAAACTGATAAAATATTGATAGTTCTGTAATTTCTAATATCTTTTTCATCACCTTTTAAAAATATTAATGTTAATACTGCAGTCTTCCAATATCTGGTACATCTTTATCATTTAGATATTTGGTTTATAACTTTGGCAAAAAAATATATTTCTTTACCTGTTTTTTTTAAAATATTGATTATAATTCGATTATTACCTGGAGATTTCCCTTCTTCATAAATTTAATTTCATGTCTCACTCTTTATTTAAAATTCCGAGCAATTCACAAGATATAGTAATTGTAGGAGATACATTTCCTTGTTTTTTTATGGCTAAATTCATATCTGTGTAAATAAAATAATGGTATCAAGATTTCCAATTATTTGTGACTGAAAATAAAGTTTTAAATGCGTGAAGTGGAGAATATAAAAAACCATCTTGAATTTTGTTAAAATAAATATTTATATTTTTAAACTTTAATCCAGTTGTTCAAATATCCTTAATAATATTTATGAATGTTTTTAACTTATCATGGGTTCACTCTCTCTCATCACTCTCACCAGTTGAGTTCTCATGAAAAACGTTGTAGCAATGGGCCGGGATGGAATGAATTTATGTAGTATTGCCATGGGTGTTGTCCATAGTGTTATAGATTTGGGGAATGGGCAAATAGGTTACAATTCATGATTGCTCCTGACCTGTGTATCTCAGGCATATTGGATTTGGTGTACTTTTGCTTAGATTCTAAATTTTCGACTGGTACAATAAATATATTTGTAAAATTATGTTTCCACAACATTTTGTGAAAGAAATAAAGATATTTTTCATAAAATATATTGTAATTATTATGCCGATGTTACATTGTAATACTTTTGGACACCAATATGTGGATGCTCATACATGCACTTATATACACTTATAAATACATATAGTATTGAAATAAAGAAGGAAGGAATGAAATATACATGAGCTAATATATTCATTTACTTACCTTTCTTTTTGTTCCAAAATAAATTATTTGTAGATTCATTATGAAGATGATTTTAAAAAAATTAAAAATAAAGAAAAAAAAGGTTTTTTTATGTAAATGACGTCAAAAAAATATTTTCTCTGTCTCCTACTCTTGCTAGAAGTAGGGTAGGAGATAAAATGAATTATCTATCAATTTAAAACTATAGAAAAAGTGTACTTTTATAACTACTTTAATTTATTAAAGGTCATAAAAATACTTTTTATATTTGGATTTTATGTAATATGGAGTACTAAACGATAAAAAATAGCTCATTAAATATAATTTGTCCAAACTTCAAACACTTTTTAGCAAACTCTTTATTTGTACATACACAGACACCTACATTTTGACTGACCTGCAGTCTTCTTCAGAGCTATTATATAATAAACAAAAAAAATAAAAATAAAAAACATAACTATATAATAACACTATAAAACATTTTAAACAATAAAAAACTAAAAACAACATAATATATATACATTAAAAAACTGAAATAAATAACCAAACCTAAATAAAACAATTAATATAAAATAAAATGCACTACATAAATAGAAAATTAATTATACATGTGTATTCCTAACTTTATACATATATACATTCAAGGACAACTATTAATCTGAAAAATTATCTATTTTATTATTATTAACAATCTACTAATTATCTCTATTCTTCATAAACCCAATTTTTATGATTAATAACTAAAAGTCTTTTAATTTCAAATCATATATTTATTATTTCCCTATTCATTCTTCTTTTAAAATTAATATTTTATATTTATTATTATTTCTGAACATTTAAAACTTATAAACATTATAACCCCTAAACTCACCAAGTCTATTTTGATCTTCCAAATGAAAATAAAAATTCATTTTTTTTTTCAAAAAATTATCTTATACCCCAGCTTCTTCTATTACATGTTATTTAAACTAAATATATATTCCCTACAACTCACTATTTATATATATTTTATTTTTTTATTTTTACACTTTAACTTTATTACCATTATACAACTCTCACAAATTTATATCATACTGCCTTATATGTTTTTATATATATACCCTACAAATTTATTTATATATATATTTTATTTTATACACTTTAACTTTTATTATTATTTTTATATAATTCTTGTAAATTTTTTATTATTATACTGTTTTATACTTAAATATTGTGCTAATGTTATTAATTTATTATTTTCCTTTTATTTAATATCTATATATATACCCACATTTATATTCCTATTTAACCTAACCAATTTTATCATTCACAACTCATTTATAAACAATTATCTCTTTACATATTTACCTAAATATGTAAAGAGATAATTGTTTATAAATGAGTTGGAAATGATAAAAAATGGTTAGGTTAAATAGGAGTATAAATGTGGGTATATATATATATTAAATAAAAGGAAAATAATAAATTAATAACATTAGCATAATATTTACGTATAAAACAGTATAATAAAAAAATTATGAGAATTATATAAAAGTAATAATAAAAGTTAAAGTGTATAAAATAAAAAATATATATGTAAATAAAGTGTTAGGGTATATATATAAAGACATATAAGGGAGTATGATATAAATTTGTGAGAGTTGTATAATGATAATGAAGTTAAAGTGTAAAAATAAAAATAAATATATATATAAATAGAGAGTTCTTTTTACAAAAAAAAAAAAAGAAAAGAAAGAAGATATTCTGTGGACCTATGGAAAGAGAATTAAGGAAAAGATTAATTAAATGTTATGTGCGGAGTGTATTAATGTATGGTTGTGAGACATGGACATTGAGTAATAGAATTAAGAAACGACTGGAAGCTTTTGAGATGTGGACATGGAGAAAAATGGAAAAAATCAGTTGGGTGAATAAAATAACAAATGAAGAAGTTTTGAAAAGAGTTAATGAGGAAAGAAGATTGATTGAAAGTATCAAAGAGAGAAAGAGAAACTGGATTGGACATATACTAAGAAAAGATTATAGTTTAATGAAAGATGTTTTGGAAGGAATGGTGAGTGGAAATAAAAAGAAAGGATGGAAGAGATTGACATTATTGGATGATATACGAGATGGAAGGGGTTATGTGGAATTGAGGAAGTGGGCAAGGAAGAGAATGGAATGGAAGAATGGATGAACTGATGTAGTGATTACTCTCTGGACCTGTCTATTGGACAGACTACTATTGATTGATTGATTGATTGAGAGAGTTCTAGGGAATATATATTTAGTTTAAATAACATGTAATAGGGGGAGCTAGGTATAAGATAATTTTTTGAAAAAAAAAAAACGAATTTTTATTTTCATTTGGAAGATCAAAATAGACTTGGTGAGTTTAGGGGTTATAATGTTTATAAGTTTTAAATGTTCAGAAATAATAATAAATATAAAATATTAATTTTAAAAGAAGAATGAATAGGGAAATAATAAATATATGATTTGAAATTAAAAGAGTTTTAGTTATTAATCATAAAAATGGGGTTTATAAAGAATAGAGATAATTAGTAGATTGTTAATAATAATAAAATAGATATTTTTTCAGATTAATAGTTGTCCTTGAATGTATATATGTATAAAGTTAGGAATACACATGTATAATTTATTTTCTATTTATGTAGTACATTATATTTTATATTAATTGTTTTATTTAGGTTTGATTATTTATTTCAGTTTTTTAATATATATATTTTATGTTGTTTTTAGTTTTTTATTGTTTAAAATGTTCTATAGTGTTATTATATAGTTATGTTTTTTATTTTTATTTTATTTTGTTCATTATATAATAGCTCTGAAGAAGACTGCAGGTCAGTCAAAATGTAGGTGTTTGTGTATGTACAAATGAAGAGTTTGCTAAAAAGTGTTTGAAGTTTGGACAAATTATATTTATAGGATATTACGGCAAACATAAAGAAAAGTGTGATTTTGGTAAATAGCTCATTAGTTCTTGTCCTTAGTTATACACCCAGTATCTTCTTTATCTACTAGTAAAAACTGCTAGAGATAAATGAAACTCCATATAAAAACTGCCAAGAAGATCTGTTTAAGAAGACATAAAATACTAAAACATGTGTAATCTTATAAGTAAATAAATAAAAAAAATATTGAGCTGTCAAAAGCAAAAGAATGACAATTCAAAATTTAAAACAGTTAACAATGACAATCTTTTGTTCAGGAATGAACTATAAAAATAAAACATTTAGAATTTAAATGGTTCACTGAACAAATTATATGGTGATTAACCTAGAATAAACTGGATGAAACTATATCTCGAAACATTATATAGAAATTACTGACAATATTTTTTTCATATCTCTGAAGTTATTATGCAAAGTTGCAAAAAAGAAAAGATGTAAACTTGTATTATAATCTCCAGTTTGAAAAGCATTCAAAAAGTAAATAAATCTCCAAAGAAAATACTATTAATTTGTTTCATCATGTACTTAATGTTTGTATTCATTAATATATTATTTCATTATTTACTCAGTTGTTTATTGTTATTTTATGCCTATCATGAAGCAAGTATAAAATAAAATCATTTGCTATTTCAAAAAATACATGATTTAGTTATAGTTATTTTGCATATTGCTATAATACTTTTCATGATATATCTAACACTTGCTATTAAAAATACTTAATTAATGCCACACGCAAGGTTCACAGAAATAAAAAAAATTATAGCACTGAAAAAAATGCTCTCTGATGTATCACATTTAGAATGTACAGAAGAAGCAAATGAGTTCTGTGCATAGAGTGAGACTTAGTTAATCAAATATTCATTTCATCTTGTTTTACTTCATCTGCTTTCCTGAATTTAAATACTATTACATAAATGTATGAAAAAATTAAAAGACTGAAGTGAAGTTGAGCTAGACACATTTATTAGAAGAGATGATAATAGATGGACAATAAAAATTTTAAACTGGATTCCATGAGATTGTAAAAGAACCAGAAAGAGACCACATGTGAGATGGAGGGATGAAATAAGAAAGTGTGCAGGGGTGATGTGGAGAAGAGAAGCTAATGATCAGAGAAGATGGTTTGAAGTTGGAGAAACCTTCATCCTGCAGTGGATTGATAATGATTGATGGTGATGACATAAATTTATACTGAAATTTGAAATGGTTAAAAATGACATTATACTTTATTCAGGAATGAATGAGAAGAATAAAACATTTAGAATTTAAATGTTTCATTGAACAAATTATACGATGATTCATCCAGAATAAAATAGATGAAAGTATTTCAAGATATATTACTTAAAAATTAATGACAATATTTTTTATGTCTGAAAAGTTATGTAAATTTTCAGAAAGTAAAGGACTTACACTGGTGTTATTATCTCCATCTTATAAGTATTCAAGAAGAAAATTTTTAAAGATTCATTTCATTATTTACTTTTTTATTAATAAATTATAAGATTATTTGCTAAGTTGTTTATTGCTATTTTATGACTATCATAAAGCAAGTATAGAATAAAGTACCTTGATATTTTAAAAATTGCATGAATGTTATATTTAACTAGAGTATTGCTATAATGCTTTTCAGGATATAACTAACACTTGCTATTAAAAATACATAAGGCCACACATATATTTCATAGAAAGAAAACCCCCTGTAGCTTTGAGAACATGCTCTCTGAAGTGTGACATTCAGGATGTGGAGTAGTAAAAGCAAATGATTGTAGATGGAGTAAGCCTTAGATAATCAACTTTTAATTTCATCTCATTCTGTTTCTTAACATGCTGCTTCATCCACTTTTCTTGTAATGATAATTAAATCCAGGGAAGCACATGGAGCAGAATGAAAAGAATCAGAATAAGGTAAAATTAATCATTGACTGAGTCTCACTCTATACACAAATATTTATTTGCTTCTACTACTACTACCCATGGTGAATGTCATCCATCAGAGAGCATGTTCTCAGAGATAATGGAGGTTTTCTTTCTACAAGTAATGTGTGTGACATTACTTATGTATTTTTAATAGCAAGTGTTAAATATATCATGAAAAGTGTTATAGCAATACTTAATTAAGTATAACTAATTACTGCATTTTATTCTATACTTGCCTCATGATAGGCATAAAATACTTCTAAACAACTTAATAAATAATGAAGTAATTTAGTAGTGGATAAAAAAAATTAAGTAAATAATGAAATTAATACCATCTTCCTTAGAGATTTTCTTCTTGAATACTTTTCAAGATGGAGATTATCACACAAGTTTAAGTCTTTTTTGTGACTTTATAGAATACCTTTTCAGATATAAGAATGTCATTAATTTCTATGTAACATTTCTAGGAATAGTTTCATTCACTTTTTTATGGGTGAATCACCATATAATTTGTTCAGTAAACTATTTAAATTCTAAATGTGTTACTCTTCTAGAACATTCCCGAATAAAAGATAATGCCATTTTAACTATTTCAAATTTCAATTTTTCACACTTTTTTTTAGAGTTCAATATTTTTTGTTTATTTGAATATTATAAAAAAATAATTCAAAAACATTAAGGGTTCTTGCTTTTGATTATCTCACCATCTACCTAGAAGGTCATTCTTTTAAAGGTCATTAAATAGAATATTAAATGCAATCACATCTATTGTTAGTACTACATTTCTTCTGAACATATCATTTTGCAGCTCTTTTACAGACTTCCAATTATCTCTAGCTGTTTTATTAGTTTATAGTAATGATACTGAGCATTGCCCTAAGAATAAGAACTAATGAGCTATTTGCTTGCATCAAGCATTCAATATTGCAGCCAAGAGGTCATAGCAGCCATGTTGCAAGCAAGTAGTTGATTGCAGATGGTTGTGGGTTCCCGGCGGATGCTATGACATATGAAAAAAAAATCCAAATATAAAAAGTATTTTTATCACTTTTTAATAAATTAAAGTAGTTAAAAATTACACTTCTTGTATAGCTTTAACTTGATACATAATCCATTTTATCTCATCACTTTCTTCTAATAAGAGCAAGTGAAAGTGATCTCATTTCAATATTATGGCTTCATTTACATAAAAACTTTTTCATTTATAAATTTTTGGAGATCATCTTCACAATAAATTTATAAACACTATTTGGATTGAAACATGTGAAAGTGGTTTTAATGCATGCAAGAATTTTAATTTTATAGTTGACAAAAACATAAAATATTTATGTGCCCTTTTATTATTTGTATCCTAAATAAAATTTTAAATAAAAGATTTGCCAATTTCTAAAATAAATTAAATGGCAAAGCTAGATATATTATTTGGAATTATGGGATAATAAAAATAAATAAATTATCCATCAATTTCAATAGTCATTAGTAAATATTTTCTTCCTATTGCTAAAGTAAACAATTAGAGAAAAATCTATTACTTTTTTGTTCACTTAGTTATAAAATAATGTAATTTAAATACATCTGTAAAATTATGTGTTTTTCAACATATTGTGAAAGAACTAACCATGTTTTTCATAAAACATATTGTTGTAAAGAAAGCTGTCAAATCTTGTAACTAAATGGTGATGAATCTTTTGTTTGGAAAACATCTGTTGAGTTCATAAATAGGTGTGAACAACAGAAATTGGCATTTTAATAGATGAAACAAAGAACAGAGGCAGACTATTGTCGTATATTTGAAGTCTAAACTCAGGGGCACTGTTACATTGATCCCATGTGGAAAACACTACCATAACATGGATAGCTATATCTTGCTGACTAGTTTAAAGTATTTTTCAATACTCCTATTATAATAGCTACTATGATAACTTTATCTAGCATAATACTATCTACTATGTGTGGCTAATCAATTAAAAACCACATGTCAAAATACTTGAGAGCAATGCAATCAGATCCAGAGACTAATGCTAAATTGCAAAAAACAGTCATTGCCTGTTTTAATCATGCTGTGAGAAAATATGGGAACTGTTCCATAAAAGCTAACATAACTACTGAATACTGTCACAATACTATTGTATACCCATCTAACATCACCATGGCACCAGGAGGATAATCATCTTTGGAAAACATAATGAGGATTTATTCATAAATACAGAAAGAGAATGATATTGTTGTTTATTGAACTTTTCACTCAGTAAAATCTTATTAGTATTGTTATTCTAAAGTTTTAAATTTAAATATATAAGCAACAATTTTATATACTTATTGTTATTCTTTTCCTTTACTTTTATTGTATTTCTTCATATATTCATATATATTGCTTATAGTAATTTCTTTCATATACACTTTAGGGCAAAAAAAAATAATAAAACTTTATTTTTCTGACAGTTTTGACTGTCCAGCAGTTTTCATCAGGGAATTGATAATGCTCTGATGAAGACTGCTGGACATTTGAAACTGTCAGGAAAATAAAGAAGTTTTATTAAAAAAAAATTTGCATTAAAATGTAGATGAGAGAAGTTATTATAATCAATATATACAAATATACTTATTCTTAATAAATTGTTAAATTATTATTTATTAATCCATTTAGTTCGTAATTGTTTATCAAACTCAATTTAAGCATTCTTCTATTAACATTCCTTATGCTATTAATACCTACAACTTTGAGAAATCTTGCAATCCACTGGAGAAAATACAGAACTGATGGCAAAAAGTTGTTAGTGGTGACAATCAGGTGTTAATGAGATTTCTAAATTAAATCTTCTATTCAGAAGGCTTGGCATTTTAAATTATTTTTTATTAAAATTAGAAAACAAAAAACATTTGGGAGGACTTATACTTAGTTTATCATTGAGAGCTAAGTTATAAATCATCATCACTACAGATGTTTGCTTAATATTTTTGTATGTATGTAATAATTTTTTATTAAAATTTTTAATAATCATTTAATCTAAATATTATCTTTGTTCAACTTGAGTCAAAATTTACCAAGTACATATGTGAATATCATTGGTTCAGCTAAAATTTACCATTATGTATTTGGATCAACCAAAGTGTCACCCAAATATCCTGTTTCTTCTGGTCAATTTCACTTCTATAGAGTCACATAATGAATATTATACTATGTCAAGCGTTGGTGGCCTAGCAGTTAGCATAGCTGCTTTTCAAGAAGCTGGCCCGGGTTCGCTTCCTGGTCAACACTTTGACATATATATAATCAATACTATATAAGAGCATGAATATGTAACATGCAAAAAATATTTGATATGAGAAATAAGATTAGCAAATATATAAAAAGTGAATGTACTAACATTTTATGAAAGCAATAGTTTGAGTCTAAATAAGCAGGAAAATATTTCATAAATGAAAATACATAAATAAATAAATAAATAAATAAATAAATATTATATTATGCTGAAGGTGATTGTATATGATGGGTTGAGACTAGTATGCTTATTTAATGATATTATATATAAAAATTACTTAAGCTTATAAATATGGAAAAGAATAAGGATATGTAAAATAATAAGGATAATCAATAAGAATATTATAGAACACTTAGAAGAACACAATTAAACATGGATCTATCAACAACTGTAGAACCAATACAGTCAATGGGAAGAGAGTTTATAGAACAAGCTGTTCAAATTGTGGAAAAGCTTTCTGAAGAGAAATCAAGAACATTTAATACTGAAACGTAACAGAAACAGACTTATAGAATTTGTAAATGAAATGCAACAGACATGAAGAAAGATTTTTAAAAATTGGATGAAAACTTTGAAGTAATAAAAGGTTTAAAACTCCTTAGATAAATGCACACATAAAATAAATAGGTTAAAAGTCAAGAACATCATTAACCAAAGATAGAAAAATCTTTTATAAATGAAAATGAAGAGAAATCTTTGCATGATTACTTGTTGCAGCATGGGATAGAAGTTAAATATAGTAGCAATGAATTCTTGAAAGCCAGAGTTCATTGTTTAAGGAATGTTTTGAGGTTTTTCTTGTTAAGCAAGATGATAAATTTGGCTGTCTAAATATTAAATGCAGGAATGATGAAGAAGAATAGAATAGGTGAACAAAGTTAAAAATAAAAGTGCTTGACATAGTAGAGCTTACAAAATAAAAAAGCTAAAAAATTCAATATTAAAAAAGGCTTTAAAAGTATTCTGAATTTGAATCTATTGATCACCATTGGCAAATTGATATGTTCCACTGTCAGTGCAGAGAATGAAAAAGAAAATGGAAAAAAGATAAATTAAAAGATCCATACCATAATGAGAAGAATATTAGATTTTTTGAGTTATCCCAAATGATATATTTACTACTAAGGAAATACCTGGAGAGGTGTAAAGTTTGATTTTAGAAGTAAAGGATGGCTTATTCTCATTGACCAAAACCTTAAAAATATAAATAATTTAAGGAGAAAATTAATTGTAATGTGTTGGGATATAAAATATATAACAACCTCAAACATGATAAATAAAATTAGAGAAATAAGTTACTAGCTTGCCAGAAAGCAAGAATGATTTTTATTAATGATATTGCTTCATTGATTTTTAGCTCTTGGAAGATTTAGAAAAAAATGGATAATATTGCTTCATTTTTACAAACAAAATAAAAATAACCAATATTTGATATTTAATACAAATGGACTTATTATAAAAGTATAATAATTAAATACCAAAATGAGTTGTAAAATAAAAAAAAACAAAGGCAAATATAAAAGTACCTTATTTATCTTAAAATCTTAATGTTATAAAACATTCTAGATAGTAATTGAATTTTCTCAGCCAATAAATGCATTCTGAAATACAGAAAAAAAAATCTCAAAAAATATTATTTCTGTAAATAATGAAATCATATCCACAAACATCATTTCTAAATTTATTTTATATATTAGATGACAGTCTGCTTTATTCTATGAATGTCTAAATGTCATTAGCTTATTATATAGTAATTAGTATTTTATTTTCAAATTTGTAATAGTTTTCATCACAAAATTACTCAGAAAACTGCCAAGTCAGTAAATAATGGAAACATGTCCACAAATATACTATAAAAGCTAAACTTAGATTACTTTAAGTGGAAAATATATATTTGCATATTTATATATATATATACATGTATGAGTCTGTTCTTACTTTTGTTCTTTATGCTTGTTATGTGGTTTTAGTAATTTGTATTTCATACTGATAAACTATTTAATTTTTATAAAATTCTTTCATTTCTTTATCTTGCAATATTATTTTATATAAACACAAATATACTTCTTACTTTAAACATCATATTGTAAATTTTTATATATAATCGGACAAGTAACTATTTCTTTTTTAAAAACATTTAAAAAAAGTAATAATTCGTAGAGGCTCTGATGAAGACTGAGGGATAGTTGAAATGTCAGATTATATATAAAAGTTTGCAATGAAGTGTTTAATATAAGGAGTACAATTCTAATTAATTATTATTTTTTATGCATACAAATTTAAATTTTTCATTTTATAATAATTATTGTATACAATAAAGTTTTCTTTTCAATTTAAAAAAAATATACAAATACACACAACAACATTAAAGCATAATAATAAATAGTATTTAATATAAGATAAAAAGTAAGATAAGGATCTGTAAGAATTAAAGTTGACAAATATTTTAGGATTTAATCCTATTATTTTATAACACAAAATGTTAGTGAAAAAAAATCTGTCTATCAATTTAGTTTTTGCTATAATCTTATCAAATAGCATAAATATTTGCAAGTATAAAACTGATAGAGATTTTACCAAAGTTTTTTTAAAATTAGATAAATATAAAATTCTTTGCATAACGCGATGAAAAAAAAGATTTAAAATTAGAATAACTTTGTATTTTAAAATTTAAAAAGTAACAAAAATGCAAATTTCATATATTACATATATACACATTTAAATTTTATAATTAATGTTCATATATATTATATTGTGATGGAAAATAAATTTTCAATTTTTAATAATTAATCAAATACATTTTTGAAGACCACACACAGAAGTATAAACATTAATGCTAAAATTTATATATTATATACACAAACAGAATACCAATACATATGTACCTACATTCACTCTGACAACACTTGTAATATTCATCTTGATGTCACATATACATATATTTGATGGTAAGTTCTCAAAATAAATCGTAAGAAAACATATATAAGCAATTAAATACAATATTATTTTTATAAAACACAAATTCAGAAGTGGAAGAGATGCTTTTACCATCATCTTCTTTAATTGATTTAACACGTCCAAGGGAGATGCAATGAGAGATCTATCTTAATTTTATGTTATCTGATCATTATAAGATTGTTATTTTTGTTTATGGTTTATATTATACAATAAATTAGATTTTAATAAAAATCATTTGTATGTCATCCATGGGCAAATTGTCAAGCTCTTATTGTATCATCTTATTTAAGAAAATTTATTTAATTTTTTTAAACAAAGTATTCATTAATAACTTATTGCCACAGAAATAAATGATGCAACCAAAAAGAATAAGCTTTTGATTTTTAATAATTCGTTCACTTACAATTTAAAACATGAATCAGTTACATTAGCAGTTGAAAAAAGTGACCAGATAAGTGTAAGAAAACCCAGAAAATATTTAATATAATCTTGATCAGAAATCTCTATAATACTACATATTTCTTGTGATGTGTTTTATACTATTATATGGTCAGGGTAATATTACTGATATTTATATTGTAATGTGGCCAGAGTAATATTACTGGTCATACTGCATATTTTTTTGTGTTGTGTTATACTGTAATATAATCCGGAGTAGTGTCCCTGGTTGTACTTCATATTTCTTGTGTTGTGTTCATACTTTAATATGACTGGGAATAATATTTCTAATCATTCAAGAATAGCATATAATTCTAGAAAATAAATATAAATATATTTATTGAACATGTCTATAATACAAATTTATACAAAATATTTTAAAACATTTCATATTAAACTGATGTAAAAAAAACAATTATAATAAGTCTGATTCAACATCTTACTCCAATGACATAAGAAAAAGAAAATAATTGATTTTCCTTTTCTTTATGAATAACAATTTAAATTTCAAATAAAATAACATTTTTATTTCACTAGAGGACCTTGCTGGAACAGTGTTAAAATAACCTCACAGTGTTTAGAAGTGTAAGCTATTATATAAAAAAATAGACCAGTTAATTATCAAGCACACAAGCTGCATTAGTTGGACTTTCATCTAAATTACTCCTTATAAAACTATAACGTGAATTATCTAAATTAAAAGATATTAACTAATCATGAATTAAAACAAAAGAATTGGTTACTCAGGCTGAAAATCTTTGAGTAGAATCATGTCCCCATGGCTTCCATATTAGATAGGCAAAAAACAAAAGCAAAATAATGTCAGGTTAATAAACATATGAATGCAAATGAAAGAAAAAAGCACATGTAGGGTCATACTAGCCGGTTCACAGACAGTTGCATGCCTGCTCCAATGATGAAAAGGGGATTTGGTACATCCGCCATGTTGTAAACAAATACCAAAATGAGATAGGAATTACAGGAAGCCCCATGTCCGACTATACGAATATCATGCAGACTAACCAACTCTACCTCAACCACAATTTCCGGCCCACGGACGTATGGGTAATGGGGAGTCACCTCTTAACACAAATAAGTGGCTGTTTTAGGTCCATCCAAACAACTCTGAGCATTCTTTATTAACCCGAGATATTATAATCACCAAATATGAAATAATTATAATTAAATAGCCTTAAATGATCTAATTCTGCATAGAGATCAACTTGCGAAACAAATTAATTTATGTAAATATTTAAGTAACAAAACCATTCATATAGAATAACGAAAAATATTTCTCGAATAAATTCTCTTTTCCCACTTTCCTAACTTTAAAAAAAAAACATAATTAACTGACGCTTTCCAGTAGCGCTGTTACTAGGTCAAAATATATAGCATTTTTATTCTGTTTTAATTTAAAGAAATCTAGAATTATAGAATCCCATCCTGGGAAATCTATAACAAAATTATTTAAACGATTACTGTAAGTATATATTGATATACATATATTCGACATAACCTCACTCGCAAGATAGATCAATTTATTTTTATTTTAAAATTAATTAATTCTTTGCTAAAATCTATCATTCTCATTGTGAAGATAATTCACACTTTTAGCAAATTACCTTCTTTGAACCCCCATGAGTGAAGTTTGTCAAAACAATAAAAACTAATCAAAGCATGAAATTTTATTAAAATTAATATAAAAACTAATAAATATTTTCCAATTCAATAAACATATTAAAATTGTTGTGAGCTTGAGTTATAAAAACATTATAAATAATTTAAGAAGAAAAAAGTTAAAGCGTCTGTTAAATATTTCAATATACATTAATTTTTGATATTTTTAACTTTGATAAATTACATTTATATTCTAATGATAATTTCTAAAATCTGGACAACAGGGTTTAAACTCTTGTGGCATTTATCTTGATGTTCCCCGGAATGAGTGCATGGGTGAATGTTGATGGCTGATGGCATTTTCTCAAACAGTTCATAACAGCTGGCATAATAAGGAGACTTTGGGTCCCAGGAAGGAATGGGCAGTGATTTTCTTTTAACTATTCACTAAACATTGCACTGGTATGGAAATGTTCCACAACTCTCTTTCTCTTCTTTCTATCTTTTTTTTCTTTTTTTTTTTTTAAAAAAAAAACACTATTTATACATTAACATTGATATGTGAACTATGTTCTGCCTGAGGCGATTTTTCTTCATATCTTTTCTGACCCAAAAGAAAATCATACTTTGTTTTTAATTTTAGAAAGTTTATGCTCGATAAGGATTGATAGAAATTACAGTATACTTTTATGTTAGTTTTTAATTTATCTAACAATGTAGAATCTCTATTAATTAACTAATAGAAATTTCAAAATAATGGATTTTGGTAATTTATCATTTATTTTAATCTTCTTATTGAGGTACAAATCTTTCAAAAAAGGCCATCTTGGATTCTTAAATAAGAATATAATACATTTTAAATATATATAAAAAACATATAAAAAAAATTCAAAACATATTTGAACCTTTTTTTTTCTTTTCTATAACTGCAATAAATTAGTGTGTTAGTATAATTAAACATTACATGTATGTACTATCCAAAATAAATTTGAGTAATATATTCACAATAAAATGTTATAAGAATAATAAAAAACAAACATTGAAAAAATACATTTCTTTATTTACAGAGGTGAGTTTCAATTCAACTCTTTTAATAAATGACTAGGTGGGTCAGATGGTGAAACAGAAAATATGAATCAGATTTACCATTTCAGTATTATATTTAATGTTTTCACAATTGTATGATGAATTATTATTTTATGGAATAAACCGTGTCTTATTTTGCATTACAATCTGATATTTCAACAGACTAGCAATCACCATTATCAAGGTTAACATTTGAAAGAAAAATCGTTAGATCTCAAACAATGATGTGACTCAGTGCACACTGGGATCTAACAATTTTTCTTTCAAAGTTAACCTTGATAATGGTGATTGCTAGTCTGTTGAAATATCAGATTGTAATGCAAAATAAGACACGGTTTATATATATATTGTACCACTAAGCAAGGTACATGTTGTAATAATTTCACCTAAAATTATTAAAAACAAAAATTTTCATAGATAACGCAAAAGTTTTAAAATTTATAATGAGTAATAAAATCACTGCAAAATATATTGTTGGTAAATGACTAAATTAAAAACATCTCGATTAAAGAAATAATTAAAAGTTTAATAAAAAGAAGTTTAATGTAGAAGTTTGAAGAGTATTTTTTTACAAACAAAACAGTTTGCTATGACATAATGCAAAGTCACTCATAAGGTGGAAGAAAATTTAACGTAGAAATATTAAGCTTCGAATAAGTTAAGAAAAGTGTACTTAGAAGGTTTTTTTTAAAGTGTCATAGCATCGGCCGGGACACGAACCCACAACCCGGGCAACTGCCTGCAAGTGCAAGGCAGTTGCACTGATCTCTTGACCACCAATGCAAGACTACTTAGAAAGTTAAAAAGTTTATTAAAAAAGAATACAATTAGCCCGAGGGGGAATGTAACTGAAAAAATTTAAAACTATTAAAAAAAAGAAATCTGAAAACTAAAAAAATCTCTCCATTTATTTGAAATAAAATAAATATATGTGTGTATAAATCCTGTTGATTTTAAATATAAAAAAATAATAAAATGTGTGTGTGTTAAAAATAAAATAAAATATGAAAGTTAAATATAAAAATATAAAAGGAAATCCCATAATTGAAGATAGAAATTTCCATCAAAGATTGCATATACTGATAAGATACATAGGAATAAGATTAGAAATGGCTACTCATTAATTAATTAAAATCCATAAACAACAGGAGAAATTAAAATGCATCTTATCAAAAATTGGATCTACAAAAGCAGATTTTAAAAAAATTTAATTAAAAAGATAACAAGATCACATAAATAGGGCCAAAAATTTCATCTTTCAGTCATTCACATATCTAGAGTCAATCATCTATTAGACTTATTTTGGAATGAATACAATGGTATGCTGAGCAGTCATCAGAGCATGTGGCCAGATTCCAGCCTCAGTCTGATAGAACATCAGAAGTCTTCCTGATAGAAGCAATGCATGTCTAATAATTTGAAGTTTCCAAAATGACTAACTACCTGAAGTAAAAAATAGCTCAGAACTGCAATCATCAGGACCACATCAGAAGCCCAAAATCCAACTGGTTGGTAAAACACACATACAGCAGCAAAAAACAAGAAGTCACTAAGTCAAAATTTTATAGGTAATAACTGAAACACAGGCTTATACTATACCTGTGTCTATATATGTAATATATAGGGCATATGAGCACAGACTTTCAGATGACCCATCACTCTCCAGTCAATCTAATAACACTGATACCCTCAAGCACATATATGCTGTAAAGATAAATAATCACCAATATATGTATTTCATGCTAAACCAGCAATCATCAGTTGGTCCTGATTATCATCTTCCACATATATATACTATAAGTACTCAGACATATATTAAGATAGACAATCTTCATACTCTAATGAACAGGCTCCAAATTACTACACATTCCAACTCTTCAACCATCCATCCAATTGAAAATCTGATGATGGAATGCTCGAAGGCCACCCTGAAACTGAGATTCTTGTCACACCCATGTTGACCTAAGGACAATCTGAACCCCACATGTACAGGACATAATCCATTAAATTCATATGCAAGGATGGGCAGACATCTCTACAATGTAATAACTGAAACACAGGCTTAAACTATATCTGTGTCTATATATGAAATATATAGGGTATATGAGCACAGACTTTCATATGACCCATCACTCTCCAGTCAATCTAATAACACTGATACACTGAAGCACATATATGTTGAAAAGATTTCTTATTCCAATTTCTGATATTAATTAAAGTAGCCATTACAATCTTTGAGACCAGTTTCTAGCTTATGGCTTTCACCAGTGAAGAACATTTGATCTGGAGTAGTGCACTTGGAACTTTGTGTATATGCATCTCTCCAACATTTACCTTTCATCTTTTTAGTTAATTATAAAGCTATCAGCCCAAATTAAACACCTAATAATATTTTCAGTCCAAGCTAATTTGTCTATGTACTCATACAGATCTGAAGACCAGTTCAGCATCAATAAATTTAGGTATCTTTGGTTTTAATAACCATAGTCACCACTATCCTTTGGATATTGTCGGTATTAAACCACTAAGCTTACACAAACTGTTAAAATAGTAGCAAACATTTTCTTTCTTAGTGTAAGCATTAGAGTTCAATAGATGCTATAAAGTTGTGCATTTTAATTTTTATCCAATGTTCAGAATGCACTGCTTGAAGATCTAAAGCTTCTCACTGATGAAAGCCATGAGCTAGAAACTAATCATGATATTGGATGAGAAAACAAGGAATAGGGATTACAATGCACAGTCTTCTAATATCTATTGATTACTAGAGCTTTTTGGCAGGAAACAAATTTTCCTAATGATTTAACATGTTGTGTGTGCATAAAGAAATAATGATCATGTGATGTTTTTAGTGACAATATATCAAAAAATTATTATATTTTGGATACCTATTTATAGATCCTAGTTTCTTAAAAACGTTAATGTTTTGTAAAGTTGAAAGCAAAGAATAGATAGCCTTTTCATCTATAACATTGATATAGAAATTTACTCATTACTATGAAAGTGTGCTTAAGAGCTTTGATCCATTGTGAAGAATGCAAGAAAATGCTGATTTAAAATACAGATTTATCAAAAGTCAATATTTGTTTCATAGAACTACACGACAATAACAATCAAACTACTGATGATAAAATGTCATAGCACAACATTATATAATTATGCTATCACTATCTACATTGGCAAAAATATTTTAATCACATTGACACTGCAATCGATGAAGTAAAGCTTGAATGTTGTAATGAAATTTTATATCAACTGCAGCAAATCTGTAGCTAAAAATAAATAAATTTATATTTATTGGTCAGTTTTGAATATGGACTAGCAAAGTTTTAAATAGCTGAAAAAATATCCACATTCAAATCCCAAGATGCAGTCCTCTAACCAGTAGATGATGATGTCATGAGCATATAATAAAATAGTTAATAAAATAATGTATTTTAGTGCCAACATTACCAATCTGTTTTTCCCCTGTAAATGCTGCACAATATCTTATTAGTTTGCTGTTAAGACTATTCCACTCCTCTCTTCGCCCTGTTACCCCCGCCGCCGCGCAGTTACATTTACTTTAGTTCCATGACAATATTTATTTAACAGTTATCTCTAATCATAAATTCCTGGTCAAAGAAATAAACTAATCTCATTAGAGATAACAAGTTTAAGCAGTTTACATCATTGGAACTGCAAACGGATTCTTTTTCTTTTTAATTTAGATTTGAGAAATTATGTTTAAAAGCGAAGAGAAAATTGTGACTATACCACCTAAAATATTTAGGATTGGAGAATTTCACTTTTCAATTAAAGAAATTATCTTAATAGTATTAATTACGATTTTATTTCTTTTTGTAATTATTTTAACAGTACTAGTCAGTCAAAAAGGGAAACCTCAGGAAACAACCGTGAAACTTACGAAAATATGCACGGAAAGCTCATGTCTACGGCAAGCTAATTTTGTTTTAAAAAATATGGATCTAAATGTTAATCCTTGTGAAAATTTTTATAAATATGCTTGTGGAAATTTTCCAAACCAGGTAAGACTAAAACCTCATCAAAGTTGGACTAACATCTATACATTTATGCGAGAGAATATTCGGGAAAAATTGGAAATATTATTGAAAAATCCTGAAGGGTTCGAAACAGCGCAAGCCAAGGTAATTGATTTTATGCTGTCTTGTGAGAATCGTTTTAATCGTGAGTCGTTAAAATCTTCGCCAATAATTAAATCTCTAAATGACTACGGTGGATGGTCTGTTGTGGATCGACGGAAGAACACTTCTATAGATTTAACACAACTTTTACTAATGGAAAAAATTAAATATGGTACAAAAGCTTTATTCCAACTTGATATATGGACTAACTTTTACGAAAAAACCCGGCAAATGCCACAGGTAAGTTTTATTTTTTTCAACGTTAATGTATTTTCAATATGGATTAGTGTTATGTACACACATGCATTTACATAAAAATTCACACGGCTAAGTAAAAGAAAATAAGGTTTATTTTCCAGCGCTAAAGTTCTACTCTATTTTCCAATTATGTAAAAAAAAATATATTGGTGCAAGTTTATTTAAATGCTCATAAATATTTATTTGTAAAAAAAGATGCCTCTCCACTAGTAATACAAGTTATCAAATAAACATTTCATATTTGAATGCAAGTTTAATTTATATAATTAGCCTTTAGATGTAATTATAGGGTATTTGAACCCAAATTCTCAAGCTCCCTTCAGCTATCCATTTTATCTCATACAACCCATACATGCGACTACGCACATGTGAAAAAGATAAATGATTTCCCGTATACTTATTCCATGCTGAGCCAGCACCCATCAGTTGGTCCTGATCATCAGTTCACACATATATACAAACAGTGCTCAATTTATATTAAGAGAGCAAATCTTAAAACTTTAAAGGACAATCTTCATTCTAACCCACCCTCTAACACTTCAGCCATCCATACCATTGAACATCTGATGATGGAAGATCAAAATCCCTTGTCAATATTGGTGGGAGATGATCTGGATTAACTGATGAATGCTGGTTTAGTATGAATTACATATATTGGAGATCATTTATCTCTTTCAAATGTGTGTGGACATTGTATAGGTGGATAGCTGATAGGAGCTTGAAAAATCTGTTCAAATTCCCTATAATTACATCTAAACTCCAAATATATAAATTATACTTATATTCAAATATTAAATGTTTGTTTGATACCTTCTATTACTACTGGAGAAACATCTTTTTACAAATAAAAATTAAGTAACAAGTACCTTGAGAAGGGTTATGAATAAACTCACATTGAATGCCATTCTCAGTTTCTGAGAATGTAAATTTTTGCGATGACCTCTGTTTTTTTGCCATTTTAATAGTTATTTTCAAATTTGCATATCTTTTGTACATTATATAGTGTTTCATTAAATCTTAAATATTGTTAATATGTGAATACAAGTAATGTATATCTTTATAGAGATTAGTTCTTGACTTGGCATACCAGGCTTAAACTGAATTGACAGTATTTTCATGTAAGTTTGTGATGATAGTGTTCTAGTTGTATTTATATATTTGACTATTTCCATCATCTAATATTGAGTATTGAAGGTCTTTAAAAAATTAACTTTATTTAAATTTTCCAATTACATTCAGTTGTTAGCAATAACATACAAGTTTGTATATGCATATTTTGAGAGGTATTATTCTCTTTTCTCTTTCAGGTATTGCTGGCCTGACCAATGACTGTACTGGCATTGGAATAAACCTGGACCTTTAGATTCTTGGAAATTGAATTTTATAATAATGCTTTAACCAACTGAGACATCCTGCCAATGGCTGACTCAATTCCCATGCTAGCACTGTCACTGATAAAGCAACCAATATCTGAAGAAGATAGAATAGTATCTCTCAAAATGTACATTTACTAACCTATCTGCTATTTCTAATAGTTGAATGTAATTGGAATATTGAAATAATTAATTTTTCTAAAGAAATTCAATACTTAATATTAGATTATGAAAATAATCCCACATATAAATACATCTATTGATAGATGTTTGGTGTGTATATATTTTTTCATACTTTTATATAGCATCTATGCCCACTAGGTAAATATCTATAAATTAAGAGTCTACAAAATTTAATATGGACTGAGGCTTTACATATTCTTAATCCAGTTCAGTTTTACAAAATAAAGTTTCAGATAAATACACATATTTTAAAAAAAAAGATTTATTTCAGTGATGTACACAAGTAAAATATATTCTCACAAGTCAATCGTTGGTGGTCGAGAGATCTCTGTGGCAGCCTTACAAGCAGTTGCCCCGGGTTAGTGGATTTGCTTACTGGCTGATGCTATGACACATGAAAAAATATATATTCTCACAAAATTAAATTTTTATTTTATTAATCTCTTTTTTACTTTGCTAAGAAATTTTATCGCAATTATAAATGCAATAAGAACTATGTATGGTTTTAAATATATTACAGACAAAGATAAAACAATTTTATAAATCAATACACTTAAAAATCGTTTGTAACCAAATTTAAGTATGTATTTGATGTCTGTCTTTTCTTTGATAACAATTTTTGGTACCAATTTAGTTTGTACTCTATACAATTTTGAAATCTGAAGACCAGCCAGAAACATTGCTGACTCATCCAACTGATAAATGACACAAATATTGAATAAAAGTATTTTAAATTCATAGTTTAGAAATATAAACTAGTAAAAATAATATGCTTCATTTTATATGGGCATATAGTATAAATTTTTTGGTATTTGGAAATTATAATTTTAGTTTGATCAAACTTCTGAATTTTTGGGGCAATCCTTTAGATTAGCCAAACCATCCTTCCTCTCTGCATATTCCAGTGCTTTGCGCCATCATATTTCAAATATTTTATGAAGGCAAATTAAAAAAAAAACCTAATAAAATAAAGCATATTATTTTTACTAGCTTATAATATCTAAAATATGAATTTAAAGTACCTTTGTTCAATTTTTATGTCATTTATCAGTTGGATGTGTCAGTGGTCGTTTTTAGATTTCAAAATGACTGTGAGCACAAACTAAATCAAGACCCAAACTTTTTAATATTAATCAACTTGGCTGACTTAATATTATATAATTATCATTTTCTATGTGTACACAAGCTGCTAATTATAGTAGCTTCCCAATGCAAGTCTTAGTAATCAATGGATTCAAGGTATCCATAAAATCCCTGTGATGTTTTGGTGGTTTTATACCAATACTGCTATGGGATAATGATGACTGTGGTCTTAAGAACAAGATACCAAAGTGAATTGATGCTGAATTGAATTCAGATCTATATGACTATACAACCAAAGAAGCCTGAATTGAAAACATTATTGGATTTTATCTTCAGCCCCTAGCTTCATATCTAACTAAATAGATAAAAGGTGAATTGCATTACATTATAAAATCTAGATGCCATGCTCTCTGATTCAAGATTTTTCACTGATGAAATCTACAGGCAAAAAGTTAGTCTGGGGATATTGGCTGAGTAGGCACTAGGTAGGGATTTTATGCACAAACTTTCTTGCATCCATTGTTTACTAAGACCTGTACTGTGTGACACTACTGTTGGAGTTTTCTACTGTTATTAAGTGTTAATATTATTAACATGAGAAGGTGAGTTACAATATTGTGAAAGATTTATGGCTCTCTTGTCAGAAAATGAAGAAGGATTATGAAATACCAAATTGGAGAGTGGTTGGTTTGGAACAATGAATTTTGAGCATTATCAGATCAGTTGATGAAATAAAAAAGGTTGCTGCTCTGATGTGAACAAGTATTTGTCAAAGAACATGGATTAAATGTGGAATTCATCTTGGAATGACTCAGAAATAATTGAATGTAATAATACAGTATAAGAAAAATGAAATGTTTAAAATACTCCACCACAGAGTAATAATGAATCAAAAATTCTCTAATAAAAAAATGTGAAAACGGGATTTCCAGCCTTGGCAAGCAATAGACAATGAAAAATTTAAGTCATTTTAATAAATACAACCATCATGAGTCATGAAAATATGCTAAACATTACAATATGAGAATCTCATTTTGTACAATATATATTATACCATAATATTATTATTAGATAATGACAAATAAATGACCACATTTTTCTTTTAAAATGTACGTTTTTCAACATTATAAATAAATTCATAAACTTTTTATTTCTTTTCAGAAACTTTATTTCCATATATTAACTAATGAATATATATATGTCAATAGATGGCGTTCTACCAAAAACACCATCAAGCGTATGTTTACATAAACGTTAGAGCAAGCATTCACTATCTCTAACTTTAATTCCACTTTCAGATTATGATTTCAAGATATTTGCTATCATCAGTGAAAAACAGGAATAAGAAACTAGATCTAAACACAAACTCTGAGCATTTATGAAACAGTTTCTATTCAGCTTACAAGCTTGAATCTTTTAGACACGTAATGTCTAAAAGATTCACGCTTGCAAGCTGAATAGAAACTGTTTCATAAACGCTCAGAGTTTGTGTTTAGATCTAGTTTCTTATTCCTGTCTTTCACTGATGATAGCAAATAGCTTGAAATCATGATCTGAAAGTGGAATTAAAGTTAGAGATAGTGAATGCTTGCTCTGACATTTATGTAAACATACGCTTGATGGTGTTTTTGGTAGACTGCCATCTATTGACATAAATACAAGTGTTAGCAAGTTTTTAACTAAAACGTTTTTCATATATATATATTGTAACGGGATGGGGGTAGGTGAGATAGAATGTGATGAAAGTAGAATTGAACTGGGGTGATGGAAACATCAGCACTCACAGTCCATTTAATGAAATACAAATATCAATAATTTGAAAAATTACCTATAAGTAAATATTTAAAGATAAAAGAGTATGAGATTAGAAAATCTCTGTGAGCATTGAGAAACCAGCCAGCTATTCCTAAGATCAACCATAATAATTCTAAATTCAACCAGCATTATAATAAGTCAAAGTAAGTATAAGTAAATATGAAGAGAAATAACCTTCCATCATCATCATTGATGGGAATAAACAAATCAGTACAATAAAACATATAAATCAACAGTCAACCTTGTGAATGGATTAGAAATGGGTCTTCTTTAGACCAGGCTAACTATTGAGCCTTTGCCAGCTTGGGCAATTATTTAACAATAACTTGGATGCACCAGCTTAGTGCCCATCCATTAGAATGCATAACTAAAAAATATAAACAATAATGCTTGGACATTAAAACATGCTGATCATCATCAATGCTCAGGCCACTTGTTCTGGACAACTGTAAACTTAAATTTTTAATAAAAACTAAAGTAAAATAAAAAATAATAGTGCATGGACTTTAAAGAGTATCCCCTTTTGCACCAACCAGGATGATGATTGATTATCTCTGGATGCCCAAAGCACCAAACACATCCCCATTTATCCGTGTCCGAAATCTAGCTCAGAGAACATGGGCTCTATTACTGTATGTGAACAAGAGATGATGGAATACAATTTTAACAATTAAATACAAGTTTATTAATAACAAACAAAAAAAAAATATTTAAGGTCTTATAGCATAAAAGTTCTGATTTTGAAAAATATACAATATGATATACACAACTAAAGTTATTATATTGATTTACAATATTTCTTAATAAGTTTCTACAAACATATATATATGTACACAGACGTGCGTTTTATAATATACAAGGAATACATTTCAATTAAACATAAAATAATTATAAAAAAAATGATTAAAATTTACATGTGTTACAATTGACAAGCATTGGTATCTGCAATACAATTGACAGATATATGCATACATACATGCGTGTGATTTCTGAATATATTTAATTTTTACATAAAATAATACATGATTAAGCTTTTAAATTATGTTTTAAGTAATACAAATACTTATGCTAGGTTTACTACAACACATATATAGAATTGCACAGATTATTAACAAATTTAATTTTGTCACACAATACTTTTATAATTAATAATTTCATAAAATTTACATACTTGTTATGACAATAAAAGTTATTTTCACAATTACTCGTTGTTGAAAATGTATAAATTGCTTTTCTTATTTTATAGTAAGTTCCACTCTTTATTGATTAGTTTCTATCAACTTTTTTCTTTCTTTTAATACATGAAGTTATTTGCTTGTTTGCTTTACTTTAAAAATGTCTCTTTTTCTCTTTTTAATAAATGAAAGATAATATCGTTTTATAGAACCCCAAAAAATATATAAATTTTAAAATGTCTTTTTGTTTGATTAGTTAATGCTGATTAAGTAGGCAAGGTGAGATAGTAAAAATTAATATGTGAACTGCAGCTCTCCATGCCATGATAAGCAGAGAGCCAAGCTGGACTATCAGTACACAAAGCTCCATAACGTCGCGAGAAAATACCTCATTTTTAAGCACTGTCTTTCTAAGTATCTAGGTGGATCATCCTCAAAGAGCAGTATCCAAAAAAAATAAAAGGCATTGCGCCAACCCTGCTCATCTCTGTGAGACTTAGGGGTATAAATGAGGTCTATTCATGAGACCAAAGCCTATTCATGAGGCCTATATATATTCACCACTGGACTACCCTGGAAGCTCAATATCTAGGTCTAGACAGTGCCGAGCATATACTTCGAAGCATCATGAATGCTCTGCATCCAAACAGCCCTGCTCGACTATACACTCACCATAAGCATAAAAAGTACAAATTCACGCATCACTTTCAAAATGTAATTTTACATATGTGTGTGCATGTGTGCACATGCTGACGTTTACATCATATTTTAACTTAACAGCAATAATATTATATTTTCATTATTAAATTCTTTGAAAAATATGCACAAATTTCATACATATACGTGTGTGTATAAACAAAATATAGATATACTGTAATTTAAAATTAGTTTCAACTTATAAGTTTTCTTTTTTTTTTTTTAAAAGAGTATAGTCAATTTTTGACAGGTATTTGTTGATTAATTATCAACGTTTTAAATTAAATTATTGAATCATCGATTCTTTCCTTTTTTTTATAAATAATTTTTTTCAAAATAATGTCCAGAGTATTATTGTTCAAAAACGTCTATTTTGCCTTTAAAACGAGATGGTCAATGAATTATTCTTGACTCTTAATTATAATTCCAGCAAAATTACTTTATATTCTTTTAAATATATAGATTTATGACCGACTTAAAAATAACATTGTCCTATATATGTCTATTTTTATATGACTTATTTTAAAACAACTCACCAGCTATATATACGTTTATCCATGCTTTTCTGCATATATCTGATGCAGCATATGAGTAATTAACTCTTCAGCAAGCTAGAAGATTTTTTTCTTGGTGAGTTTAATTTTAGTGATTGTCATCATCAGGTAAAAGTATAATCCATGTATAATGTTGGTTTATAGTTGGCCTCCTATCTGTGTAGAACTGTTCCAGGCAAGCAGCTGTCCTTTCCATGTTTAAGGCTATGAATTACAGCACAAAGAAGTGGGTCATTTTCTCAATGTGAATTCAAACTCCTACCAGGAAAACAGTAGTGGTTCCTGAATTTACTGTTCTGCCTTTAGCCCCATAACTTCATAGTAGCTATTTTTCCAACTCTCCAGTCAGTTAAAACCAACTGCTGCAAACTTCATCAAGTTGCAACAAAAAATTGCTACCAACTCTTCAGCTGGCCCTTCTTACAAAAAACTATTAATCAGACTGATATTTTTTTATCAGCCCCATTTATAAAATCATCTGAGGTGTTAACAACACTTTGATTAAAAACAGAGTTTCTATTTTTATCTCACTAATCCCTTCATATACATGTTTTTACTTAGGGGATTTCTAATAGATAAAAATTTTGTTTAATTAATTAAAATTTCAAAAATACAATAGGGTGTTTTTACATTTCAAAATCAGAATAATAATAATAATACAAAATTTACATTTATTCAGACCTTTTAAAAGTTTAATTTATAAAACAATATTTTAAATCAGAGTTATTATTTATTTATTTCTATTTCAGTAAATGTAGAAATATCTACTATAATTTTTGTCTGTGTTTATTTCTACTTTTCCTTTATTTTACATATATATATTCACATAGACTATATTAGTGTGTGTGATATAACCCAACTGGTTACTATATATATATATAATTAGATTCCAACCAGTAACTACCTAAACATTCACAGTAAAATATAGTAATCAATTATTTCATTACAGTGACATGTTTATTTCATGTTTAAAAAGGTTTATTTAAACTTCAATGTATCAATATTTCATACTCTGTAGCCAAGTTGCAATCTTTAAATGTCCATATATATTCAATGGACCATTAGTAAGAATGGATTTCCATTCTTGCTATTAAAAGGTGTGAAGGTTGCCTTGACAGCAGTGAGAGATATTGATTACTATATTTTACTGTGAATGTCTAGGTGGTTATTGGTTGGAATCTAATTATATATATATGTTTAACTTAAAAAAATCCAGGTGTACCTAACTAAGATCCAAAACTCAACATTGATGAAACCCATAAGCTAGAAACTAATTTGGTGATATCAATTGGCGATTGGATAGATTTTTAATAAATATTAGTATCTGTTATTAAAGCTTGAATGAAAAATGGGGAAATTTTCTACTGATAACTTATATAAAAAATATTGGAATTATACAATATAACTATAACTTGATCAAATAATTTTGTGGACAAGTTATTACTTGTTGAAAAACGTTTATGCATGGCATTTTAATAATTTTTTTAGAAGCTTTTTTAGCCATGGTTTTTTAGTAAAGTTTTATGTTTGATTAAAATTTTGCAGCATTTTTAAAAATATTCACTGTATATATAATTTAGCATTTTGTAAACATTGTTAAATGAAATTTCATTCTTGATATATATTTTTTGCAGGTTCATCCGTGTTAAAATATTTTAAATATTGATATTCCGACATTTCGACTTGATCACACGTCATATATATATATATATATAGAGAGAGAGAGAGAAATTCACATTAATCCACTGGATATCACATGATCACTGATTCTTGTGCTTTCTCATAACTTATTAAAATGGGCAAAACTCCCCTTAGAATAGTACTACTTAGTGCAAGCCAGAGTAATGTAGTGCCTATTTATCCAATATCTCCATACTAGGTTCTGGCTTGTTAAAAACTACACAGAAATGATGATAGAGGAATATTTTTAAATAGAATTAATGCTATAGATAAGGAATGTAAATTAAAATGTAATTAATATGGAATGATTAAATAGTATTTATATTTAAGTAAATTGTTAAAGGATAGAGAGAAAAATTACATTAGTTATATATGAATAAAAAAATTACATTAATTTTTAAATAGATTTAAAAGTATAGATAGGGAATGTAGATAATTGATATGAAAGTTAGATAAAATAATTAAAGGAAGAAATACATTTCTAATTAGAGATGGATTAAATGGATATAAATAGTTTTTTGGTTTATTGGTGTTTTAGATTATTTTTAATTTTGGAAATTTATACTTAATATGTAAAAAAGGAAGTTTATAATAAAAGAAGTAGAGGGAGGGAGAAGTAAGTAAAAATATAATTATGTGTAATTAATATGTTTTATTACAATGGATTTGATATGTTAATGTTGATATAGGAAAGAGATTTTGTATTTAGAATACTATGTAAAGATATGTATTTTTTGTGTTAGATCCTTGAAAATGACTGTAGCAATGAAAAAAACAGTTGAAACATTGAAATGTGTATGATGTTCATTAGTTAATATATGGAAATAAGAAGTTTATGAATTTATTTATAATGCCATTGAGCATCATGTGAACTTTATTAACTATGGATTACAATTGATAAATTAGTTGAAAGAACATGTTGATTAATAAAAACAATAATAAATTGGTGTATTTAATTTATAATTCCTAGCAATATCAAAGAGTAATATATATATCTCTTTACAACACTGCCAGATTTAATTGCTCTCCCTGAAAATACTTTTCGTAAGCTTTCACCTTGTGATTTTATTATTAAACCATTATTCTATATTAGAAATGAATAAATTAAACTTGATTAGTAATGGATTTTTAAAAATGAAAACAATTTTTTAAAAATCTATATTTGAATTTTACAAATATAGACATTTCTGAAAGACATGCAATACTTTCATTATTCAATGGTTCCACTAAGTAGGGTGACTTATAAAATAAACATTGCAAATTGAAACTTGTATTTAAAATATAAGCAAATACAAATTGATTTGATTAATTTATCAAGTTCCACATTAAAATGGTTTTCTAATTTCTATAATATCTCAAATTATTCTAAGACCATATTGACAATAATATATCAGCCAAAATTTTTATAAGATTGGTAGATCAGAATACCATAATATTTTTTATTAACATCAAGCCAAATGTTATCTTCTGTTTTTAAAAATAAAATATACATGTATAAAAAACAGTATTATTAATATTGATAGTAGTATTTTGTGCTGATGACAGGTCCAGAGAGTAGTCACATCATAACTTAATCCATTTCTTCATGCCATTCTCTTCATTGACCAGCTCTTCAATTCCACATTTCTTTCTATCATATATATCATCCAGCAATTTCCTTTTTTTTTCTTTCCTGTTTCCACTCGCCATTCTCTTCAAAACAATCTTTAAACCATTTTTAATAATGTTTATATTTGATTTTTTATAATTATTACACAAATATTGTGTAAAAAAATAATCATGAATCTTAATAAACATCCAAAAAATGTTTTTAGTTATTCCAAAATAAGATTTCAAAATAACTTCATTGAAAATATGGACAGTGATTTCAAAGAATTGAAGATAGGCTAAAACCGTTTGCCTTTGCGACTATTTAACTATATTGATGCTTTTAATTTTTTTAAGTTTAAAAAAATCAATATTTTAAAACTGAATATACAAATTTCAAAAACAAATAGTGAAATGACTCAATATATAGCACTTTTCTGTATATCTCTGATGGAAAACCTGTGCTGATGTTATGTATATATATATATATGATAGTTGGAGAAATATTTTTTCTAAATGTATGTACATAATATATTGATAATAAATGTCATAATATCTAAGACATTAATCATTTATTAAGTTGATAAAGTTAATGATTTAGTATTTGGAATAATCAGGTGAGTAAATTTCAATTAAGCCACAATGAATAAAATTTGCACAATTATCATCTTCATGATTTTTATATATTTTTTTGAAATTCAAAAAAGATTGGATTCATTTTATTAATCGGTAGTAAGATAGAATGTTTGTGAGAATTTAAAAATGTATAAATATAGATTGCAGTTAAATAAATTTTCACTATTATTTACACATATATATATAATTTCAAAAGATTTCTTAACTTTCCATTTTACCTAACATTAATCAAATAACTTCCCTTTGCTTGTAATTTTATTAACGATAAATTTTGAATTCCAGATTAGATCTGTTTACCATTCTTCTTGAAATACTTTTTAACCTGCTGGGTTTTTTTTTAATTAATAGGTGCGAAAAAAATCTTTGAACAAGAATCTGCTATTAAGGCCATCTTTTTGGAGGGGTGTGTGAAAGATTGCTTCAGATAGCAAATTGAAGATTGTTGGCTTTGATAAGTGTGGGCTAATGTTACATGATTTATAGTCACAAAACATTCTAGCTGGGTTCAAATTCAAGTATTTTATTTTAATATTTGTCCATATCTTTTAAACTGATGATGAAGGCAATTTTATTTTTAAAAATATAGTCAAAAATGAATATAGATGAATAAAACAAATTTAAAACCATACTAATCAAATAATTTAAACAAACCAATAATTACTTATCTGATCTAGTCTAGGGTTAATTCTTTTTAACTTTTGATTACACAATATAAAAGTTTTCATATAGACACAACTTTATCTTTAATTTTAAAAAAATTTTAATACTTAAATACAAGTATAATATTTATATATACTTTTAAACTAGATATAGCCAGAGAAAATTTAAAGACAGACTTTCAAGCTACCTTTAGTCATCTACTCCATCTTATACACACTACCACATACATGTCAAAAAGATAAATGATCACCAATAAATATATTTCATGTTGAACCAGCACTCATCTGTTAATGCTGATCATTCTCTCCCAAACATATATTTAATAAATGCTCAGTTGATATTAAGATAGTAAATCTTTAAATTTTAATGGATAGGCTTCAATCCTCTCGACTCTCTAATTCTTCAGCCATTCGTATCATTGAATAGGGCTTTGAGCATGCCATTATCAAGTTTTCAATAATATGGATGGCAGAACAGTTGGTGAGTGGAGAAGATTGAAACCTGTTTATTAAAGTTTGAAAATGTACTATCTTAATATGATCTGAGCATTTATTAAATATATGTGTGGGAGAGGATGATCTGCACTAACTTACGAGTGCTGGTTCAATATGAAATATGTATATTTGAAATAATTTATCTTTCTCACAATTATGTGGTAGTGTACATCAGTTGTATAAGATGTGATGGATGACTAAAGGTAGCTTGAAAATCTGGGTTCAAATCACCTCTGATTACAATTTTAAAAATTATTTTATAATGCTACAAAAAGAAAATAATGATTATTAAATGTTAATATATCTTGGCTTAATACAGCGATTCTCAACCTGTGGGTTGTGATCCCTTTGACAGTCGAACAACCTTTTCACAGGGATCACCTAAGACCAATGAAATACACATTTTCAATTCATACAGTAGCAAAATTAAAGGTTGGGGTCACCACAATATCAGGAATTGTATTAAAAGGTCATGACATTAGGAAGGTTGAGAGCCACTGGCTTAATGGTTTTAATTTTTTTTTAAACTGTTTAAAGAAATTATGCTTTTTTTTTCTTATTAATGGACAGACTTCAATTCTCTCTACAATCCAACTGTTGCTTTTGATCTTAACTCGTTTTAATAAAAATTCATACATTAATAATAAAATATTAGTAATTGTGTTTCTTTAGTGCATTGTGTATTTCTATAGTAATACAAATGTAAACATAAGTGCTTGTTAAATTATAAATTCTATAATAAAAATACTAAAATATGAATTTATCTTGTATTTCCTTGTCAAATTATATGTAATATTATAAACTTGGGCATATTATTGCAATTAATTTTTTTAAGCAAATATCGATTAGAAAGTAGTGTCTTATAATAAATTATTGCATTTTGATTTAAAAGTTTCAAATTGACTCTACCCACTACTTTGAAATTGTAACACTCTAAATAAGTGCATTAAAAATGAGGACTAATCGTTTTTTGAACTAGAGATTATTTCTAGCCCAGCTCTAATTTTTTAAACCTATTTTAGAATAAATATCTATTATTATAATATTTGCTTTCAAAGATATTATTTTATAACTTTTCAATGTAATTCTTTTACTTTTATGTCCTATTCCATATGTAGGTCATTATTTAAATAAATTCAGTCATCTCTATAATATTCATATGTATTTATTTTTTCTTTAAATTAGTGTTAATAATTCGTTAATTCATTATACACTTATTTGTTTTAATAGAGGTATCCATTTTATAGATGACATTTTAGGTAAATTTTTTACAAATAAAATATTAGGTGATTAGTCTTGCATTGGTGGTCGAGAGGTCAGCGCGACCGTCTTACAAGCAGTTGCCTGGGTTGCGGGTTCGCATCCTGGCTGATGCTATGACACTTGAAAAAAAAAAAATTAGGTGATTCTATCCACGTAAAAGGTTATTGTTTGAAGATTTGATATTTTAATATAAACTGGGCACTGATTATATATGTGTGAGAGATGATGATTTGGACCAATGATGAGTGCTGGTTTAGCATGAAATACTATATTGGAGACAATTTGTCTTATTCACATGTGAGTTGTCATGTGTATTGGTTATAGAAGATGGAGAGGATAACTGAAGGGCGTTTAAAAGTCTGTGTTTAAATTCACTTTAATTTTATCAAAATATAAATGAAATTATTCTTTTTAAATAAAAAATGTATAAGTTATTTTGTCAAATTATAATAATAATAATAAATATTTCAATTATCATATTATTTGTCAACGGTATTATTCGCCATTTTCCTTGGATAAATGAATTATTTATTCATCAAAATATTTTGCATTTTTTTTGCATCCTTATATTATAATAGTATTTACTTAAAACATTAGCCCATATGAAACATTGACTGAATACGTCTAACCTAGTCCACATCAAGAAAAGTTTTATCATTGCTATTATTTTTACAATTTTATTTGCCAGAAGCAGGCAGAAATGATATAGCTATAATCCGCGTGTTTTAATATTAAATAGTGTTGCAAATCGACTGATGATGAAAGAAATATCACTTTTAAATAATCAAAATACGTCATAGATCACGTGACCAATTCTATTAAGCTTGTAAAATATAAACAATGAGTATTGCCAATTGCTCAACAAGCTTTGTGATGAATGCTTAGTCAGAGCAAACATTTAAAATATCTCTGTCAGGAAACCTCCCCCCTAACCTCTGACCATGGTTTTGTGCTTTGGCACTCCTCAGAGAGGCGCTGCGATGGGTTCAGACACTAGATCTAAAAATAGAAACCCAAGGCCAGCATTTATCTAAAAGTTATCTATTGAGAGGAAAATTTTAAATTTTCAGACACCTACATGTCTTCAAACCCTGCTATCCAATTCAAATAGCTATATGGGGCTGAGAGATCTGCAGCCATACCATATATTAGTAGTCTTAGCAATATAACATCACATAAGACTTAAGGCAGAGACTATAAATAGTCAAAATAAGAGTCATAGATCACATGACCTAATTCTCTTAAGCTTTTACAATATAAACAATGAGCATTGTCAATTGCTCAACAAGCTTCTGAAAAATGATTGGTCGATATGAGCAGACTTACTCCATTGCAACTTGTGTATAGAATAAAGATGAAAAAAGTATTCCTGTTCTAATGCACTTTGGTGATTGACCTAGCACAAAGCTCTATTCACTGTTATGTTTTGGCATCTGAAGAAACACATGAAGATATCCATTCCTTTATATTTTGGCTTTTTAAGTAGGGACAGTTAAATCTCTGTTAAATCAAGGCTATGATTAGATTGTCTGCCACACAAAGCAATTGATAAACAAATTTTGCTATTGAAATACTGTTAAGATGGATTAACAAAAAAAAATAATTGTTGGACATGTAAGCATTTAAAATAAAGAGGGTATTCCTTCAGGCAATTATTTTAATTAAAGAATGTAAAAAAGGTCAGAAATTATAGTAATAAATAATGATTTTAGATATACTTAAAATGGAGATTGAATACTAATTACTGAAAATGTAATAACACAAGGTTTTGATCTTTGATATTTCTTTAAACATATTTAAAAGAAAAGGCCAAATGTAGAAAGTAGTGAAAAATTCATATTTTGAAAATTAAACAGTCAAAAAAATATGGAGCAAAATAATTTGAGTCTTACAATTTTTTTTTAAAAAAATAAGCCCTAAAAATGATTCAGTGATGAAAAAAGTCACGCACTGGTACCTGAGAGGTCAGCACAGCCGCCTTGCAAGCAGTTGCTTGCAGACAGTTGTTGCAGGTTCGCTTCCTGGCCAATGTTTTGACATATGGAAAAAGGATAATAAATTGTGGATTGTATATCAGAATGAATGGTCCAAAGTAATGATAATTTTATTGATTCATGGAGCAAAAATACAAAACATTGAATGAGAGTGGCACAGGCTGAGAAAATATGATGGATAACATAATGAAACATGAGGATATAGAGAACTGTGAAAAACTAAAATAGATTTAGAAATGAAAATAACAGATAAAAATTCATGGAGAGCAAAATAAAAAGTATGAATAAGGAATTCAAAATGGTAAAAGATCTTTATAAGCAAAAACTTGCTATGAATTTATATGAAGATAAATATAAATATTGATTTCTTAGTAAATGTCTGTGAAACATAAGAAGTTTTGTTATCAGAAGCACAAAATCATAAATGTGGTCATGTTAATCCAGCTTTAAGGATTTCTTTGACTGCACATTTAATAAAATTCATAGAAAAGTGCAAAATCATAAAAGTGACTATTTTAATACAATTTTAGAAAATCTTTTGAGCAAAACTCATAGATATAAAAGTGTAGAATTAAATACTTTGGGATTAACACTGCTGTGATGTAATCATGCAGCCATAATTATTCTAACTTTGTGAATATATTTTCATTGCCTGTGAAATATCACTTTAGGTTTGAATTGAAGTTAATTTAAAAAGATTATAGAGAATATGATACAAATTAAAGCTTTGAATACCCTTTAATTGCAAAGCTCATAGATAAACGTAAACAATTAAGTACATTGGGATGTGCTGCTGTGATATAATTATGTGACCATAATTATTCTGACTTCGTGAATACATTTTCATTGTTTGTGAAGTATCATTTTAGGTTTAAATTCAAGTTAATTTTAAAAAATTATTATGAATACGATACAAATAAACGCTTTGAACTAAAAAACTGAACATTGAAAATTGCATTAGCTCACTAATTTTTAGTGAAATTAATATATTAGAAAATATGAAGTATGAATAGTGTGAGTACAATTAAAATATAATTTATCCAAGCTATTTCGAATACTTTTTAGCAAAATCAAGAGTTTTGTTAAAAAGTGTTCGAAATGGTTTAGATAAATCGTATTTATATAGGATATAACAGCAAAATAAAGAAAAGTGTGATTTTAGTAATATGTCTGAACAATTAAAATACAGTAATGCATCTTAGTAAATCGTGAAATTTGAGGAATTGTGTTATGTTTATAAAAATATTCTTTAAAAATTTCTTATAGTTTTAAGTGAATTTACTGATATAATATTATAAATATATATGCAAAATTCTCCAAACAATTGCTGTTGCAAAAAATATTAGAATCATTAATTGCACATTATATTAGAATAGTTAACTGTTAAGTAATGTTAAAAGACTTAATTAATAAATACTTATAGAGCTAGAAGTTCCAATAAATGATTGTTCATAATTCTAAATGTTTGATCTATTTATTGTGTACAGTATTAAAAATGTGTCATAATATTAGGAGGTATAACTATTAATGTATTATGATGACAGAAGCTAAAATCACTTATTGTTCTAAAAGAACTACATCATAAAAATTATTCTTTGATATTTTATTAAAACAATGTGAATGAATAGGCAGACTTATGTTTATTATATTTCATTTCAATTAACTATTTTATTATAAAGATTAGAAATATTAATAACTTTCTTGTGTTTTAAGAATATATGTTCACCAACATATTACATCACATAGATGCACATATTATAGATTGAACATTTTATAAAAAATATTTATTGTTAAATTTATTACAACTTGTTACACAATGAGAAAGCAAGGAAACCTTGTCAAATTTGGTCTGTTATGAAAGATATTGTAAGACTGCTGGAATAATTAGTTATTCACACTTGGATTTGTATGTTTGGGAAGTTGAAGAGATTTCAGGTATTTTTCTATAAGAAATTTTGAGGCAAGGACTTTATCTCTATTTTGGATTTTCTTCATAGTCTCTATGAAAATGTCTTCTGTCATGGGAAAGGCACAGTTGAACTTTTGTTTGCATCTTGTGATCCACATGGAATAAGTGAGAAAAACAAATAATCTTAAAGTTGGGAAGTCATTTGACATTATACAATCTTTGATATTGAGAATTCTATATAGATCAATCAGGCAGTTATATTTTGGAAAGCCATACAAGATAGAATAAGGTGGTCAAATGTCTCATCACATCTACTGCAGTTGTGACACAGAGGATCTACTTTCATGAAGTATTTCTTGTGGTGTAAAAACCAGTTAGTGAGCATTGAGTTTAGATTTATTTTAATGAGGAAATCCAAAAACTTAGGTTCTATCATTAAAAATTTAAATATAGTTGTTATTTTATAATTCCTACATCCTAAACTAGGGCAAGCAGTGTGTGATTCTGTATTAAAGATATTATGTGCTTCCCATGTGGTTAACTTTTTTCTGAAAGCCTCTACAGAGGATCCATTGGTCTGCATCAAGTGAGATATGAGTTTGTCAAGCCATGTAATTTTAGATGGAGGTGAGTATCCGTAGGATCTATTTGTGATACAACTGTTTTTTAAGTAAATTTTCTGTTGAGGTGTGCCTTTTGGTAATATAGAGCTTCAATAGAGTGTGCTTATCAAGCCATGTAATATTAGATGGGGGTGAATATTCATAGGATTTATTTGTGATACAGCTGTTTTTTGAGTAAATTTTGTGTTGAAGTTGAACACTAACGAGTGTGCCTTTTGGTAATATAGAGCTTCAATAGAGTGGAGCGACATGTCATTGCATTTTCGATGGAACTGTATCTTTTAATACTTAATGGAGCAGATCTGCCATGCCACAACAGTTTTCACATACAGCTTGTTGATGTTTATGATGGGGGTCTTAGTCACTGTCATTATCAGGAGGTAGTAACTTATTTTCATCATGATTTTGACATTAATCAGTGCTATTTTTCCCTGCAATGACAGATAAACCTTAGATAGGTCTTGCACTGTATTGAATGTTGATTCAAAGATTAAGTTCTGCAAATGGTGCAACATAGAAATTTGGGGTTTATATATTGGAAACCCGAGAAAATTCTGTGGCTCACCCAAATAATCAAATTAAATTTTGTTCCAGTTCTTATTCTCCATGTTGATGATTTATCAGGATTAAAGGTGAGTTTGGAAAACTTGGTAATTATTTGGAATATGGGCTTTAGATATTTCCTGGATAACAGAACTACCAACTACCAGAATATCATCCATGAAAGCAAATGCTTTCATAGTTTTTTGAAGATGGGAAACGAAAATGCCTGGAAGCTCATTTTTAATCTGTACAAGTAGAGGGTTAATGTAGAGAATGAAAAGCAATGCAATGAGAGGTGATCCCTGCAGGATGGAGCTGTTTGGGGCAAAACCATCTGTGAACTTACCATTTAAGAAAATATGAATTAGCCGATTGCAAAAGGAGGTTTTCAAGAATAAGTATTATTTCACTAGAAATATCCAATTCTCTAAGATTGTCAAGCAGAATCTCAATGTTAACTGTGTCAAAAGCTTCTGTAATATCCAACTAAACCACTAAAGGCCTGGAAATTTTTTTGATCTAATGTGATCCAATAATATTTTTACCTCTCCAACAGTGGTCAGAAAGGACAATCCTTTTCTAGCATATTGAGAATTGTGTTTATTTTTTCTTTTACTATTCCTTCATTGACTTTATTAAGATAGGCATCATTGAGATTGATCTGATGCTTTTCAGTGCAAAGGGATCTCGGATCTTTTTTAAAAATGGCACAAATGCAATAAGATACAGTTTTGGGATAAATATTTTCTGGTTAGTTAGGTGATTCATTAGATTTAATGTTACAGTAATGATGATGTTCTCTAGATGTAGAAGTATAAATTTTGGAATGCCATGCATTCATGCATGGATGTTGTTGGGGAGTGCTGTTAAATGGTTTTTAATTTTTTGGGAAGTAATTTTATGTGCATCATCTTTTGACAATTTAGGTCAATCTCTTTGAAAGGTAGGAGTAGTGTTGGCATCCACATGCTTTTTCAAAAGAAAAACTCCATGAAATAATTTTTTATTTGCAAAAGCATGTGGGGGCCTGAAACTCACTGGTAATTTATTAGCAAAGATGGAATTTCTTGTTTCCTCCCCACTTCCCATGCCTATCTCAGGTACCCATGTGTCCAGCAATGCTGTGCAGAAAGGTAATTTTTAGCATTTTTTGTAGCTATTATTTTTGCTAAAGCTGCCTGCTTCTGCTTGTATTGTGTTTTTGGATGCAGAAGATCTTCAATAGGTTCTCCAATTATTGAATGGTTTTTAATGTTGGAATGAATCTGATCAAAGTCATCACTGGCATTGTACCTTACTTTTTCCTTGTATGCTGCAAAATGATTGATTACCAATGAATAAAAACCAGTTTTTTTCTGGAAGAAGGATAAGTAGATTTATTTTCTTTTAAAGGATAAATGCTTCTGAGAATATTGCTTCTGAGGTAAATGTTTTGGTCAGCATTCTTGGTGTTTTGTTGCTGAATTAAAACAAAGTTAATAAGCTCTATAGTGGTTATAAGGGCAAAATGATCTGAGAAAGCAACTGGCTGAAGTTTTGCTGCTAGTCCAATGTGGAGTTCAGAGGTGTAGAACAGTAGATCTATTAATGACTGCATGGATTTTGTGTGAGATGAGTATGCTTCTTAAGGAAAGAAGCCTCTACCATTTACAAACCATCTATTTAACAAGTGAAAGTATTTGAAGGTAAAACATTCATAGGACATGTTAAAATAACCTATTAGTATGGTAATTGCACTATTATTTCTGTTGTGAGGTTAAGTGCATGTATATTCCTGCTCAGCATTGTTGAACTGTTAGAACAATAGTATGATTTATATGTCAAATTGATTGCCAGCATTTTGGAGGTGTGATAAAGAATTTTAAAACTATCAGGAGTCATCTTGTTGATGATTATTCCAATGTCCCCAACTGTTGAAAGGTTTGTTGAAAGCAGTGTGTATACAAGTTTATTTGACTCCAGTGAGGTAAATACATTAGAATTATAATGGTACTTGGTTTCACCCATAAACAAAAGGTGTCATGAGACTGAGGAGAAACACTGCCTAATTGCATAAAATAAGTTCACATAAGTTAAGACCACTCGTGTTCAGGCCTACTATTTTAGAAGAACTATCCATTAACATTAGATCCACTTAACTGGCCTGCTAGCTGAATTTTGGATAGGGGTTGAAGTTTTATTCTTTATATTCATCTTTATCATCGCTTAGGTTTGGCCTATCAGAGTTGTTATATGGTAAATATTGTTTGTAGATATGATTAGTTGAGATCTAGTAGTAGTATGGTTGACTTTGCATTTCTTTTTCATGGTTGGTTTGTTTTTGAATGAAGGGGTGGGTTTTATACTTTTAGAATATTTTTTTTAGTAGTTCTTCTTCTTCTGAGCTATTCTTAAAAATTCTATTAGATTTCTATTTGTGATTTGCTAAGTTAGTGAAGCTCAGCTCCATGTATGACTTCACATGAGTGCCATTGTTGCTGTGGCTATTTTCATCTTTTAGATTGAGTACTCAGTGTCTTTGGTTTGCCAGTTAATGCTGCAGTGATTATTGGTGGCCTGTCTCACTGTAGATTGCCTATATTCACTGAGTTTGACTAAGATGTTGTTGCTGTTTGTGATCTTTGGAAATAAAACAGGCAAAACTCACCATATGTATTGCCACACACAGCATATTAGAGTAATCATTGAATGCCAGAAGGCTTGTGCATAAAATCCCCATCTAGTGCCTACTCATCCAATATGCCCAGACTAGTTTTTGGCTTGTGGCCTTCGTCAGTGAAGAACCTTTGATCTGAGAGCACTGCACCTACCACTGCACCTAGATCTTAGGACATAATGCAACCCTCCAGCAGTCACCTTTTATCTCCACTTAACTATAAAACAATGAGTCCTAAATTGAAAACACCTTAATGTTTTCAATTCAAACCCATTAGCTTATATAGTCATATGGGTCTGAACTCCATTCACTACCCATGCATTTTGGTGTCTTTGGTTCTATAATAACCATAGCCACCACTATCGTATTAGGCAGGATTGGTTTTAAGCCAATAAACATCACATGATCACCATTTCTCATGCTTGCTTATAACTGTTATAAAACAGGCAAAACTCTCTATACATATTGCCACACACATCAAGCTAGAGCAATCAATGTATGACAGAAGGCTTGTGCATAAAATAATGCATTAAAATGATATATAATTGTAAAATGGCATGGAAAATAGTTGAAATGATATAAGAAAGTACAACTGTGAACTAGCAAAAAAGCTGTAGAAAAGAATAAAGGTCTGAAGAGTGTAAAACAACATTTTGGTATTGGTAGAAAATTTATATCTGCAATAACAAAAAAAAGATGGAATTATTACTAAATAAAAAGATACCATCATGAAATGGGTATAAGATTTTTATCAAGAATTGTATAATAATAAAGAACAAGTATATCCTATATCTATTACATCTTCTGAATTGCCCATAATTTTAAATGAAGAAGTGAGACATACAATTAAATATATGAAAAAAGGAAAGGCTCTATGTAATGATGAAATTACAATTGATATATTAAAAGAAGCAGGTGAAGAAATATAATTTTTTTAGCAATGTTATATACCAAATGTCTAAATGATAAAGATGTATCAGATGATTGGAAGAATGCAGTATTAATATTAATATTTAACAAAGGGGGATATTAGAAATTATAGACCTATCAGCTTTTTATCAGTTTTGTACAAAATTTTTACCAAGATAATTACAACTCATCTACAGAGAACATTGGATTTCCACAAACAAAGAGAACAAGCTGCATTTAAAAGTGGTTTTAGTACAGTAGATCATATCCAGGTATTGAGAGAAGTGATAGAAAGGACAAATAAATATGAGGTGCCATTATGTTTTGGATTTGTAGATTAAGAAAAGGCATTTCATTCTATAAACCTTTCTTCAGTGATTACTACATTGGATCATCAAGGTATAGATCCAGGATATTGTCATATTTTTAAGAATATTTATAAAAATACAATAGCAATAATTAGATTACATAATGATACTGGGAAAGTCAACATTGAAAAGATGTAAGACAGGGTGACTCCATATCTCAAAATGTTTTACAGCAGTGCTGCAATAAGTATTTTGTGGATTAAAATGGGAAGCTAAAGGAGTGAAAGTAAATGGAGATTATTTAAGTCATTTAAATTTTGCAGATGGTGTAGTTGTTTTTGCAAATAATGCTTTAGAGCTGCATGAAATGTTGCAGGAGTTACCAGATAAAAGTAGAAAAGTATGACTAAAGATAAATGTTAAAAATGCTAAAGTAACGTTTAATCGATTTTTTTAAAATATGAAAATAAAGATTGATTATGATGAGTTAGAAAAAGTTAAAAGTTACAAATACCTTGGTCAGATTATTAATACAGATGGAAACAAAATGGATGAAATTAATCATCGAATTAAATTTGGTTGGAGCACTTTTGGGAGAAATAATGATACTAAGAAGAAATATGCCTATGTGTTTGAAAAGAAAGGTTTTTAACAAATGTGTTTTACCAATTCTTACATATGGATCTGAGACTTGGACACTTAATAGAAGAGCAATACAGAGATTTCAGACCACTGAAAAATGTATTACGAGATGCATGTTGGGAGTAACAAGAAGAGATAGAAAATGCAATGTATGGGTAAGAGAACAAACAGGTGTTACTGAACTCATTGAAAAAATTAAAAGATTGAAGTGGAGGTGAGCTGGACATATTGCTAGAAAAGATGATAATAAATAGACAATTGAAATCTTAAACTGGATTTCAAGAGATTGTAAATGACCCAGAAAAGACCACATGTTAGATGGATGGATGAAATAAGAAAGTGTGCAGGGGTGATGTGGAAAAGAGAAGCTAAAGATGGTTGATGATGATGACATGGATAAATTACTTGGTCACATAATAGATCATTATATAGTGTTTATACATCCTCAATAAAATATGAAGTGATGTATTCTATAAATAATAATGAGATTTAAAACTAAGGATATGGGCAAGAAATTTACAAGGTATCATTAATATAATGAGGATTAATGGATAAAAATGTAGCTAGGCTGTACATTTTGCTTGAAGAAAAAGTAATAGATTAATAATTGGAAGTTTTAAATAAGATGCCAACCGATTATAAAAGATGAAGAAGCACATCAACCAGATGGATGGATGAAATAAGAAAGTTTTCTGGTGATGGTGTGGAAAGAGAGGCCATGGATTAGAGAAACTGGATTGAAAATAATATATAACAAATGCATTTTTAAATTTGTAGTTCATAAATCATGTATTTCTTTATAAATTATGCAGCAAAGAGTCAGGATTGTTTGTTCAGAAACTCACGCAAAAAATCGGGCAAGAGAACAAACACAGCTGAGACTGTAATTCAATGACCTCATCAAACTATGCAGAATTTTATAAACAATTATCAACACCATTAGAAAAATGCAAATAGACCGTAGTTAGGGGGCACTACGTTTGTATGTTTCTGATGGTTGTAATTAAACATGTTTAAAACGATTTAAATTTTGAGCTTTAAATTTCAAAGCACTTTTTTAGATACGCATGTGATTATTATTATTCATTGATATCGAGCAATTATATTTTTATTTTTTTTATTTGTTTTTTTAATTATATTTTTTTTATTATTTTTTTTTTAAATTTTTTTTTTTTTTTTTTTTAAATAAGAGGGGAAAATTATTATAAAAATAATCTCTATTTTCTAATTGGTAAGAAGAAAAAGGTGAAGTTCCTTCCAAAAATAAATTAAAGAATGTAGGGATGGTGGGGATTTGAAAAATTCTCAAAAAATTTTAATAAAAAAATATATGTTGATATATTATTTTTTTTTTATTATATATTTTAAAATTATTGAAAATATAATTATATTGTTTGGGGGGGGGGGGATGGTGATTTTTGTTTTTTTTTTTATCAAGAAGAGAAAATATAAAAAAAAAAAGTATATTTTTATGAAGGAAAAGTTTTTTTTTTTTTCAAAATATTAAAGAAAGAACGTAATAAAAGAATAGTGAGGTGTTGGGGGGTAGAATAACCCAAACAAAGGAAAAGCAAGAACAGGAGAGAATCATATGCTCAAAGGTTTCTTCCTCTCTATTACAGACAGGACAGCAAGGATCTATGTTATGTGTGAATAATAGTATAATTACATTATTATCGAAATACTTAAGTGCTTCGAAAGTGAATTCATTAATTTAAATGGCTAAAATATATAGAGTCAATTAATAGATGTGGACATACTTTATATATCACATCCAAATGAACTTACTGTTTGTTATCATGAAAATGTGCAAATTCACTATTAAAATATAAAAAGCCTCTTGTTTTATAATTGTTTCTCCTTGAGTATTGTTTAATATTACTCTTTATTAATTGTTTTTATGAATATTAAGTGGGGTTTTTTTTTCAAAAAACAGTTTAATGGCACTGATAGAGTAGCCATTTGGGAGTTATATCATTGGTATTTATAAATATGTTCTGAGGATGTTTTTATTCAAATATTTTATTATTCTTTATTTACAAAAAATTTTCAATGTTTTAACTGTGTCATGCAATATAATTTAATAATTACATTCTGGCAGCCTTGAACTACAGATCTGCATAAAATCTCATCTGATGTCAATATATTTGCACTAAAGAGGAAAAATTTCGAGAGGAAATTCCAAAATCATATTTGTGAGTAGATTCTTTAATATTATATGTAGTTATTTTCTACTTTAAAGTAGGTTTAAAACACTAATTAGATAACGGTAAAACCGCTACAATGGATTGTATATCAAAGGCTATAATAAAGCCTAAATGGTCTAATGGAAAAAAAAGTATTAACTTAAAAGTCTCTGATGACTCCCAAAGTTTGGATTATAAGAATAAAACCTCCAAAGAACCTAAGACAATCTACAGTAGTAGAAAGTGTCTTAAATACTCAAAATCAATTTGTTTCTTTTTTGAATACTAACAACCTGATAATAAAACCTATGCTAAAATCTAAACATTGCCACATGAAAGAAAAAATAACTTGAAATTGTCTGGTGACTTTCAAATTGTAAATGCAAAGATTGCGACCCCTACTGAACCTAAAAATAGTGCGGAATTGCCAAAAAATGTTCTAAACAATCATAATCGACCTTCTATTACCGTCAAAAAAAATTGCCAGAAGGGCAACATAAGTTTAAATGACATGCACTCTCCCATTGTTAAAACTAATCTACCTCCATGAAATAATCCAGAACTTGGAAAACAAATTAACATTAATAATGTACATAATAACGCAAATCTAAATCTCAAAATATTAAAAGGAGAATAAAAATACCAAAGCTATGGCAATTAAACAAAATCAGAAATCGACCATAAATCCTAAAGATCTGCACTCTCCCATTCAAAAAACCATCGTTTCTCCACTAAGCCACCCGAAGTTTGACAAAAAGTTTGGAAATAGCAATGAATTCAATGACATAGGCCCTGAATACAAGGATTTGACACAACTACCACATAACTCTAATCATAATAAAACCAAAAGGCCAAATGATGAATGAAATGACATATTCAAACAAGTTCAGAGCTAACATAATGATAAATACACATCAACAGACATCACAACCTGATAAATACATAAAAGCAATTCAACTTTTACCGGAAATAGAAACAGAACAGTCTACAACAAACTATGCTAATCCTCAAACAACATCTACAGGTAATCCTACATAAAAGCAATTCAACTTTTACAAGAAATAGAAACAGAACAGTCTACAACAAACTATCCTATGTAAAAGCAATTCAACTTTTACAAGAAATAGAAACAGAACAGTCTACAACAAACTATGCTAATCCTCAAACAACATCTACAGGTAATCCTACTTGTGATATTTACAACCATGAAACAATAAATGAATGTTTTAAGCAAACCATCTCATTGCCACTCCACAAAACTCTGCTCAATTATTATAATGATTGCATTCTCATACTTTCCATTACACATAACTATTTAAATCTTTACATATTCTCTACATCATCACTATATAAACTATGTAAAGTACATGGCTGGTGAAAATTAATCCATAAGATTCTCTTTTATCCAAATGAGAGATATCATATAATCCAGTTCACAAACCAACAAGTTAAAGCTGCCTTTAAAAATAGTTATAAATTCCTAAACAACAGATTTCTTGTCTACATTGATTTCAACTAGCCAGTTGTTTTAATAGGGTGAATTCAAAAATGTAACATGGAGTTTGAAAAGGCAGACCATTAGTGCCACTTCAAAGACTATGGCACCATTACCAAATTTCAATACCTACTAGAAGACAATGCTGATTCCACAGTATACATCAATACCACATAATTTCAGTTAGTTCTTAAAAAATTGTCCTCAATCAGTACCATCTCTAATTCAACTTGGCAAATCTCCACTCAACATCATCTTTCATGGCCTTCCACCCCAGTGCTTCTTCTGCAGACAGAGATGCCATCTAATAGAAGATTGTCATGCGAGAAAATGCATAATCTGTGGAGATATTCATACAGATTCCACAAATGTGATAGCAACAAAAATGATCAAGAAAATCAACATCTAACAAATACTTTTCAAAGTCTCAAGCAACAACATATAACTAGCAATATCATGGATCACCCTACATCATCAAAAATTCCTAATGATAAAACTTCTTTGGAAACAACAACTTCAACTTCCTCTGGGACAACTACATATCAATGATGATTGTGTATCAACACCAGACACAGCAACAATCAGCCAAACAGACATGGACAATGATGCTGAATAAAGTGAAACTGCAATAGCTGACATCAGAATTCCAGCATAAAAAAAGACACACAAAAACAGTAGCTCTGAACAATCACAAAAAAGTAGCAACAGCAATGAATTAGACAATTTTCAAGATGCAATTAGGACTGATGCTCCCCCATCCAAAAAAGTTTATATAATGTCAAAAATAAAACAAAAACAATAGACCAAGATAGCAACATATAACAACTGGTTGACCCTTTGTCTCAAAATAAAGGACATCTTGTCAACATGAAATGATAATGAGTACTTACTCATAGACATCTCCATTATTGTGGTCTGTTCCTGAACTTTTCCATCAGACCTCAAGTTATCTAAAAACCTGATACAATCTGAACCTCATCTTCATCCCACAAATTTTGTGTTGGAACAAAATATTATGTTCTTAGAAGCTAGACCACATTCCAATCAGGCAAACCTTTCTACATGAAAGTGCAGTTTCACTATCAATGACATTGATTAATGTCAGAGGCATGAACTCCCTTGGCAGAATTCAAGCATTATTATTTTGGCTTAAACAAAAATACACCTGATGTTCTTTGCCTCAATGAAACAAAACTCCATGCACTATCTGACCAAAACATCATACAGAGAATTCAAAAATTTGGATACTTCCATTATACTCTTTCCACCTCTGTCTGAAGGAGTAGCGATTTTTTTAATAAAAAAATCTAAAATTACCTTTTTCAAAATAATTCACATAGACTCTAATTGCCTCATAGCCATTATACAAGTAAATGAATGGACTCTTAACATAATAAATGTTTACATGACCAAAATGTCAGAGATAATCTATAGAATCATCCACACTATCTATGCAGTCTTAAGAACTAACCATTTTCCTAGGTTGATGTTGAGTGACTTTAATCAAACATGTGATTCTTTTAAAAGGAGTCACTTCAAATCACTGAGCAACACCTTTACAAGTGGAGGATGTATTTTGATGGTGTCTCTCTTCTCATTCTACTCTTCATGGTTCAAGTATCTCATTGATCATTTATACTTCTTTTCTTCACTCTCTCTCCCTTTAGTGAAGCTCACCTATGGCCTGTGGTCTTTACAGACCACATGGCACTAGAGGTTCTTATCAGATTGTGAATAATATACATCCATATATCAACATTCCATGAACAAATGAGAATCCTCATAAAGGGATTTTTCACTATACAACTCATCTCTTTGATTTACATACCATTCAATTCTGGTAATATAAACACACTTTTATCATGTGATAAATGAAATAGTTTCATAAATATCCTACAATCCATATTCATAAATGCATTCAACAAAAGAAAGACCCCTTAAATTACTGTGACTTGGACAAAATATCCAACACACTTAAACAATTGTCCATACAATACAAAGCTACCCAACAGTCTCTGGCAGAATACCTATCAATTAAATGAGCACACATTTATTTAGCATATAAACACTGCTGGACTCAAGGCTACATCAGATGGGCCCATAGGGTCCAACAAATGAAACGATGCACCTTCATCTGTTAAAATACATAATAATCAATATATCAGCCTCTCCATGCTTTTCAGAATAAGAAACTTTTACAAAAGAAAATTACAACTGATTGGCTTCATTAACATCCATACACTTTTTGTTAGTACCAACTCTATGTAGCATAACATCACCGATAGTGACATTCTTAACAAACTGCAATCACTTCCAAAAAGTGTCCACTCTAGCATGCACAGAATTCCCATATTTCTACTCTTACACCTAAGAGCTTTTATTATCTCAGTAATATGTGGAATGGTAAACCTTATCACTACTGGAAGTCATCACCTTATTAACCCATGTCCCATAATCATGGTACCTTTTATAAAGAAGCATGATGCACAACCACATCTTATTAACCTATATCCTATCTCGATGATTCCGCTAAGACAAGATTCAGTATAATATAATCAAACAACATTCATGCTATAAATTTGCAAAAAAACACTTCAACATCTGATGTTGTCAGCTGGTTCAGACTTCTGGTTGATCATGTGCAGAGACAAAGAGAATTTCAGCCATTGCAGTCCAACTTGATATTGCCAGGGCATTTGACTACATGAGAATTAAAGTTTTTCTCAGTGTCCTGGAACTGCTCAATGTACCATCAATAAACGTACAGATGATTGAGAACCTTTACAATTGTGAAGTGTTCTTATCCCTAGATGTGCACATTGCTCCAGGTGTTATGCTCTACATCTCCATTCTTCAAGGTTCTCCCCTGAGTGTGCTTCTCTTTGCTGCCTATATCAATCCAATGCTGTTGAATATCAAGGCCACATTTTCTGTTATCACTGTTTTACTCCTTAATGAGAACATCACTCACAACTCCTATATGGATGATGTAGTTGTGTTTCTTTCATCTCATGATGAAGTAGGTAGGCTAGAATAGCTCCTTGATCATCATGCCAAATTAACTGGTCTCCTGGCCAGAAGATCTCTGGTGTATTAGAGGCAGAACCACAGAACATTCTAGGATTTCACCTATCAAAATCCTCCACAATGATGTGTAAAAAGATGCAGGACTCATTACTAGATAAAATTGAAACCACAATTGGATTTTAGTCCAAGATATATTTTTCCCTATTTGGGAAAGTAGCCCTTTTTAAATGCTCTCATTCTTCCAAAAATAATATACAATTTGGCAGGGTTCATCATCACCAAAGTATTTGTCAACAAAGTAGAGACTGCGTGCAGAAAACTATGGTGAGTGGGCCAATAACTGGTGATTAGCTTGAGAATCCTGCAAAAGCCCAAAACTTTAAATGGTCTCTCACTATACTCACTAACTATTCAAGTTGCAATGCACTCATAACGTACTCTACAACATCTTCAATAAAATAAATGTGCTCAATTGTCGCTTCTGGAAAAGAACATCAACCTACCCATTGGCCACCCCCCAAAGGATGTGCATTGTTACTTGAACAGCAGATCAACTTTATCTTTGATAGCATCCAACCAACCCCAACTTTATTTCAAAGAAAACTTGCATATTGAGAAGTGTTCAATCTTCTTGACCATCAAAAACAGAGGGTCTCCAGCTGCATTTCAATCAACATCCCTTGAATGACAAGGATGACCAAGTTCTGGAAGTTGCCACCAAAAATTTGTACACTTCTTGTTGAAATAGTGCCTGCATGCCCTCCCAACAAATTCCTTCCTCCACTATAAAAGGGGGCAGGATATTGACCCCAACTGTACACTGTGTCAAAGACAGGAAGAGACTACTGATCACTTCCTCTTCGAATGCACAACTTTAAACAATTTAAGAACTGATTTTCACCAAAACATGATAAGAAATCACATCCAATTGAACCTTAAGACAGCAATTGAGAGGGGCATATTCTCTGAGATCCAGCTTTCAGCCATAATTAACTTTTGTATCTGGCCATTGTGCTGTAAGCTGGTATTCACAGCAGAAACCTTGAATAATATATTCACAGCAAATATTATACAAAGAATGGGATAGGTATGCACATCGCTGACCCATTTACAGCTGCACAAACATGGTACTCCACTGCAATCAGATAGAACTTTTCCACAATTTCACTGTTTGTAGAGTGATGGTTGTCTAAAATACTTCCCCAAAGGGAGAAGCCAACCATGAATAACTGTGATATTTTATACTAGTGAACAAATGTACACATCATAACTTTAAACCATTTAACTAGCAATGCTTTGAAAATGAAAATTAGGCTAAAACTAGAAAATAAGCTAAAATGTAGATCATCTAAACCAGATACAATACCAATCAAAACCAACAAAATATATCTTACATCATTTCACAAAACTGAAACATGGATATAAATATCACCTATTAACAGCATCTCATTTTAATCTTCCCTGCTGCATTTACTACAAATAGATGTTGGAACTGGGGGACAAAAAATGACCTTTAGGGAAATCATGATTCTGTGATTAATTTTTGAAACAACAAACAAGTCTCAAAAAATTTCCTGTGCAAACATCAACCCAAAGATATGTCCCCCCTTTTTTGCATGCTATCTCATAATCATTTACTTGCTTTATACTTTTCAGTCTGTATTTCCTTAATCTAAATGTGCAATAAATTTGTTTTTGAAAGTAAAAATTAATAAATAATACAAAAAATAAAAAATAAAACATTTTAAGTAAAATTATTTTATTACAGTTTTGAAATATTTTTTTTTAAATATTAAAATATTTTACATATGTCAGAGTTATTTTTAACCATAAATAAATAATTAATAAAGTTTGACAAGATCATTTATTAACAATATCTAAATTTTAATTAATTTTTTTGTTTTTGTAGATGAAGTTCTTTAAAAATGGAATGTGGCCAGAGGAGTATACTGTTAATAGTGTGAGTATAAATAAAACACACATATAGATAGATAATTTAATAAGATTATTTTATTTGTTAGATCAATTTGATTTATGTATGATGTAACTAGACAATAACCAATTTTAGACTAGCATTGCAAATTATATCCCTCACCATCTAAAAATAATAAATGTTCTGAATCTTTTTTTAAACCAAAAAGTGAAAATAAATTACTTTTTATTTAAAGATGACTAAAACAAATACTCTCACTAGATGGCATGATTTCAGTTTGTAATTCAATTTTTTAATTGGTAGTTTACATCATAACTGAAATGTATTCAAAAACAATAAAAATTAGAAGTATTAAACCCTTAATATTTACACCTAAAAGTTCATAAAAGACTTTACAATTATATAATCTCTTTATAATTATATAATCTTTCAGATTTATCTATGTATACATTCAATTGTAGTTATTTCAACATTATGCTAATATTTTTACCAGATTATACCTGCTTAGTATAGATTATTTAAATGGAGTTACAAAGATGTTGATAAAACACACTCTATCCAGACTGTGGTAGTTATGATCCAGAAAAATTGATATTAATTGTAACTAAACAAGTCCTGGCCTTGTATAGCAGTGTACTTGGTAGTTCATTGGAGTGGATGAGAAAGTGTATCTAGAGTTTCTAAACTTCTTGATTAATAACTATCCTGATTTCAATTTGAGATGACATGCTTGCATATGAACATATCTCAGATACTTCCATATACACTCATTCTACTTCTCCATCACTTACTTCCATTAATCCCAGAATTCAAGCTTAGGGAGAATGCACACAATACTCTATGTCAGGCAATATTCATATTACTATTTTTATTGCATCACACATGTGATAAATTGATAAATGAATAAACAAAAATGCAAATAACTGTCTTTAAGTAATAATCATGTGTTTAACAGATTTATTCCCATTTATTACAATTTATACAATGAGAAAATATAACAATAGCAATTGATTCACATATCTATGACTTTTTCAATCAGTAACTACAGTTGACATTTATTAATCCAATACTTCTTTTCCCATCAAAGAGTAATCATTTAATATCAATGCAAAAAAATTAAAACCTGTTATTATATATATATATTGTAAGTAGTATAAAAATGCTAGTCATTTTAACTGAATAAAATGATAGTGAAATCAATATAGTGATATTATCTTTAACTCTAATAGTATATTTTTTCAACAAAGAAAAATTCCTTTTCCTCTTTCTACATATATAAAACACCATTCATAGTCACACACTGGCACTATTTGTTTCTAATTAAAAATATCAATAAATTAAATATTAAATATCAAGCTGGCAAAAAAGATATATCAAACTCTTATTTCTCTTATTCAGTTTTACTTATGTGTATGTGTTTTACCTGGATGCCACTAGGCTGTCTAAACCTAGATAAAGTTATATCATACTTATTCATAAGTGTGTCTGGTTCAAATCCAATTGGTACAATATTTATTACACATACATTTGTATGAAGGGAAAATGGCATCATTATACTTTAATTGTGCAAATAAAATTATAAGATCTCAATATCATAAATTTTCACTTAATATTTTCACAAGTATTACCACCTCAGTTTAAGTACAATGGAAGTCATCTCTTGCTAATGGCTCACAAACAAACATAGTGAGAATCATTATTCATATATGGCCATTAAACCCATTTATTTAATCTATTTATTAATAATATAATGATGATGATGATTCTAGCCACAGCTTTACAATTAATTCACAACAACAAATCCTATCTATTATACACCTATAATTATTTACCTAAAATATTATCATATTTTAATTATGACTTAAAATATATATTACCAATTGACATCCATCAAGAATGATGATGGTCATAATTAACAAGACAATTAATAATTCTTAAGAAAAATATAGTTTCTTTTAATAAAAACATTAACATTTATTACTAATCAATCATTAATAATACAGATAGAAATGTCCATAGTTAACAATGATAATGTACATTTAAATAAGCCTAACATAATACGAAAAATCTTCCCCATTACCTTTAAGGACCCATACTTAATGTTCATATTATAGTGTAATGTGTGTGCATTAAATTTCTATAGTGAATAAATAAAAAATTGTATATCCTAAAAAAAATATTACATTAAAAAAATAAACACTGTATGCATGCACATACTCACCTATTGCATATAACATATATATTTTCATCTTTATAAATTCAAATATAATATTTTAGAAATAAATTATTAAAGAAAAATTAGTCAGATTATATAGAGATAAGAGCATTTAGAAAAATCAGCTTCAAATTGCCTATCTCCCTTTTAACCAATCCAGGTCATTAACAATTTTTTAAAAATCCATCTCTCCTAATGCTAAATTTCTACTGATTTTTTACACTCATGCTGAACCAATATACGTGTAAGTACACATATTACTATGCGTGGGTATATGTTAATTCCCATAATGAATAAAATATTATTAAACCCTTTTGACATACAATAAAAACAACATATTTCATAATTTTGAATCAATATACAATAAACACATTTTATAAAAATAAAATCCACACATTAATGGTTACATATAATACTTTAAGAATACAAAATTAATCAATAATGCAATAGATATTATTACTGAAAATTTTCTATAACTGATTTTGTTTCAGATTCAAAGATATATAAAGAGAGATAACTGGATTTATTATTTAAAAGGTTTGTTAATAGTCACTGATAAAAATATAATTAAAATTCATATTACTAGTTCTTCTTTGAGTCACAGGCACCCTCAAACAGTCCAAGGATTCTTAAAGACAGTTTGTTGAAGGTTTATAATTTGACATCAGCCACACACCAATATGTAATGTGCATATATTTACTAATTACACTGGTTTATTAGAACAAACCTATTTTTCTTTGGCTTGGGCTTGCAATTCTATTACTGCAATGATAATGGTGAAATAACTTGCTTCCATAGGGACCATTTGGCACTGGAATGGTTTCTTCATTTCTTCTAAGTATAATTACTTTTAACCCTTTTCCTGCCTCTTATGAGGTCTTTCGTCGACATCTGACGTCACTCTAATTCTGCTAGTTTTAATGCTAGAATATTTGTTTGACAGTTATTGATTAGGTTTTTAAAAGTTCTGTAAGATGGTGCCCTCTTCTGAATTATTTTACAAGTAAAAAATCAAAAAAACCACATTTAAAACTAAACAAAGAAAGAACCTTGTCGGTGATTGGCTGTCAGCCAGCTCTCAGCCGAAAAAGACATTCTGATTGGCTGGAAAGAACAAAGAAACCATCTGATCAAAGAAAATAAAGAAAAACGCTGAGATTTTCATTTTGAATATAATTTAAGTATTAAAAAAATATAATTTGAGAAATTAAAATAGTTTTTTAATAAAATATACTAAAAAAACAAAATTATTTTCGAAAAATCAATATTGAAGATTTTAGTAAAAATATTTAAGATTTAGCAAAAAGAAATCTTTACTTTTCCATAATGTAAAATTGAAAAAAAGTGTTTGCGTCAGCACTTTTTTGTTTAGACATTCACTTTTAAATTTGCCGAAATTGAATATTTTATAATAAATAAATAGCAATTTATTTTTGAAAGAACTTTCATTCTCTTCATAACCTGAAAAATTAGTAATATACTTTTTATAAACGTATCTGAGTTGAATTTAATATTATAGGCGAAGGTGTTTTAACAATAGGCTTTGTCTTCAGTTTGTGAGTTGGCCAATTAAAAGATTTGATTTTTACCTCATACAACCAATAATATAATTAGCGGTTAAAAGGTTAATAGCCCATAGATATTTGCTGCTTTCCATATATTTTACCATTCTGATTTGGTTTAAACTCAGCAAATGGCATCAGTGAAATAGCATGGTTTCACAGATTTCAGCATTTTCTTTATAACAGCATTTAGATTTTACCAGCACTGGTGAAATAATATGTTTCTTCATTTTTATTTGGCAATCAGTCATAAGTGGTTTTAATATTGTGGAATCAAACTTCTGATGAGCATCCATTTTTGATGGGTCAATGGAAGCCCATAACAAAAGATCTTTCTACCCAGTGATGTTGATGTAGAAAACATTTTTAAAACAAATCTGATTTCTCCAAAGCAAATCTAGTTTATTATTCCCCTCTTTAACAGACTTATTGTCAGCTTTTTTTACAAGTTAGTCTGTCAAATGACCTCACTCATTTCTGTTACCAAAACATGTGGTTTCCATTAATTAAGGCATATGAAAAACCTCTTCACAATTGATAATTTTTTTAAAAATTTATTGATGGTAAAAAATCAAAAAATGATCTGGAGTTTATCAACTTGAATAACAGTCTCCTTTTTTTTCAAGTATAAAATTTGAGATATATCTCTTATTAACCTCTGACCTTGTTGTGGCAGGTCAAATGAAACTAATCTTATTAGAGAAAATAAAATAAATTGCTTCTAAGTAATATAACTGTTTTTAAACAATATAAATTTTCATAAAAAAATTATAAAATGATCTTAATAAAACTTCTTCTATTATCAAAATGTGTCTGTAAATGTTTTTAAGTCTATGTCTGCAAATACAGACACACACACATCCAAACAATATACAAAACTTGCCTATTAAAAATTTATCTGAATGATTCAAAGAGCTATAAATTCAAATTCATAAAATAAATCAATAAACAGATATTAGCATCAAGGTATTATCAAAGAAAGAATATTAAAATCAAAGATTAAAGAAAAATACTATAATTTAGTAAACATAAAATTAGCTTTAAGGAAGGTCAAGCCAAATTAGAAATATAGTTATTGATTGGGTCGGTGCCTACAGACAACTGTTTATATGTGCTCACTATCTAACTAATAGATATTTAATGTATGTATTGTTTTCTTTGATTAATATATCAGTTGAATAAAATATATTTTTCCAGCATTCTGAGGAATTTGAAAATTTGTTATGTAGGGTTTAAACTCAATACCCTACAATATGCTGAGAGAGATAGAATTCAATATCTGCTTTGTTGTTTTCAACCTTTCAGAGCATGGTTTTGAGCTAGTTGGCAAATCTCAGTGAAGGTAGGAAGACTAGAAACTAGTTCTAAATACTAACTCTACAATCAGCATTTATGAAACATGTATCTATCAGTTTGAAAGTATGAATTTTTCAGATATGTAAATATCTTCAAATCTAGCCAAACAAACTAGATACCTATATGGATCTGAAATCAGATCAGTTTCACTATATAATAAAAGCCTCTGCAATATATATATATATATATCATTGCAAAGAACTTCAAGGTTACATTTATGATAAACAAAATAAGTTATAAATTTTGCAACTTGCTTTTAGCTTGCATTTTATGATTATTAGATGGAGCTTTACCAATAGCTCCTAAAAAGCTTTTGTTTACACAAACTCTGAGAGAGATACAATTCAATATCTCTTTCATTGTCTCCAACCTTCAGACCATGGTTTTGAGCTAGTTGGGTCACCTCACTGAAGGGTAGGAAGACTAGAAACTAGATCTAAATACTAACTTTACAATCAGCATTTATGAAACATGTTTCTATCAGTTTGAAAGCATGAATTTTTTTAGATATGTAAATATCTTTAAATCCAGCCAAACAAACTAGACAGCTATATGGGCCTGAAATCAGTTCATTTTTACCATATAGTAAAAGCCTCTGCATTTGTGTAAACAAAAGCTTGATAGGAGCTATTGGTAAAGCGCCATCTTGTGATCATAAAATGCAAGCTAAAATCAAGTTGTGAAATTTTTAACTTGTTTTGTTTACTATATATTGTAAATACTCATATAACCAAAATTATATATATATTACACAAATAATAGGACAAACTTTTAACACGATCTTTTTTAAGAATAACGAGAACATGCTAAAGACGAATACATACCTCAGATTTATTGAAATAAAATTAAAGAGTTTTATTTTTGAAATTAATTTATTTTCATTTGTTTTTTTTATTTCGTTTAAAAGAACGAATGTTCGAGAACAAATTAGAAAATTTATTAAATCATTTTGAACAAAAGGGAAGAAAAAATAGTAAATTAATTAATCTGTAATAGGTAAAAAATTCCAGCGATCTAAGATATTTTGAATGGGGCAATTAGTAGAGTTAAATTTAGAGAAGTTGAAAAATAAGCAGGATGTATGTTGGAAAGTCTAGATAACAATCCAAATTTAGAACAGAGATAAAAAGTACACTGCTATTGTACTACTTAGACTTCTGACTCCCTAAAACAATATGTAAGAAAATGAAAACTAAATTAAATTCCCACTGCAAATGTCACAGAAACTATTAAATAAAGAGGATCCTTGATTAGCAAATAAGAACTAATGACTTATGAGGCATGATAGAGATTGGAGAAAAATTCAAGGGCACGGCGGGAAGAGGAGAGAAGAAAAGGCAAGACGAACCGAAAAAGACACTAAATTGAAGTTGTTGAGGGAAATCAAGTTGAATTGTGGGAAATATAATTAATTTTTTTCGACTTCTGATTAAATCTTGGACTTCCTAACCTACACTTTTAATATCTACAAATATCTGAATCCAAAATTCCTTCCCAACCTCGCACCTCACTCTGATCGTTCTAGAATGCTCTCAACCTCGAGAAATGAACTCAGGACCACACACACCCTAACCTCACCCAGAACCGACATCAATTAATAAAATATCCCAGGATCCCATTACAGATTCTCCCCACAGGTAGTTATTTTTAACATTTGCTACACATTCATGCACCAGATAAATACTTTTAAGTGGAGAACGATTTACAAACATTAAGTATAAAATGATTAAATTCTAATGACCAACCAAACCACTAAAGAACTCAACCAGTATAATATTACAATTAATCTCACAAAGATCTATAAGTTAATATTCCCGTAATTGTGTTATCTAGACTACTAAATTATATATCTCATAATAATTTTATTTACCCAGTTTACAAATAAATCATTCCTTAATTAATGTTTCTTTTATTGACCTTAATTTCAAATTTATTTACCAATGTTAATGAGTGAGTGACTATTTTATATAATTTGAATGGGGCTTTAATATGTTAGTTGCGTAGATATTTATAGCATTTATAATTTCGTACCATTCTTAGGTTAGGAAGTTTTGGGAGATTTATTCTGGGGGATATAGGGGCAACCATGATAAAAGTCAATAGTGTGTTAAGAGAATAGCGTATAGTTCGGAAATAGTGGGTGTTCATTTCTTGTTCCCTGGAGCGAGTGGCATGTTCTGGATATAGTTGAGGAGGGTGCAGGGGCGAGCTTGAAAAAGTTCTCCTGCCCATTACTCGATTCAATCTGAATCTAGGTGAAACAAAAAACACGAAGTTTACATTTCACAAAACATTAAACCCCGACACAGACACACAAAAGGAATCCAAAGAAAGCCAGCGCCGGGGCCGGAATATATATATCTGCTTACTAATATAGAATTTAGTAAATCATAATTCTTTGTTTCCAACAGATTTCTAGATTGATTCATGTTAAATAAAGTGGTAATGAATTGGGATTTCCCTTTTTTATGATTTATTTTTATGATAGAAAAGGCCAATCATGCTATAAGTTTTGGTACTTACATATTAGTCCTGAGACATGGAACATATTATTCCTGTTGACCATCTCACATCCTTAATAAATATGTAACATTGCAATTAGGTCAAATAAATCTAAGTAAACAATGCTATGTTGTAATGTGCTTTTATCTGATCTGTGATGTGGTTGTTTTTCCAAAACCAATTTTTCTTTCCCAGTTTTTGTCAAGATTTCATTTTCACAACAGCTTTATTTCACTTGCATTGTATATTCTCTTCATAATTATTGTTCATTCCAATTTTATTGTTGCTTAATTTATTTGGTTATACATGAGTAAATAACTGTACTTTCCCAAAACATGCAATTACTTTGGGGCTCAGCAAAATGATGTAATGCAAGAAACATCACAGCAACACCTGGATTCATATTTGGCCAAATTTAGTGTAAATATTGTAAAGATGATGATGCATTCATTTCCATAATGAACAAACTAAAAAATGGCCACCAATATGTATAATTCATAAAAGTGCTATATTTTTTTATTTTATGAATAAAAACATTCATTTATTAATGACAAAATCCTGTTTAAGTCATATAATGCACAATTACATGTTCATTTTGAAGGAAATTTTTTTTACATGAACTCTCTATTTTGCCCGAAAAATTATAGTGACTCATAATATAACAGACAACTTAGATTTATTTATTGCAACCATTCCTGTTATATATTGCACAGTAAGTAATATATGTGTATATTTTATGCTTTTTTAAATAATATTTTAGCCAATTCTTGTAATTTAGTCATTGTTTTGTCCATAATGGCACCTTGTATTTCTTTGCAGAAATTCATATCTTTAGTATCTTTATAAATTGTATACTTTTTATGTAAATGTCATATATATTTTTGTTTAATATCATTTAGTATTGTTATAAATGTATAGTCCTCACCATGTTTTAAATTTTTTCTGTAAAAAGTTGTATAAACGTACATTTTAAGATCAGTGATTTTTTTGCTGAAATTCATATCTTTAGCATTATTATACATTGTATACTTTTTCATCGTTTTGTCTATAATGGTGTCTAATATTTTTGTTGAAATTCATATTTTTAGCATGGTTATACATTGTGTACTTTTTCATCGTTTTGTCCATAATGGTGTCTAATTTTTTCCTGAAATTCATATCTTTAGCATCGTTATACATTGAATACTTTTTCATCATTGTTTTGTCCATAATGGTGTCTAATTTTTTTACAAAAATTCATATCTTTAATATCATTATAAATTGTATACTTTTTTATGTAAATGTTGTATATATTTATGTTTAATATCATTTAGTATTGTTATAAATGTATATTCCTCACCATGTTTTAAATTTTTCCTGTAAAACACCATATAAATAAAGTTTTTAAGATTAGTAATTTTTTTGCTGAAATTCATATCTTTAGTATTGTTATAAATTTTAAACTTTTCATGTAATGGGCACATATATATATATATATATTCCTGTTTAATATCATTTAGTACTCAAAGGCAAAACTCTCCATACACTAGTGCCATCCTGTGCCAAACAGAGTAATCAATGGATGCCAGAAGGCTTGTGCATAAAATCCCTATCTAGTGCCTACTCATCCAATATCCCCAGACTAGTTTCTGGCTTGTGGTCATCATCAGTGAGGAGCCTTGGATCTGAGAGCACTGCACCTAGATCTTAGGATCTAATGCTACCCTCCAGCAGCCACCTTTTAACTCTACTTTACTACAAAACTATGAGAATGAAATTGAAAACAATATTTTCGATCCAAGCTCAATAGCTTATATAGTCATATGAGTCTGAACTCAATTCAGCACCCATACATTTGGTGTCTTTGGGATATTGGATGAGTGTGCACTAGATGGGGATTTTATGCACAAGCCTTCTGGCATCCCTTGATTACTCTGTTTGGCACAGGGTGGCACTACTGTATTGAGAGTTTTGCCTTTGTTTGCAACAATTATGTGCTAGTATAAAGATGGTGATCATGTGATGTTTAGTGGTTTATCATTTAGTACTGTTATAAATGTATATTCCTCACCATGTTTTAAATTTTTTTCCTGTAAAAAGTTGTATATCTGTGCTTTTTATTATCAGTCATTCTTTTTGGCTGAAATTGATATCTTTAGTATTGTTATAGTTTTTCATGTAAATGTCATATATATATTTCTGTTTTTTGGGGGGAAATTATGCTCCAAATTGTTTATATTTTTTGTGTGAAAGTAGTATTAGTCCTGTGACATGTATCATGTAGTAGATATACTATGACTTTTCACATACATATTCACCCTACTGATAACATTCCAAATCTTGAGAAAATATTATATACAAATATTTGTGTACACGTTATTTTCTTAAATTTTTGCGAAAATATGCACACGATCCAGATACAGGTTATTATGGTCAGATCACAAAGTTATCAATGGATTGATATGAATGTGAAAAGGCACAGCATGTGTAATATGTGCTCTGTGTCACAGGACTAAAATGTAAGTTCCAAAGTTTTTGATCTTGTATACTGAAAAAAACAAGTAAATTACAAAATAATTAGTATCAGTAACAAATAATAGTATCAATGTACACATTTTGGTAAAATATAGTTTGATCAAATTTATCAACAAGCAAGTTCATACCCGACTCTATATTTTATTTAATTTAAAATTAAATTAGCATAATTTCTCCCTTTTCTAATATATCAAAATTACATATACCCTCTCTTTGACCTATGGTAAAAAAAAGAAAATTAATAGATACATAAAATTGATCATATGACATCAACCTAATAAAAATCAACAGTTCATAAAGGAAAATGTTCTAAAAAGATTGTGTATCTTTATTTCTGCAGTTCATGATTTAATTGGTTAGGTGTGAATATTTTGGAACATGCATTTTGATAATCTGAATTTTCCTTTTTGTATAGTATGCTTTGAATTGTTTAAGTTTATATCTTCAGATCCATGTAATAAAGTTGGTAGTGCCTTCAGCATAAGTGAAGAAATGTTGTTTTAAATTGAATTTGTTTTGGTGGTTGCACTTTATGAGGATCAATCTCTTCCCATGAGATAACATTATACTTAGCAGCACATTGTTATATGTCTATCTGTTTAAATAGTTAGAGTCTTTGAGTTTGTTGAACAGATAAGTCTGTGCTCCTTGAAATCTCCGGTTAAAGATTGAAAATCTTTTTGAAGTATTGAATAATTTTACAGCTATTTCTGGAGCTTCTATCTTAATCTCTCTTAGTAAATCTGTCCACTTTTATTTTAGCTATTATACACCTTCGATGAAATCTAGTTTGAGGTTTTACTTTGATGACTACCAACCATTATATTCAAGCAAGTTCGATCATGGCTTATAAAATATATATGTTTATTAGTCAACATGAGTTTTTGGTCTGATTTTTTAAAAGGAATGTCATTTCTATATATATGCTGCTGATCATCAAAATGATGGTTGTTCTTTGTAAGTGTTGAATGAACTCCTTTAAAGTAACACATTTGATGTCGTGTATGAACTTAATTATTTGTCATGTGTAATGATTTAGAGCAAAACTCTCCATAGTTTTGCCACCTGTGCTAAACAGAGTAATCAATGGATGCCAGAAGGCTTGTGCATAAAATCCCTATCTAATGCCTACTCATCCAATATCCCCAGACTAGTTTCTGGCTTGTGGCCTTCGTCAGTGAGGAGCTTTGGATCTGAGAGCACTGCATCTAGATCTTAGGATCTAATGCAACCCTCTAGCAACCACCTTTTATCTCTACTTAACTACAAAACTATGAGAATGAAATTGAAAACACAAAAAATATTTTCAATCTAAGCTCAATAGCTTATATAGTCATATGGGTCTGAACTCAGTTTAGCACCCATACATTTTGGTGTATCATGTGATGTAATGATTTATATATATACATTGTGGATTAATGATAATTAAATTTTCTTTTTAATTTTTCCTTTTACATTTTTGTGATTTTATTGCTTGTTTCTAAATTTGATCAACTTTTTTTCGTATTGTTATAATATGTGTATGTCAAACAATAGTTCTCAAAAGCTATTATAATAAAGATAAGTATAAATATTTAAGTTTTACACGTTTAGTTTGGGTTATGGGTTTTATCACAAGTTGGTTTATCTTTTAAACAAGTAAGAATTTTCGTATCTAAAACGCTTGTAAACATTTTTCATTTTTGGGAATACATTTTGTTTAGGTCACATGCTCTTTATATCTATAATTTATGGTTCATTATAAGTAGAGAATATTGAAATGAAGGGTATTAATGAAATAGATATGGTGTTTAATGATTCTAAGTGTGATGTAATACCACATCTCACATAATAAGAAACTGTATGTGTAAGTAAAACTGATGTCATATATACACTTACATATTTATAATAGACTGAATATCTGTCAATAATATATGTAATATAAAGACATTGTAACAAAGTTTATACTTTTATATTTATTTTAGTAATCTAAATGTACATGAGTATATCACTAATATATTGGAAAAATAGATAATGTATGTATGTATGTATATATATATACTATAGTTCGCTTAGCAAAATAACAAATATGGTTTTGTAGCAAAGATTTATTACCATAATACTTTATAATTGTCTACATATTTTGATAGATTATATATATATATTTAAATTGATAAAAAATCAAGTCAGATGTCATATGACAGATGTCATATGACCTAATTTTAATAAAGCTCGTATTTACAAACGTTATATATAGAGTTCGCAAAAACAAACTCTTAACAAGCTTTAAGAATACCCTCAACCCCAGACCGCGGTTTCTGCATCTAGCGTCGTCAGTGAGGTGTTAAGGATTAAACTTACTAGAACTAGCCTAGCACTTTATTTAATGCCTAACTATTGAGAAGAATATCTGAAACTTTCAGACATTCAAATGTCCAAAAATCCAGCGATCTATCTATCTATATATATATAATTAATCAAATAAATTTTAAATTAACTAGAAAGTGAATGTGCATATAGCAAATTTTTATTAACTTTAATCACACCAAATTTACTTTTAATTAATTTTTTTTGAAAGAATATCCTATGACCAGAAACATCATATTATTGCTGTCTCTGATAATTGCAGAAATATTGAAGCATCCCAATACAGGTATGAAAAACCTTTCTTAATATATGCTTAACTTTTGACCTAATAGACACAACTCGTTAAATTGTCATCCTGGATTATGTGACTAATGATAATTTTGATATGTTCCATGCATATTCATTAGATATCTAAATTAAAGTTGATAAAATTTCAAGCTAGCAAGTAACCAATGCAACAAGCAAGTAAATCCAGTAATGTAAGCTGAAGCCATATGATCTAGTAAGAACAATAATGTTTCTTTTGAACCACTTATAAGCTAAAAAAGAATTATTTTTAGTTTACTATTTGCGTTTTTATAAAAGATAGTTATTAGGTAAGATACTACATATTGAAGCAGTAAGATCTGCTTTGCAGAGCTTCATTTCACCTTTTTTTACCTATTTCCTATCCTCATACCTTAGTTTCAACCCCAATGTATCATAATGTGTCGGCAATGCACTTATATGCCAAAAATTCCGCCCAATTTTAAACCATGAGTACAACGCTTGTGTTATATATAAGTATAACTCATGCCCAAATAAATAAAATATTATGGATTATGTATATGTTCACATAATTTAGATTTATTTAAAAGTAGGTTATATAGATCATAATTGCACACACACTATGATATGCATTTTAAAACTTATGTCAAACTTATAAATTGTTAGTTAAAATTGTTTTGTTTGAATCTATTTACAAAAATATATTACAGTCATAATATATTTTTGATTTAAAATAAAATTCATATTCGTTTAGTAAATAGATTCAAATATTGAAATTTAAAAAGTAAAATAATTTTCTTTTGAATTTAAAATCATGCCATATATTTTCTGTTAGAATAAATTAGGGCTGGTAGGAACAATAGTTTTAATTATTATCTAAAAATACAGCAGATGTCCACTTAAGGTTTTCTTTCAATTAATAAAAGTTATTTTAATTAAATCAAGTTTGTAATTCGAATATCGACAAGGAAGTTAACAATAGAAATTAATTAAAATTTTGTTGAATTCCTTTAGACATTTGGATAGGATTAATTACAGCTGATAAGTAAGCAAAGTCCGAAATATTTTTGTAACACTCCAGGGCAGTTGTATTGTTCAATTCCGCTATAAAAGTGAGGGTTTTCTTTTGTTTTCCATTCTAGTGATTTGCTATTGAAATGATTCTAGAGAAATTATTCTAGTGAAAATATTCTAGAGAAATTATTCTAGTGAAAATATTCTAGTAAAAATATTCTTCGATCAAGATTTAAAAAAAATATTTTCTTGAAAATTTTAGCTACGTGCCTGTGAACTTAAATTTGAAGCCGAGTTTTCATCTCCAAATTAATTAACCTTGTTTACAGTTTCACCTATGAATCACCAAACCTTCAAAATTGCTAACCTTGAAATGACGGAGTAGAGCCAGCAAGAAGGCTATTTTTCTCTCGGGAATAGCTGGCCACTGCTCTATACCATCGAAAGCTATCACATAAGGAACCCCAAACTGCTACTGCTGCCAAAAATATGAACAATTCCAGATTTTGCTGCTGAATTGTATAAAACTTGCTGACCATCAATCTACCTGCAAATGCTTCTCCAGAGGTAACCCAAAATTAATCCAAGAGCTCTTGTGATTCCTAACTAACATGCTATAGCTATTTTAAATTGTTTTCTTTTATTTCACTTGACTTTATTATGTATTCCTTTAACATGTTCTAATATAATCAATAGTTTTGCTCTCTATCCTTGGGTTAATATTTTCTATTTATTAATCTTTCTTTTATTTTATTATGATAATGTGTCAGAATAGTCTTTGACTGAGTGAATTATTCCCTTTGTTGAAAGTAAGATGCCGATATTAAGGTATATTTTAAATTTATAAATAATTTCCAATTTTATTATCTTGCAAATCACTTGCCCGAGGGCTATTCTAATCTTCATTAATATGTATAACAATTAAATAAGTTTAAAATCTTTATTTTATTGATTTTAAATTAATATGAAAGTATGTGCAAGGTCAATGATTAAATGTGTCCCAAATGCACGATTGCATAAATAAATCTATGCTTTCTTTTCAAACCCACAAGCATGCATTTGGCTATTTTTAAAATCTTCTACTTTAATTTCAAAGTTTGTCATTGATGTCAAGAATGTATGGACCCTTTTAAATGAATTTCTGGAATTTGATTGGGCATTTTGTTAATCCATGTAAACCCATTTTGTATGTTTTATATACATTAGTCTAGTATTGCTGGTAAATGAATTGGTTGTTGAGACTGCTTTGTTTTTCTTTCCAAGGATTTTAAACAGCCAAGTACATTCTCTTTTCATTTCCTGTGATTCCCAGGCAGAGTGTGTACTCAAATATCACATCTGGGAATTAGACGCAGCTGTCACCCAGCCGCTAAGTTGTGGATGAGTCCAAGCTTCGGCTGTCCATGACAACACATTCCTACGAGTCAGCAGCAAGATGCCCTCTTTAGTCATTCTAAATATTTCCCATTATTTTATATATAATTTTATAAAGCATCCGTGACTTAAATGTGTTGCACCCTCCATCCTTTAATAAATTCATTATTAGCAATACTGACCTCCTATCTAAATTAATTATCATTATAAAATAGATGCCTTGATCACATCCCCACTTTATCGCTTAGTAAGCTTTTGTCCATGCTATTCTTGAAATCAATAAATATTCTATAACTTTTAATTTTCAAATGTTTTATTAAACTTTATAATTACTTAAAGCACCTCGCACATTTTCCCATCTCTTTTAAGCACATTATCATAATATTATATTAACCCGAGGGATAGAATATATTTTCTTTAAAACCTTTTTGTCATTTAATGAAATATAATGCCAACAATTATTTAGTAAGTGTCCCTGTCTCATATAAGCAGACAGTGGCATTATATATATATATATATATAAATTTCTATATAAATAAATCTTTGAAATCATTTAAAAGTAATTTTGATCTTTTATTTTATTGATTCCTATCACTGTCTTGGTCTATATATCTATTTCCTACATTTCTTTTGTACATCCATAGACATTAATTAGCAATCCAAACTTATCTTAGTATAGAGTCTCTTTGTTTCTCCCTGATCACCAGGCACCGGTAAAAGGTTATACTAGTAGTAGCATCAGATGCATTGTCACATAGGTGGCTGTGTGAAATTTAGACTTTAGATTCAAACTTAGTATATCTAGAAGGCAACCTCTCCTAGAATGTTCAGTTTCATGTTTGGGGTTTGAATTCTGCAGTGTGTTAGCAAGATAGATGATTCTGACTGTTACAATATATATATATATATATATATATATATATATATATATTGTAACTCTCTCCCAACACCTCACCTACCTTTCCTATCAACAAATACTCAGGAGTGCCAATTTTTCTGATCATTGAATAAACTATTAATATGATCTTGCTTTAAAATTATTAATGATATTCTTAAAATGTGTTCTACCTTATCTTAGCTTAGTTGGCTATAGGGTGTAAAATGTATACTAGATATGGGAAGAAACACTACGATTAATAAGAATAAAATATGTTCTAAAATAATAAAATAATTAGAATTGGTATAGTTCTACCGTTTAAATTGACAAGTTATAATCTAAACCTCATCTCCTCACATCATCCACATGCATTGAACAACCTCTACTGTGTGATAAAATGAAATTAATAAAATAAAGATGTATTGCTGATTAACTATACTGTATGGTATGTTAGAGTTAAATACAAAATAAAATATAACATTACTTAACTTTTAATTGTACAGTAATTTAAACCAAGTAACTGAATTAATGTCTAATCTAAATAATAGGGGAATATCTCAGGGAATTAATTAATTGCATGGGTTAATTTTAAATCTATACTTTCCAACAATTACTAATTACAATCATAAATGTAATGACATAAATTAAGCATTATCCTAATGAAAATGGTAGTTAGATAATGAAGGAAATAGGGTGCATTTTGATTTCAATTCATCATCTAAATAATAATTGAGTAATAACATTTTCAGAGAATCATTAAGTAATCAAACATTTCATATAGTGTTTGGATCAAGCAAATCATCATCATCAGATCTGGACATGTTCATCATTAAATAATGGAATCGTGCAATCATATCATATTGGATATGTAAGTGTGCGTGCATGTGTGAAAATATAGAATGCATGTCAAAAAAGAATTCTGAACAAAGCTTTTAAATAAATAAAACATTTATTACAAGATAATTAAATAAACACTTGGTTTTCCAGTTTATGCATATATTTGTATTGGAATAATTCCAATATCAATGATTAAATAGTCTACATAGAAATAAATAACATAAAAGTAAACTTTCTGTATTTTATTTTATTTATGCCAGCTATCAGTTTGTTCTGATAAGCTTATGAAATGAAATATTATAATACTAGTACTAATATAACAAACATGAAACTAGACATCTTGGTATTTTACTTATAAAATATATGCAAGCAATCAGTCAATTATGATAAACCTATGACACAGAAACATTATAATACTAGCACTAAAATAGCAAAACTTGAAAATAAACTTCTTGGTATTTTACTTCAAATACACATATATTAGCAGTTAATTCTGATATGCTTATGGAAAAGAAAACTTTATTTAAACATCACACCAGAATAATTATACATAAACTTATTTTTATATTTTATTTTCAATATACTCAAGCTATCAATCAATTACACTGGCACCAAAATTATAAAATATGAAACTAAAATTCTTGTAATTTTTACATCAAATGTACATCAAAATAATATGAGATGCATTTAAATCTATGAATAAGAGGTCAAGTTTTCCTTCACAAACTAAATGAATAATTTTATTAAATGTCTAAACTTCTTTTTTTTGCTTGCTCATTCAAAATAAGGATGAAACATTCTGAGAGTTGATGGTATAAAACCTAAAAAGTTAATATGATATAATTTAAAACAATGATTAAAGAATCAAAATCAATGATATATTTTTTTCATATTTTCTTAATTAATTTTTATGCATGCATGTGAATTATGCTACCTGTTATAAAATAATTAATACAACCAAATCCAATTGGTTTACTTATGAAGCCAAAAAATAAAATGTCATAATATGGATGAAGCCATGGACAAATAAGCTTTAACATGAATTCTACTTCAGTTTTTCTGTGAAAAAAATTAGTCCTATTTTTATTTTATTTTCTTATCAGCAAACTATCTTATACTTGGCTATGAATAAATGAAGTGAACATATTCCACATAAATACATGAGGGATAAAAAGAATTTCTTAACTCTAATCCTTTAAATAATCCAAACACAGTGACTCCCTAGCCTAATTCTGAGATTTAAAAATTGGTGTGGACATTATCCCATTACTGAAAAAACAAAAGAAATACACTACTTGACTCTACATACTATAATTATCATAAAATACAACTACTTTATCTGGAAAATATAATCCATTCCTGACAAATATTTCAACAAACTAAGGAAGAGCTCTCTCAATCCCTGACAAGGTGATACATAATTCACTCATGGAAAATATTCAAATAAATTAAGGGAGAGTTTTCTCAATCTCTGATAATACAATATTGAACATAAACAATTTCTTTCTGCATAGCCACTAAATACATTTCAATCTAAGCATAAAAATAATAAATTTACTCTTAAATAAATCCCTAATCTTTCCACTTCTTTTTGGCACATGCCATCATCTGAAACTGATGGAAATTAAATTATTTCTTCTTTCAATTCAAACATTATATAACTGGATTAAATAACAGAGAGGTATATAGGCATAATAACACATAAACAATTTCAAATCACATTTGATAAAGATTAGTGTAATGACATTAATTAATAAGTTATAAAAGAAATAATGAATAAATTTCTCATTTCTGACAAAGTATAATATTTTAACTTAGACATATAATAATTAATACTAAATAAATAAAGACAAAATAACTCTCTCATGTATTTGGCATTGGCCCATAAATTGAATAACATGTCTGGTTTGGGATAAACAACAAATCTTTAAATTTGGAGCAAAATAATTACTAAGAAATAAACCTCATACCTTCTTAAAAATGCAAAGATAAACAATAAATTTTATCTAATTACCACTTCTCAAAGATGAGCTGATAACTTCTTAATAGCAAGCAGATATTTCTATTGCTAGCATACATGTATAGAAATACAAGTACATAATAAAAACTATATAAAAAATCCATTAATTACCCAGTATAATATTTCTTCATATTATATTTTCTCAAGACATTCTTGAAGAGAGAAATAATCAAATAATTAAAAAAATCATAAGACAATTAATTAATCTACCTATCTATCAAATGCTAACAAAAATAACACTAATCATTCAGTTTTCTTTTTTTAGTTGAAACAAAAAGTTCATTCATAGTCTGCACATGACACATCTTGGTCGTGCATAAAAATGATGATGATCATTTCCATAATCATAAATATGGATAAACATAATTTCCTGCAGGAAGATAAATAATATTAATTGAATTCAATTGGAGAGTGTTTCAAAGTTCTTAGCAATAGCTAATGAAACTGCTGGCAATATCACATATGGAACTTCATGATGGCAAATAAATATTTAATACTGCATGAGTTAAGCAATAATTTATTAATTAATTCATTAAACTTGTTAAAGCATTTGTTCTAAATTCTCACAAGTCTGTCATTATGTATTAACTACTTAGTTAATAAAATCCATTTAAATTTACTTGAGTTTATTAATAATATACTTTAATAAAGGTAACTAAAACATAGGCTTATTATATACCTGTGTCTATATATATATATATATATATATATATATATATATATATATATATATATATATATATATATATGTAATATATAGGGTATATGAGCAGACTTTCACACTTCCCACCACTCCACTTTATCTAATAACACTGATACACCTAAACAATATATGTTGAAAAGATAAATAATCACCATTATACATATTTCATGCTAAACCAGCAATCATCAGTTGGTCCAGAATATCATCTCCATACATATATAGTATAAGTGCCCAGATATATATTAAGATAGACAATCCTCATACTTTAATAGACAGGTTTCAATCTATTCCACACTCCAACTCTTCAACCGTCCATCCAATTGAAAATTCTGATGATGGAATGCTCAAAGGCCACCCTGAGGCCAAGATTCTTGTCACATTCATGTTGACCTAAGGTCAATCTGAACCCCACATGTACATGATATAATCCATTTAATACATATGCAAGGATTGGCAGACATCTCTGCAATGTAATAACTGAAACACAGGATTATTATATACCTGTGTCTATATATATATGTAATATATAGGGTATATGAGCACAGACTTTCACACTTCGCACCACTCTCCACTCTATTTTATATGATTATGTCCTGTACATGTGGGGGTTAGATTCACCTTAGGTCAACATGGGTGTGACAAGAATCTCAACCTCAGGATGACCTTTGAGCATTCCATTATTAGATTTGCAATTGGATGAACGGTTGGAGGGTGGAATAGATTGAAATCTGTCCATTAAAGTATGAGGATTGTCAATCTTAATATATATCTGAGCACTTATAGTATATAGGTGTAGGGATGATAATCTGGGCGAACTGATGATTGCTGGTTTAGCATGAAATACGTATATTGGTGATTATTTATCTTTTTCACATCTATGTGTTCAAGTGTATCAGTGTTATGAGATAGTGTGGAGAGTGGTGGGAAGTGTGAAAGTCTGTGCTCATATACCCTATATATTATTTAATAAAAAATCAAATGCAAATGAGAAGAACAATAAAATAAAAAAAATTCACATCCAGATTCATGCTCTTCTACCTGTTCATTTATCAGCACATATAGAGATAAGCTAATAATTCATTAATTATATGTTACTCATTCGATATCTTAATTCTAGAGACATTAATGATTAGGTATATATTTTTGTCAATAACAATAATAAAGCCTGTTATAATAAATTATCCGCACACATCCTTCCATTTAAACTTTATTTCTTTATAGCTAGTGAAAATTGTCAACAAAGTTTCTTCCAGAATAATATTAAAATACACACATTCCAGTTATTTGGTTAAAGTTGGGGATTAAATCTAAATAAATCAAACTTATAATGTAGACACACATTTCAATTACTTTTTTAACATTAGAAATAAAATTTAGGCAAAATAGATTTGAAATATGAACATGCATTTCATTTATTTCTTTAATATCAGGGATTAAATATAGGCAAAGCAAATTTATAATATAGGCACACATACACATTCCACATGATGATTTTAAATTTAAATTAGTAAATTAGAAGTAGGGAAGATATACCTTATTTCTATCGTTGTTTTACAATACACTTAAACAATAAAATATCTTAACATTTATATCTCAGCATTCTAATTTTGATAGGTCCTAATCAAAGTACAATTATATTTTCTATGATTGAATTATGCATAAATCACAGTCCTTAAACCATACTACAGGTATTTATTTATAACTGGAAAATAACAATGGATTTCATTAATCACTCATTAATTAAATAGTCCTATTTCTAAATCCCAAAGAGCACGTGATAATCAGCATTTACAACTGCAATGATGAATTGATAATGAAATTGAAATATGTGATCAATAACAACTCCCTTAAACTGTAAGGGCTAGAAGTTAACTGAATTGGTGATTAATAATTTGCAACAACCATGAATGCAAAATCAATCATTAGCATATTACAAAAATTACACCAACATTTATTTACTCTGATATTTACATTTTATTTATAGATGGTCCATATAACAAAACAAATAATTTCAATACTAAAACAAAATACAATATTAAATGTCCACACCTAAATTCTGTTACTTGTCAAGATACCCAAAATAATATCATAAATGAGCCTTATTGTGTTCCAATAAATTATAATAAATATTTTCCATAGGTTCAAATATGTATGAATGACATTCATATCTGATTCCATTGTTTATGGATTTTCTAATCTCTCATAAGATATTTATTAATGTTGTTGAAATTTGTTAATTTAATAACACATAAATCAAACAGCTACAAAACCTTGAGTATAATAATATGAACTGATTGCATTCTTGGTTTCAACAATTTCCTTTGTACATTACTTTGACTTATTTTAGAATGGATGTTAGCTGGATCATAAATATTCATTCAACCTGTAAAAATGATGATCAACAATTACCAAACAATAAACATCTCCACAGCACTAGCTCTACACTCAATGCACCAGGGTAACATTAGCAACATAGACCATAAAGAAACATGTCTACAACAACAATGAGAATACATATCTAGGTCATGTCTGAATATACTTGAACTAAGTATCCAGGTGTCTATCAACACCTATATGGATAAAAGAAAATATATAGTAAAAGATCAACAACTTCTTTAATACTTCATACCATCCAAGCATATTTATTAAGATCATAATTATATTATGTAAAAGATATATTGTTGGATATTTCCACAACACTGCAAACACAATAATATAGTATAAAATGAAAAACCAGTGACAACCAATGAAAGATTCACAACTGCAAAACACCTCCACCAATCACCAACCTTGAATAATTAACTTTATTTAACATCCACTTTCCAGATTTACTAAATTGTTGTTAATAAAGATAATGATTAGTTATAAATGTGTGTTACCATGTACACAATGAATTTAAGATAATGTCATACCACCCATCATCAATCAACAAATTTTTCATATTATTAAAATCCTCTTTCACTTTAAACCCAGTATTGGTTAATTGTGTGGTTGAAATACTTTAAAATTACATTATAATATTAATAAGCTAAAAATATAATATTATTTAACATATCTTAAAATAAATAATGATAATGAATTCCACCTTCACAATGTTTAAGCCAATATTAAGATCATAATATTATTTAATATCTTTGAAAACCAATGATGATGTATTTTGTTCCTTAATGACCATTACCCATCCACTTTTTAGGGTAAATATAATATATATTGCCTTCATTTTAATCACCAATCAATAATTGAGATAGCATATAATATAACAGAAATATATGTATAACTATTGAACATGAAATGTAGAAAATATATAAAATAAACAAACACATACTTTTAATCTATATACCATCTTACGCAAGATACTCAAAATAATACTCAATGCTAAGAATACATTCAGCATTTACAGTTCGAATATTATTTAAGTTCTTGCTTCTCATTGCAATATTGTACATGCACTATAAATATTCCTGGGGAACGCCCAGATATTTACATATTTCCAGTTACTCATACCATAATTTACTTTGCACAAACATCCCATCATATATTTTTTATCACAGTACAACTTCTAATATCATTTCCTAATTGTAGAAGGTGCTTTCTTAATATCAAATATTTAATTTTACAATTATATTAATATAGCATTCAAGAGTAAATTATCCATGTTGTACATATACCCAAATAAGTTTTAAAAGTGTCATTAAACAGTTAACAAATTGTTTTATTTTACAAGTGAGAATATCCCAAATACAATAGATAATTTTACAACTTTGTTACTAACCGCATTCTTGAATAAATTATACATGTTGGTACAATATCCGGTTTTATCCTAACAACAAGAAAATCCAAAGGACAATACATAATTTCACAACTTCACTGAGAGCAGTAGATTTATGATTAAATGTAATGTCTGTATATCCAATATAATTTTAGCAATTCCATTTTCTCCAAGCAGCACAAAGGTCTGAAGCATTATTTAATGAGTAATATTCCTTTTGACTTTATTAACATTTTAAAATTGAACTGGAATTTAAATATGCTTATTCTGTTTTTTCTATAATAATGACAAATATAGCTGCCCCCAGTCATAGATCAAAAATGCCAGAGCACATGTTACTTAGGTCAGAAATTTTTGAGATTTTACATATTCATAATGAAATGAACTTCTTTCAAAAAACAATCTTATCTTCCTTTGTATATTTACTATGACATGTCTGAAAACTGATACAATAATAATAGAAAAAAAAATAGTTGGGAGAATTTACAACTGATCACTTAATTAAACTGAATCAATTGTAGTTTAAATCACTTTCAAATCTAATAAACAAAATTTTTATATTTTACCTTTTAATAAAACCAATATAAAATTACATCCAATTTTAAGCCACATTTATTTTAGTTAAATATAAGAAATTATAGGAAAATATAATTACTGATATGATTAATTTCAATTACACAAATTAACCATGCATTAATTATATCATAATGAATCATCAATCATTATAACCAATTTATATCAAAATAATATATGAAAAGCTAAATAAAATATAGCTAACATACTCTGAATGGACACATGGAATGGGAAAAAAATATCAGGTTTTTCCTTCAATTGCATATTAATATAATATAATTTACTTTGAGTTTGTAAAAAAAAAATTACAAATGCCAATTGATCTATTCTCAGTGGAATTGAGTAATAAATTTTACAATATATATATATATATATTGTACCGCTTGTGAGAGTGTTCCATGTGAAATTGTTAGTAAAAATTATTCAAACATAATAAATTTCATAAGCAATACAAAGTTTTAAAATTGATTAATAAATAATAAAATCAACAAGTCTGTAAATAATTGAATTAAAATATTTCATTAGAAAAAAAGTTTAAAGAGTTTTTTTATTATTAGTTAAAGCAAAATACAGTTTGATACAAGGTAATTAATTCACAGTTTTACAAATTAATTAAAGAGCATATCAGGAGGAAAGGTAATTTAACAAATCTTTTTCTATGAAATTAAAAGTACACTTTCTATTTAATTTCATAAAATAAGTATATGTGTATGTAAGTAAAGATTAGTTAAATAACTAATAACTTGAAACCACCAGAGATATCTAACTGTCTTGAATAATAGAGTCATGAAATAGCAATTATAGGAAGCTCTACAAACCCTCAAATCCAACTGGTTGGTAAAACTCACATGAAACAGCAATCAGCAAAGTATCAATGTCCAAAATCCTACAGGTAATAAACATTTTCTTATTCATTTCTGATATTACTGTAGCCATTGCCAAAATTTGAAGCCTTCAGAGTCAGTAAAACCAATGAACTCTATAGCATGCATAAAATAAACTATTGACGGATGTGTTTTTAAATGTTGTGTATTTATTTAATGCTTTATGATATCTGATATTTTATTGTATGAATTAAGAGTGTATGTGGTCATTATATAAAGTACCATTGTTAAATTAATTAAGAAGTTATAAAATTAGTTTAAAATCATAATAATAATCATTTAGATTAAAATAAATTGTCTTTAAACTTAATGTCTGTCGGTCAATTCTTTTACCACTAATTAAAGCAGTAATGTATTATATTACCAATTTGATTAAACTATTGGGGATTTCTTAGATGTTGAGCTAGTTTGCCATCATGCAAAAGTGCATTATTTACTCTTTTGGGGTAACTAACTGGTGCCTGAAGTTTTACTTGAAACAAAAAGTACGTTGAATGATAGGTGTTGAATTTTTTCAGCCAAGAAGATTCATGTCCTGGAAGTGTAGCTGCAATTATGTATCTATAGATGGCTTGGGCGTTGGTACCCTCTAGGTATTATGCTTCTCTCCTAAGAAACTGAAGGAGGAGCAATATTTAAATTGCATTGGTGTAGATCAAATGTATAATTTTATAATAATAAATAATTTATCTTATATTGAATGTATAAAAGTAAGTCTTATAATTTTGCTTTCACATGTTTAGATTTATTAAAAAGTTAAAAGTGCATGCTAGGTTTGTGGTTTCTATACAATCCACCTTCCCACTCAGTACTACATATATAAATATATATATATAATATACAAATCAATATATATATCAAAATACAGTAAAAATTTACATAACGATTAACATTACCTTCTGCCATTCTTTTAAAATCCATGTCTTACTTAGAATCTTTAAATCCATTATATATATAATACATTTTGATATCTGTATTCATTCCACAATATATGTAATATACAAATCAATATATATATATATCAAAATACAGTAAAATTTGTATATTACATATATTGTATATTACATATATTGTGTAATGAATACAGATATCAAACTTAATTTATTACATATATAATGGATTTAAAAGATTCCTAATGAAATGTGGATTTTAAAAGAATAGTGAAAGGTAACATTAAAGATTATTACATTATGTAAATTTTTCTGTATTTTGATATATATATTGATTTGTATTACATATATTGTAGAATGAATACAGATATCAAACTTAATTTATTACACACACACACACACACACACACATATATATATATATGGCTGCAGAAAGGAGTTTGCTATTAACTGAAAGGAAGACCCTTGATTCCTCTTGGAGGCCTTAAAGGAACCGAGAGCAGGGCAAATTCCTAATGTCCACTCCATACGTTCTTGTCGTTGCAGCTGTTATTACTATGTGATTATTCATATAGTATACGAACATGGATGGGCTGCTCACCAACACGCATTAGCCAGCATGGTGAGTTTATTGGCTTTTACCTCTGAGTTTAATGTCAAGAAACACCATGGTCTTTCTTCTCAGTGCCTGATAAGGCAGAATGAATGTTTGTGTAAATGATAAATATTTTTCCAATACATATATACAATTATGACAGACAAAAATAAAGCATGTCCCTTATTCCCAGGAGGCTGTAAAGTCACCAACCAAGGCAGCGGTTGGTGGCCGAAGGCGGAGGGTGCTAAGAATCCCCTGATTGCGGACCCAGGCTGCCATTTGATGACGACTTTTTATTTAGGTACTTACAACTGCAGATCACTTTCAAGTGAAAAAAGATTGCAAGAATTAGAAGAAGAACTGTCTTATATTAAATGGGACATTATTGGACTTTGTGAAGTTAGAAGAAAAGGAGAAGAAACAATTGATTTAAAAAGTGGACATATACTCTATTATAAAGGCACACATATTGGAAATACAAGTGGAGTAGGATTCATTATAAATAAAAAGTGGAAGAACAATATTGTGGAGATTGATGGTGTAATGGACAGAGTGGCAAGATTAGTTATACAACTTAATAGCAGATACCAAATGCAGATAATTCAGGTTTATGCCCCAACAAGTTCTCATAGTGATGAAGTAGTAGAAGATTTTTATATGGATGTACAAAAGGCTTTTGATCAGAGTAAACAACATTTTAAAATTGTTATGGGAGACTTTAATGCTAAATTGGTAAATAAATAAAAAATGAAAGTGCTGTAGGTAATTTTGGTTATGGTAATAGAAATGAGAGAGGACATAGACTTGTGGAGTTTGCAGAAAAAAGAAAAACTTTATATTATGAATTCATTTTTTGAGAAAAATGTTAAAAGAAAATGGACATGGAAGCATCCAAATGAAGGTACAGCAGAATTGGATTATATTTTGACTAACAGAAAATACATATTTCAAGATTGTAATGTTCTTAATAAATTTAACACAGGAAGTGATCATCGATTAGTAAGGTGTAAGTTACGTGTTAATGTAAAACTAGAGAGACAAAAATTATTAAGAAAAACAATATTTACAGTTGATATTCCTAATCTTCAGAAACATTCTAATGAATTTAAATTAGAACTTACAAATAGGTTTCAAGTGTTAGGAGATTTTGAACATGATTCAGATTTGAATGAAATTAATATGAAAATAACTGATACACTTTTAAAAACTGCAACAAACATAGCTGGTAGAAAAAAGCAGCAATTGACTAATAAAATTTCTACTGAGACTAGAGAATTTATGAAGAAGAGAAGGAATATGAAGATATACAAAAATGATGTATTAAAAAGAATTGAATATCTCGAATTTTGTAAAATGGTACGGAAAAGAGTTGAAAATGATATAAGAAAGTATAACTGTGAAATAGCAAGGAAAGCTGTAGAAGAAAATAAAAGTCTCAAAAATGTTAAACAACATTTTGGTATTGGTAGGAAATTTATATCTGCAATAAGAAAAAAAGATGGAATTATTACTAAAAAGAGAGATGACGTCATGAAATTGGTAGAAGATTTTTATCAAGAATTATATAGCAATAAAGAACAAGTACCTCCTATATCTATTACATCATCCGAATTGCCCAGAATTTTAAATGAAGAAGTGAGACATGCAATTAAGTGTATGAAGAAAGGAAAGGCTCCAGGAAATGATGGAATTATAATTGATATATTAAAAGAAGCAGGTGAAGAAATAGAAACAATTTTAGCAAAGTTATATACCAAATGTCTAAATGATAAAGATGTACCGGAAGATTGGAAGAATGCAGTAATAATATTAATATTTAAAAAAGGTGATAAAGAAGATATTAGAAATTACAGACCTATCAGCCTTTTATCAGTTTTATATAAAAATTTTACCAAGATAATTACAACTCGTCTACAGAGAACTTTGGATTTCCACCAACCAAGAGAACAAGCTGGATTTAAAAGTGGTTTTAGTACAATAGATTATGAAAAGGCATTCGATTCTATACACATTTCTTCAGTGATTAAAGCATTGGATTATCAAGGTATAGATCCAGGATATTGTCATATTTTAAAGAATATTTATAAAAATGCAACAGCAACAATTAGATTACATAATGATACTGGAAAAATCAACATTGAGAAAGGTGTAAGACAAGGTGACTCCATATCTCCAAAACTCTTTACAGCAGTGCTGCAAGAAGTATTTTGTGGATTAAAATGGGAAACTAAAGGAGTAAAAGTAAATGGAGAGTATTTAAGTCATTTAGATTTCGCAGATGATGTAGTTGTTTTTGCAAATAATGCTTCAGAGCTGCAGGAAATGTTGCAGGAGTTAGCAGATGAAAGTAGAAAAGTAGGACTAAAGATAAATGTTAAAAAAGACTAAAGTAATGTTTAATCGATTTGCTCAAAATATGAAAATAAAGATTGATTATGAAGAATTAGAAGAAGTTAACAGTTACAAATACCTTGGTCAGATTATTAATACAGATGGAAACATAATGGAGGAAATTAATCATAGAATTAAACTTGGTTGGAGTGCTTTTGGTAGAAATAACTTGATACTAAAAGGAAATATGCCTATGTGTTTGAAAAGGATGGTTTTTAACAAATGTGTTTTACCAGTTCTTACTTATGAATCTGAGACTTGGACACTTAATGGAAGAGCAATACAGAGACTTCAGACCACTCAAAGGAGTATGGAGAGATGTATGTTAGGAGTAACAAGAATAGATCGAAAACGCAATGTATGGGTAAGACAACAAACAGGTGTTACTGACCTTATTGAAAAAATTAAAAGATTGAAATGGAGTTGGGCTGGACATATTGCTAGAAGAGATGATAATAGATGGACAATTGAAATTTTAAACTGGATTCCAAGAGATTGTAAAAGACCCAGAAAGAGACCACATGTGAGATGGATCGATGAAATAAGAAAATGTGCAGGGGTGTTGTGGAGAAGAGAACCTAAAGATCGGAGAAAATGGATTAAACTTGGAGAGACCTTCATCCTGCAGTGGATTGATAATGGTTGATGATATATATATATATATATATATATATATTGTAATGCTAGTGAGATATTATAAAACATATATCTACATTACATATGTTAACATAAATTAATAAATTATGAAAAAGTGAATATAAGAGAAAAACAATTAAAAATATTTAAAGTAGATTTTAAAATATAATTTTCTAAAAATGAAAGATTGCATCATTTAATTTTTTAAAAAATAAAATAAAACTATTTATTAAGAGTGGGGAGGGAAAAAACTAATCACAAATAAAGACTTAAAACCTGCTCTCTCTTCTTTTTATAATTAAAAAAATGAATAAATATAAAATATTAAACTAAAATTAAGTAAATAAATCATTTTTATATAGCGTGATGTTTGTAAACTGTAATATTTAAAACAGCATTACGCTGTTAGTAGTAAAAAAAATTTGTAAACTATCTTATCTACCGGAATGCAAGAAATTTTGAAAGATTCCTGATTGATGTAATACTAGGTGAATCTAATAAAGATTAGATAAAAAAGATGTAAAATTAATTAAATCATGAAAGTTATGATAAATATTAAAACAGTGGGAGAGGTAAAGTATAAAAGTTGCAGCTTGTCTATTGTTATATATTCAGATGTTCCGATTGAGATATTTATACTCAGATAATTAGATAGTTTATCTCAGTTATGCCATTTCCAAAAATTTTTCATAGTTTGCCCAAAAGTTTTCCAATTGTGAATCAGAAGCTCCAGAATATTCCAAGCTCAAGTTAGGAACATGCATTGCTAGAAGCCTTAAGAGTGTTTGGCTAGGCTTCATGACCTGCAATCTCAGCTCCATCAACTATTCTCACTTATAATCAATGCCTAAACTGTAAAATGGACACTGTTACATACTCAGTCTTCCATTTTCAATCTGTCAAATGGAAGGAAAGCCATGAGCTCATCAATAGATATCAAAAGGCCAAGTAATTGGAAAACAAAATCAAAGTAACTTGTCATCTTGATATCATCAAAAACAAAAAACCTATGTAAATATACTTTTTAATTGTAAATGTCTAGACATACATTTTTCTCATCATGAAGTGGACTATAATGGATGTAAGTATTATTCATTTTCTAACAAGCAATCTGTATATTACTGTGTTGATGTTTATTGTATCTATTTAAATATGTGTGTGTAATAAATAAATGTTTGTTTAAAATGTTGAATTAATCTATACTCTCTAGCTTGGTTATATTTTCAAGGACTGGGTTCATATGCCTGTCATCCAGACATACTGGTTATTTATCATATGTATGGGTGGTTGGCACCTGAGACAGTGCTTTGGGTGGCATGTTTTGACCCAGCAGTATGCAGGATGTGCTATAACCAGAAAATATGGACATGGTTGTGCTTTTGTCTAGCCTTGATTTCAGTATAAGTATTGGTGATAGTTAATCTATCAATGGTATTCTACCTCTTTGCTTGAATGTACAGTCCATTACCGCAGATGTTAAAGAAGAAAAACTAATCATGAATAGTGAAGTAAAGAAAATGTAATAAATAATAATAAATAACCACTACATTCCAAATAATAATAATAATAATAATAATAATAATAATAATAATAATAATAATAATAATAATAATAATAATAATAATAATAATAATAATAATAATAATAATAATAATAATAATAATAATAATAATAATAATAATAATAATAATAATAATAATAATAATAATAATAATAATAATAATAATAATAATAATAATAATAATAATAATAATAATAATAATAATAATAATAATAATAATAATAATAATAATAATAATATCTAAAGAAGAAATGTTAATCAGGTTATTAAATGCAGTGGATTATGTACAAATGCCATCCAACATGGGTGCCAATGCACCATAAATGGCCTAGCATAAGTAAAATTAAAATAAATTTGATGTTCATAGGAATAAAAGTTGAAATGGGTGTGTAGTGTGAGAAGAGAAATAGACCAAAGCAAAAAAAGTAAAATAATTAAAAATATAAAATGAAATAAAAAGAATAAGATATGAAATGTAAATAAAAAGAAGAGAACAAATGTTGCCAGACAGATAAGTAAACTTGTATTGGAGGTTGTTGGTACTTAGGTTGGGATTAGAGAAGATTGAGGGGGGGTTGGAGGGTAGTTTAACCCTTCATTTGATTTAGAAAAGTTAAAATCATGGAAAATAAGTTAAATAAAAAGATGTATAAAATTAAAATTAATGCATACTAGAGCAAAAACAAACATGGAGGCTCAAAATAAACAATTAAGTAACATAGGAATAAATAAAATCATCAGTTTGTTTGGGTAAATGTTGAAATAAGAGGAAGAACTGTTCAAACAAGAAAGAAAACAGTGGATATAGGGAATGATGATAGTACAAAAAAGATAAAAAAAATAATTCAAAGTATAAGAACAGATATAAATAGGTTAGCAGATAAAATAGACAAAAAATAAGAAGAAAAAATGCAAGTATGAAAACACATTTAAATAGTTCACATACTACTGTGAATCAATTTTTAAAAATAAAAATATTTTGGGACACACAGGAGAGGCTCCAATTGAAAACCTTGACAAGCTGGAATGCTACTTCATGTTGAACTGACTGAGCAAAGAGACAATGATCACTATTGCTTGTAGATATCTTCAAGGTGCTCAGCATTGGTGGGAATGCCTATTTAAAAAACCAGCTACATTAAAAGTATAAACTATCATTTTTAGCAAGCTACTGAAATGAAGAGCACCAAGAAAACCTTAAACACCAGGTGTCACAGCATAAATAATGACTTAGTGGTGAAGTTAAGATTGTTAATGAGTAACTCACTGTCAGAACAGCAAATCATTTGAATAGTAAGACACAATTTTGCACACATTGTGGAAGAAATATTAATTGGGACTTAACAAAAAGCAATAGACCAGATGGCAGAGTTACTTGGTGCATTTAACAGCATGAGACCAATTTATAGTCAAAGATATGTGATTCAAATCCCTTGATAGAGAAAAAATATATAAATAGCATGAACTGTGATTCTTATAAAAATTACTGAAGAAATATAATAAAATAATTGACAGCCTAAGGAGCTATAAGCAGGAATCAAAATGTAGGGCAGAATATAACAGGAGCTAGCCATTCACAAGTAGCAAACTTACTATGTGAGTGATTGCAGAGTATGCTGGAATTTTCAACAGAAATTCTAATAAATATATATTTTTATAAACAAATAAAACCAAGAAAAGGCAATAAAAAACACAAAAAATACCTATTAAATATGAGACTGAAAATGTATATTTGCAGGATTTATTTCCTTTCAATTTGACACTATTGTGATATTACCATCTGTTGTGGTTGTGAAAAGGCTTCCGGTTTCCCCTACATTGCAGGTCTAATACCAAAGTACCACCACATCAAACAGGTTAGTATATGCACATTTCTAGAAGAAGTATTTGCTCCTCTTTTTGTGTAACTGGTTTGATCAGTGACAGTACTAGTATGAGAATGGAACTTGGACTCTTATATTCTTGAGCACTGAATTCAAGTAATACTCTAACCAACTGAGCGTTTTTTCAATGGCAACAATCAGTAGAAATTTCATATACTTATCTATGAGATTCTTTCTGATTTTTCCATTTTTTCCTAAGAGCAAATTTGACTAGTCGATCACCTTCATAATTTTCAAATTAGCAATTAAAATAATAATGAGTTTTAGATCAATTTTATTACACAAGCATCTATAAAGGCTTATGCATAAAACATATATGCTTGTGTTTCAATGCAAAGGTATTAATTACCATGTGCAGAAACAAATATAGTAGAAGGCATATATGTGACAAAATTTTAGTTTCTTTAAAAGCAATGAAAGAGGTGATTTAAATCTTCATTTTTAACTATTTTATTTTTCATTTTTGAAAATTAATTATTCTGTTGTTTAAGAATAAGATTAAAATGTTGTAAATTATTAAATTGAAATGTTAGAAATATTTGGACTTTATAAAATTTTATATCCTTTCTTTAATTAATTAAGGTCATTCCTGATAAAAGGATTTTGACGTAAAAGTTAAAATCATGTTAATAAGATATCTGACCTTCTTAGCAAATTTATTAATTTTGATTGTATAAACTAAGATAATAGTATGATAAATAATGCATGAATGTTTAATAAAATAAACAAATGATCTTTCAGACGTTGGATTCTCTCAATAATATTGAAAAAATAAATAATAGAATTTTTATCTCTTTTGTTCTTTCTTATGTTTTGCATTTTATTGTTAATGGTTACATTAAATTCTGCTCTCTTCCTTTTTTTGTTTGAAGATATATATGAGGGGTCAGAGTGACTTCAGGTCAACATGGGCATGACCTTAATATTAGCATCAGCATGGGATTTGAGTTTTCATCATCAGATTTTGAATGATATGGATAGCTGAAAAGATAGAGGTTGGAGTGGATTGAAGCCTGTCCATTAAAGTATGAGGATTTGCTATCTTAATATAAACTGAGCAATGATTATATATATATGTGTGGGAGATGATAATCTGGACAAACTGATGAATGCTGGTTTAGCATGAAATACATATATTGGTGATTATTTATCTTTCCTACATGGGTGTGGTCATGTGTATCAGTTGTAAGAGTGTGGATTGTTCAAGGCTGCTTGAAAATCTGAGTTCAAATCCCCTATACTTAAAATTAGAATTATAATTTATACAAAAAAGGAAAAATGCATAGTAACAGTAATTTTAAAGTAACAAACATTTTACATATCATATTGATTGAGCCATGTTTACTTTTATTGGAAGGGGGGTTGTTATACACAGAAAGATTTTTTAAATATACAAATTATGTTAATTTTGAAATATCAAAACAATAAAATAGCTAATGACTCTTAAAGATTGAAAAGGCAGTTTATAATGAAGTATATTATTTGACATAATGATAAATGTTTAACAAATTATAAATTTCAGTAAATGAATTATAAATTGTTAATAGAACTAAATGAACACACATAAATCTGTCATTTGAAATTCAGATGAGATTGTATTTATTTCACCATTAATTATGTTATGGCACAGATGCTATGAAGAAGGTATATCCAAGTATAGGATTTATGCCAAAACTATTGAATCCTTATTAGATGCTGCAATATTCTATACCTTCTCTTTCTTTGACTTAATGCTAAAATAAATTATTCTAGTTATGTGTCTAAGCCAATAAACATCACATGACCACCACCTCTATAGTGAGTTTTGCCTGTTTTTATGTGTCTAAGATACGTTATTAATTAAATTGGTAATCTTGTTACTCATATTATCAAAAAGATTTCATAAATTCTCTGGGACAATAAGCAACAACAATGTAATACCAGAGAGTATTACAAATAAATACAATTATGCATTAAATTACAGAATTATTATGCCAATGTGATATACAAAAATAACCTTTCTTTACAAATAGGTAATTTTACAACAATTTTGATGTTTCTTTGATTAATTTTTTTTTTTTGTATAGAGTCCATTTTTAATTATGGTTCCCATTAAAATTAAAATAAAAATAGATAAAAAAAATTGTTTGCCTATAGGTTTGAGAAACTTATAAACTGATTAGTGGCTCACTGGTTTTGAATATTATGTCAAGAAATATATGTATATTTTAAGCTAACATTTAATTATAACTATTTATTATCTATTTATTGGAATTCTTTTTGAATTTATTATATTCCGTTATGACTTTCAATTTCATGTAACTTCAAATACTTAAAATAAAAAATTGCTAAAGTGTTTTTTCTCTTTCATATTATATTAATATATAAATGACATGAAAGCAGACCATTCTTATAAACACCAATAATATTCAATCTGCTATCAAGGCAACGTTTATAATATTTATATACAAATGTCATATTATTTAGATTCATTTGTGCATGAATTATAGTATTAATCATTCAACTGGGTTACACCAGCCACAAAAAATGATTGTAGAAGCATTGTTGATAACTAGTGTGACCCAGTTAACTACATAAATAATATATGGATGAATTCACATAATATATTATTTACATCTGTATCATATAAAAATCTGAATTTTATGTTTATAGAAGGTTTAGCAAATTGCAGGATTGCATATTCATTTTAAATGATAATGAGGCTAACATGTAAAAAAACATTGCACAATAATAAGATGCAATTGCATCTATCAATATAACACAGTCTGTTGGTTTATTTAGCTGTCTATGCTTTATACTTTCTGTAATTTATTTAATAAACTATCTGCTTATCAATTCACTTATTTATCTAGCTATCTAATTACCTACCTATTTGCCTGCCTGTCTATGTATTTATATCGATCCATCTACCCATGTACACAACAGCATGTATCCATTGATCCATCAATCAATATAATTTATCTATTACCTGTCTATCTGTCTGTCTGCCTATCTATCTCCATCCATCTATCTGTCTGTCTCCATCCATCAACTCATCCATTCATATATATCTTTTGATTTTTTTATCTTTATATGTACATACACACATACTCTTAATAAAGGTAAATTGCACCTGCTAGTGAATTGCTAGATAGTATATTTCACACTGCAAACTCTAATCAGTCTTGAATTTTTTTATAAATAAATAAAAAAATCATTATATATGGATACTACTAGAATTATTTGCAACATTGTTGATGAATGGTGGTATAAATTCAAACAATTGTTCTAGAGAAGCTTATTTTTAGTGTGATATGAAAGTTGGCAAGAATTGTCAATGTTCATTATTCAGTGATATGATACAAAATTATTAATAACATGTCTATATATAAAAAACAAAATTATAATAGAAATAGTAAAGTATAATGGCTATAATATGTTTTATAAGTAACTATAATAAACAGCAGAAGTATTTGAAAATGACATAAATTTAAATTTAGTGAAGTAAAATTGAAGAAGATTAAGAAATTAACTGAAAATACTTCCGTGCGGTATATTACATTGATTTTCAAAATACATTATTGCCATTATATTTTATTAATTGTATTATTTTATAACTGTCATTTTATTTTATATACTTTTATATACAGACAAAACATATATACAAGACATTTATGGAAGACACTTTAACACTTGTTTTAAAAGATTTACAAATAAATGCTGCCGACAAGCAAGACGAAATTCAAAGTTTCATCGAAAATGTTTATGAATTTGAAGCCAATTTAGCTGCTGTAAGTAACATTACATTTTATAATATTTTTTATACAATAGATTTTTTTATGTAAAGTTTAACTTTGATATTTGATTTTCAGCATATTAAAAATAGAACGTCATTGTTATAAAGCTTAATATTTAGCTTTATATTTGATCAAAAAAGTTTAAATCACCAAAAAGTAATTAAAAACATAAGATTGCAAATCAAATCACTAAAAATAAGATAATAATTTTGCCATATTAAAAAAAAGTTATAATAATATTAGTCAAATATCAATTTTAAGTTTATTGTATCATTTATATTATTACTGATTTTTTTCTTCTTAAAAATATAATTTAATATGTCAAAAATCAACTTACAGTATTTTTGCTGCCATATTGGAAAGGTGCCATTTTGGAATTTACTAAAGTTTGCATGATTCATAATTTTAATTGCAAATATGATTTGCAACAGCTACTGCAATAATTAAAAAAAACTATTAAAGTTGTCAGGAATTGAAAAAAAAATTTTGAGATGGAGAGTTATTTCAACCAAGTAAAACCTAATAAAACTATCATTACTTAAATGATATTAGTTTTTGGCTTTATGACTATTTTTTAAAATCTTGAATACAAAGCTTTTATACATCCAAATATCAAAAATGCTTATTTCATAATTTTATAATATTCTTGACTGATATCACATTGGAGATTTGTATATAATACTAATATAAGTTTACCCTCTATGCAAAGCTACATACTATTTATCAGTGATCACTTAAAATAATTCATGGATAAAAAATAAAATGTATGCATTTGGTCTTGATTTTACAGAGGAAAAGACAACTCATTTGAAAAGAATCATATATTTTACTATAAGATTTTAAATTGTGGAAGCAAAATGTAGAACAGGATACATTGCAATAAATAGAAGAAGAGGGTTTTGAAGATTGATAGTATGTTAGAAAAAATGGCAAGATTAGTTATTTAAAACAATGAATGATATTAAATGTGCAATGATATAAATTTATGATTGAACTTGCTTTCATAATGATGCAGATGCAAAGGATTTATATATACACACACAAAATGCTATTAATCAGCATTAACTGAACTTACTTTTTTCATGGAATATCAGTAGCAGTCCGGGAAATTTTTAAGCAGGCATTTTATTACATAACATTTTAAATTTTACAATCACACAACCATTGTATTTTTATGTACTCATTGTTAAAAGATCTAATGTGTTTTTTTGTTTTTATTGACAAATAATAATATGTGAACTACAATGAGTATTAATTGAATCTTCTATTTCAATTTTTTATATAATCTCAATTGGCAAAATGTAACTTTTTTGATATATACAAACCTAGCATTCATCATGATAAGTATTTAAAATAATATTTCTTTATCAGTGTCTGTTAAATTTGTCCATGTTAATTCAACATAAAAACCAATATTCTATTGCTCAACCTAAATGAGACGATAAAAATGTAATTGCTTTAAAGAGAAATCAAAATAGATAAAACATGCCATTCTCAAATAACTACTGCAACTGCTACAATAAGAAGCTTCATTAGTGCTACTTTTACACGTTGATAAGAACAAACGAATTTCGGTAAAACTTGCTAAACTTCACAAAATGACATTTCTAAGCTACTATTTGCAACATCTCTGTACAGAATCTCCAGCATCTGGTTAAAATAATTCTCTTTAAAAATGGTTCAATTAGTGAATTAAATAATCACTCTAAATTTGAATAAAATAAATAATGGAGATGAAAGCCAGTTAGATAAATGTAAAATATAATTATCATTATTTGTTCAATCTTATTTAGATTAATTATTTAATTTATATTGTAATGTTCACATTTGTACATTCACTTAACAAAATCCAGAGTCTGGGCAGAATACACCAAAGCTGAACAAATTGAGATGATGAGAAGCACAATTTGACCTCGATCTGTCCATTTGTAGTCCATGATTTAACACATTGTGAATGACATTTCTGGCAAAAAGAGAAACATGAGACCCCAATGACTGACATAAGCTTGAACAAATGATTAAATAACTAATAACATTCTTAAATCAATTAAGTCTAACACTATATAGAAACTGTGGTACATGCATCATCATGGAATTGAATTTGAACTTTGCTATGAGCAAGAAAGAAAGAAAATGAGTTATATTTCCAGAAATAATGTAATCAATGACATAAAATAAGTAACAGATAAAGTGAATAACAAATATACATAATTTATAGTATGTGGAATTTCATGCTCGCATGCATTAAGCAGTGGATGAGATAAAAAATTTAGAGATTATCTCATCTTTGTACATTTAATAATATTGTATGCAGTGATTAGATTTATGCCTAAGTTTAATATGCCAAATCCTATTTGCCATATGGTTTGCTAAATCACAAGAAATATGCTAGCCAAAAATGTAATGAAATATGCAGCACTGCTATGGCATCTGTATGCATATAGATTTTTGAGATGAGCATATAATTAAGCTCATAGATAATGTAGGGTTAGTATGATAACCGGGATTAAAGTTCAGCCTAATGCTGAATGTTAACTTAACATGAGGGAAAGAACTGGCTTACTTTAGAATTGCATATATATACTATGACACTTATAAAAATACTAGTAAACATGATTGTGGTGTAAGTAGGTATTTATTTATGGGCTTTAGCATTGAATTTTCAGAGTCTTTGTTTCAAACACATTGCTTCTAATATAATATGAACTCAAGTGGGCTGTAGAATGGGGTCTTGATCCTTGTGCTCCAGTTCTAATATGTAGCCTCACCCAAACTAAAGTACATGAGCATTACCACCACCAGTAACTTATAAGAAAACAATGTGGCAAGTAGTTAATGTTTGGCATGTACTTCATCATCACACAATGTATATAGTAAATACAAAGGTATATAACTAACCTATGCTGTTTTAAAAATAGATAGTGTTTATCTGCACAGCTACAGAACTCTGGCTCTTAAAGTTAGCACATCAATGTTGCTATTTTAAGGGAAAAAATAAATTAGTAACCTAGTTTAAGATATCTGACCTACATCTCTAATTAATAATATAGTGGGAATATGTTTAGTGTGAAATTAACCAAAATACATTATAAATATATTTTAATATTATTTCTCTAGCTAGTCTTTGGCATTAGTTGTAATATATATATATATAAATTAGAATTTATAACCCTAGTTGAGCAAATCACAATATTATATTCAAGATAAATAAATATAATTATAATAATGAACGGAAATCAGTCCATTGTGACGATAAACAATAGGATCTCAAAACAGCAAGTTGAGAACAACTTAGCTTTATTAATATTTATTAAAGTGAAGATATGAATTATATCTTCACCAAGAATTGGCTAAAATTATATGCTCTCACAGTTTTGAGATATTTGGCATATCATAATATATGTAAAATTCAAGGTTGGGTGAGATAAAATAGATAGGCATAAATAACCACAGTAATTTATAGGTTAAATCAAATTGTTACAGTAGTGTTACATTTTAGAAAGACTAACTTAAACTAAAAAATTAGTTTCAGACAAGGTTGCTGATAGGCTTAGTTTTTACTTTAATGTGAAAATGTACAGATCAGACTGTGAACAATTTATTTTTAATTGTAGCTAGCTTTAATAGACTGAAGTTGAAAGATTGAAAGTTTATAGATAGAACTCTGCAGCTGTGTAGGTTTTCTTACTCCCTGGATAAATGACTTGGTCTTCATTATGATGTTCATATGGCAGGTTGTTGGCCAGAATGCTTCTTATTGTGGTGCTGGTGATGATAGACTTCAGCATTTTGGGTGGGGTCATAGATCACCACTTCTCCACAGGAAAAGCAGCACGTCCTATGCCCTCTACCCCATCATGTTAAATTTAAATCTGGCATGGATTCAGTTGACCACTCTTATTTTAAAATCAATATAGTATATTATGATTATAAAACCTAGACAATATCTATAATTTTATTCTTAGCAACAAAATCATATGCTGCAGACAAATCCATTATTACTTCTACAACATCGTCTATTTAATTTATTAAGTTTAACCTAGCTTTTGGATTAATTTTGAAATAGTTTATTTTGGCTTCCTGATATCCCATGGGGTTGACCAGTAGTGCCGATCGAATAAGCATTGTTTACAACTTAACTATTTTAGCAAAAATATTATTGCAAAACGAAGATTTTAAATCCAGATTTCATTGTTTATAACTTAACTATTTTATCAAAAATATTGTAAAAGTATGATTTTAAATATAGATTGTATGCTCTATCAGTGCAGACGCAATTGTGTAACTAAAGCAGATTACAATAAATTTAGATTAAAACAAGCATAATATGCAGGGTGTAAACTAATTTTCTACTATATGTGAATTATCATGTTGGAACATACCTAATGTATATATTCAACCTAAGTAAAACAAATATAAAACTTGACTGACAGTGTAAACTTAATCTCTTTTAAACTATGTGATTTTCAAATGCAAAAATATGCCTGTAGTATATATATATATATATTAGAGATCTAGCATTCACATATATATGTGTGGTCATACATATATAACTGTTTGAAGTTGTTTGTTTGGGTACTCTAGGATGATTTAAATCTGGCACATATATAGATATGAATGGCAAATATCTGAAACAGGCATTCAAAAAGAATGTCTCAATATATATGTTAACATTGTGGATAAATCAATTACACACCTGGGTCTCATTTTATGCAGTAGATAGGTTCCACAGAAAACCCGCATTAAAAAAATCACACAAAAATAGACTTAATTTACCTTGAAAAATGGGGGATAAGGTCTGTAATTTTCAGAATTCACTTGAAAGCAAAGCAATAAGAAAATATTACTTTAAAATTCGCATTAAAAAAATAAGTAAATAAAGTATGACTAATAAAAAATATCAAATATTTGAAAAAAGTTGGTACAAGACAAACTTTTTTTACTTTTTTTTATTAACTACAGTATTTAATTTGACATTTTTTCATATGTAGTTTAATCATTGTGCAGTTCATTTATAAACTGGTAAGAAATCAGATTCGTTGATGCGATGTAGCTAAATCTTGAACAAAGTCAAGAATCTCTCAGCAATTATGCCCAGAGAAATTTGTTAGCCACTTTATTTTTCATTCCCCACTCTAAGTTTTCCCATATTCTGCTCCATCCCATTTACATAACTAGTGCCAATATTCAGTCTTGTGCTGTATTAATGGTTTTCTGTTGACAACTGATTTTTATTACTGAAATAAATTTTAAATGTTCACATTTTGTTTCTATATTAAAAAAATGAGATCACAACCAAATAAAAAGATTATACATTATCATTAGAAATATTTTCAGTTTATAAAATCAATAAAATCTTCGTTATTTATTTTTAAAATCTACATTATTTATTTCTGTTATACTTAACAAAATACATTTTGAAAGATTAAAATTTTTGAATGTTTATTGCAATATTTTTATATGTAAGTATAAGTCTATTATTATTATTTACTCATTGGTACAAATAGGTTATTTATTCTAAATACAGCTTCAGGCCATATTTACATTAGCTGCTAATATAATGTAATATTTTTGAAAGAAAAAAAGGATTTCAAGTCAAAATAAGTTATTAATAATTTAAATTTCTTGATATCTAATAAATATAGTGAAATATGAAAAATATTAAAAAGAAACATTTATCGCATATCTTCAAAATCGCATTAAAAAAATCTGTATATAATGAGAACCAGGTGAAGAATGTCTCAATATATATATATATGTTACAACATTGTAGATAAATCAATTATGTTGGATATTGACCATTATAGTGGTTTAATTAGTTGCATTTAATAATAACTGTAAAATATTGAATGATTGTTATATTATTATTTTGAAGCATAAATTTATGCCACAATTGCATGATTTTAATGCTAAAATTGAATTATGATGGAAAAATGAAATTACTATGAGAAAATTTGGGCATGTAACCAAAAAGAAAAAGAAAAAGAATTCATTGAATTTTCAATTAAGATAAACTATATTATATATTACCATCTTTGAAAAAAATCCACAATAGAAATATACATGGAGGCATTTAAATTAATGTGTAGTAGATTGAATTGCATTCTAACTACTAAAAATATTTTAATGGATTCAACACAGTCATTGATTTTTGTCTCTCAGTGATGAAAGTTTATTCATAAAAAAACGGATAGAAATATAGTTAGAAAAAGGTTTACAAAGGAATGATTATTTAATAAATTGAAATTTCAGAAGCAACATGGTAAGAGGGGAAGGATACATGTGAAAAATGAAAGTTAAATGGAAAGGGGAAACAGTGTGTAGTCTAGGCCAGTCCGAGATACATGTTTTCATTGGGCAAGCACTGCATGGGTCACAAACATTTGAATGAGTGAATCCTATGACAGGGGCTGAGAAAATGGGAGAGTGAGGATTGCCCAAGTGTCTGTGAGGAGTGAGGGTGGGGCTAGTTTGGTATCTTTGGTTTTGAGAAAGCAATTTAGATCCAGTAACTTTTAATTAACTGATTGGAATCTCTGGTCAAAAATAAGGGCACATTGGTGTGACCAGAGTGCATAGATGAGGAAAACTGATAATCTAATAGTTGCAAAAAACTCCTGTTTCTATGAATTCTTGGAGGTTGAAGATGGTATTCCTATGCAAAAAAAGTCAGGAGTTGATGACATGTCTCACTCCAAGCAGAAAGGGACATTTAAGTAGGTATTGCTGGAGGATCTCATTGTCAGTTTTACAGAGCTGGCATATGGGAGAGATCTTGGTTAAACCCCTACAGTTGACTAAAAATTGATTTGTGGGAAGGGAGTGAAGATTGATTTTGAGAAGGAAATCAAGAAATTTTGCCTCAAGGGACCACCTTTTGAATTTGCAGATTAATTGAGCATTGCACAAAGTCATTGTTAATTACAGAAATATACGATATTGTAAGTGAAAAATAGATGAACTATTAAGAAAGACAGTATTAATACTTGATATATCTAAACAAGAAACATTTCAATGAATGTAAGTTAGAACTTGCAAATCAGTCATTAATATTAATCAATTTAAGAAGACAGTTCTTCTTAATTGAGATTGATAAGAAGAAAACTGAGACTTTATTAAGCACTGCTTTACAGATAGCTGATAGAAAAATTTAAAAAAATCAATTCAACAGTAAATATTCAACTAAGACAAGACAATGTATGAAGCAAAAAAAAATTAAAAATATTTGAAATGTTTCATTAAAAAGAAATGAATATCAAGAAGTCCATAAAAGTTAGAAATATTGTTATAAGAAAATATAACTATGAATTCATAAAAAAAAAAATCGAAAAGAATAAAAGTTTCAGAATTATAAAACCATATTGATATTCTAAAAAGGTAACAAAGAGCACATTATAAATCATATACCTATCTCTCTTTTGTAAATTCTTTATAAGGTCTTTGCTAAGACCATTATTATCCATGATTACATTAATTTAGAAGAGTAACATTGACAAGAATTTCAACTAGGCTGAATTTTTGAAAATGGGACATCGTATCGCTTCTTGGCCTTTTGGCTAAGATCAAAGGGTAGTATCTGTTTTTATCAGCTTAATATCTGACTCTCTAATGGGGCCAGAATATTAAACTGATTTTTGGAATTAGGTGGAAAGTTAGGGGCTTGCTCCACCTCCGCAACAGGTTGACCTGGTATTACAGTACTTCCAGGAACAGCTCATTTCTCTTCCCAGAGAGAGAAAAAATAAAACTACACATAGATTATTTATAACATACTATAATGTGATGCACAATCTTTGTAAATTTAACTGATAGATGTTTTAAAACAACAAGCTAGAATTATACAAACTTTAGTTAAGCAGCCAGCATCAAAAACACATCAATCAATTTTAAATATATCTAGAGGCATATATAACCACACATACGAAAAGGAATATTTAGAAAAAAATAGTTTCAATGAACAATAGATGAAATAAAATATCTTCACACACTTGTATATATACTTGAAACAAACACTTAAACTTTTCCAGTTTATCAAAATTGAATAGTTTACGACTGTGACTTCACAAAAAAGATAATGAGCTGACATCAAATCAAGTCACAGTGATTATTATTGAAAATTGAATCCAACTTAAAAAAATAAAATTTTAAATAAGAACACTATTTTTATTTTATATATTATGAATCTATTTTACATATTTCTAAAACTGTTGATGAAAAGAGTTTGAAAATCACAATATATTTATGTGATAAGACATAGAAGAAAGACATGCATTATTTATTTAAGGTTATATAAACTTTCATTGTAACAGAATTTAAGAAAATTTATAATCGTTCACAAACTGTAAAGATCACATAATTTCAATAAAGCTCTTTTAAATGCAAATTAACTAAAATGTAAGATAAAATATGGAAAATAACAGACTGCATTTTTATAAAAAAAATTTTTTTTATTATGAGAAATTTATTATGCGATATAAACGTACATTTTTCGATTACATGCTATTATAGTATAATATAAATTGTTTAGTTTGTTACCCTACAGTTTCAGATGTAAATTATCCAGCTTTAAGTTATTTACTTCTATGTATGTGGATGCTTTTTCAGCAGTTCAGTTCTGTAGATTTTTGCGATCGTCTTCTTTATTTGAAGTTTTTCAAAGTTGCATTTATCAAATAATCTTGAGCTATTAGATTATGTCTTTGATTTTTTTCTATGATTTTCTTTAATTCCATTCCCTGTGGATCTACGAATTTCCCAATTTTACATCTTATACACCATAATGGGAAGTACATGAAGATTGTAAGCCTTATTTCTGCATAAACACCTTGTTTGATGCACCGTTTAATGGGTATAAATTTCCCAAATGGGTTGTTCATCCATCTGGTGAGGAGTGTTCTATGGTAATTTAATTTATTGCATCTTATAAATAAGTGATCGATGGATTATTCTTCCCTGCTGCACATCTGGAATATAGGGTCTATCTTTATATTTCTTCAGTGTGCCAGGTAGGCATTCATGGGAAGAAAGTCCAGGTTATATTTGATTATAAAGTCTTGGTACTTTGGTTTGATGGATCAATAAGGAGATTTATAGATCAGTTGTTGAGGGTGATATCCAATTTTCCCTCGATTATGCATTTTTCTCCATTTAGAAATTGATGTGATGTCCAGTATTTTATTTTATTTGTGATTGGGTTTGCATTTATGTCAATTACCTTTTGAATATTTGTATACAAGTAACTATTCAACTTGTTGTTAGCTGATGGGGCTAGTCCATAGGGGTGATGTCTTCTTAAGCAATATAGTTGGGTATTTGTTTATTATATTGAATAGTGAGTTATAGTTCTTCAGTGTGCCAGGTAGGCATTTTTGGGAAGGAATTTCAGGTTATATTTGATTGTAAAGTCTTGGTATTTTTGTTTGATGAACCAATAATGAGATTCATATATCAGTTGCTGATTGGTGATGTACAATTTGTCATCAATTATGCATTTTTCTCCTAATCTGTGTGCTGTCCAGTATTTTTTTATTATTTGTGATTGGTTTTCTTTTATGTCAATTACCTTTTGAGTATTTGTATATAAAGAAATAATCCACTTATTGTTAGCTGGTGGGGCGGGTACATAGGGGTTATGTCTTCTTTGAGTGATATGATTGGGTATTTGTTTATTATATTGAATAGTGAGTTATAGTTATTTTGTATAATTAAGAGTTTTAATAGAATTAATCCAAAGGCCATTAAGTCTTGTTGGTGTTTATAATGTTCAGAGACTCATAGTGGTGACCTTTCACCCCAGAACAGTTTAGTGCCAAAGATATTTACTTATTGAGTGAATTTTTTGAATAGGCATGTACCAGCCAGAAAATACATGATTGTCAGGAACACCAGTGAGTTGAGTAGTGTGACTTTACCTTGTAATGAGATATATAACCTGGTAAATGAAGTGATTGTCTAGTGTGTGATTCTTCAATTTGGTGTCTCATTAACCCTTTATGAGAAATTACTATGTCAGGATGGTCATGGCTTCAAGTTGATCAGAAACCATCAATTTTTGAGCTACAGTAGTGTATTTATGCTTATTTTAAAGCTTAAATATACTGTAAAATGCTGCCCTCTACAAGTAAAAAATCAAATATATTGATTAAGAAGCTACAACAAAAGGAAAGGGCAGGCTTTCCTAGATGCTGATTGGTTGGTTCACATTTTGGACAATGGAAGAGCATCTGTCAATAATTTTCACCACTCCAACTTTGAAAATGAAAATTAATGTCTTAGAATCATTTTTTTATTATTTTTCATAGGTATTATGAATTATTTTGGTAAAATATGCTAAAACTATAGTTATTTGAGAAAAATAGTAAGATTTTAGTTAAAAATTGTATACTTTTACACGAATGTAAATTGAAAAGGAAGCCAGTGCTAACAACAATTTTGACACCTGTCAACAATTTTCATCATCCCAAGCTCTTTATTTCATTTTCAAACAGAAATTAATAATTTAGAGTATTTTTCTGGCATTTATTTACATATTATAATGTATTTTGATAAAACAAGCTGAAAATATAAATTATTTTAGAAAAACAGTAAGATTTTAGTAAAAAAATGTTTTATTTTACACTAATATAAATTGAAAAAGAAATCAATGATGTCAGCAACACTTTCTAATTTCTTACAAACTTTCTTTTTAGGTCTTCCACTATCAAATATTTTTATAATTATAAATTGAAATTTACTTTTGAAAAAACTTTCATAATCTGACAAATGATTAATATACTTTTTACAAATGAAACTAAAATGAATATAATATTAAAAGATGAATATATTTTTATGGCTGAGTTTGTTAATTGACCAATCAAAAGTTGTAAAAACTTTAATTCACTTGGCCAAGGAAAATTTAAATAAAAGTTTTCAAGAAAAAGGTTAATCCATATGATTTGTAAAAGTCAAAACCTAAACATTTTTATGGATTTGACATGAAATTTGATTTTATTCTTTTTCCATTCAGCAATTTCCACATGGCTGATAAGGTCATGTTAAATTTCAATTTAAAATTGTTGGTATAATTGGATAAAATTTCTTCTAATTTGGATATATACTTGCTTGCTGGAAGGTTGACAGACAGGTATATCATCCATATAACTGATGTGCCTTATCTCCCATCCGATGACAGGCACATATTCTCCCAGAAGTGACCTTTTAATCTTTCACCCTGAGTGGTGATCCCTGAGGGATTGAGATGAAAGGATCAAACCCAGAAGCGACTTTGCCATTCATCATGATAAATATGGATGTATTTGTTAGTAGGTTGGCATTTATTTTAAGGTAGACCTCAGCACCTCATATTCTTGGAGGATGTCGAATGTTTGGGCTGGTGGAGTTGAGCACCACCTCAATATCTAATTGGACAGTGATTCGCTTGGACATTTTTTGGCCCTAATATAATCTAGAAGAAGCTTCATTTGGCTGATGGCATTAATGGATGATTCCCCCTTCTTGACATATTGATCATTAGAAATAAAGTTGAGAATTTTGTTTTGTATTTGATCTTTGATTAGCTGCTCAATTTTTTTTATTAATAGGGGGATCATAAAAATGGGCCTCAGGTTATTTAGAACAGAGGCTCTAATTTTTCTTTTTTAAAAATATATCAAGGGGTATTGGGTATAAGTTTTTGATCTTCTTATAACCCTGTGTGAGGTGGTCAATCATAGCTTTGATTATGGGTGCTGAAAATCTTTCAAAATGAAGGAGGATGAATTTTGGTATTCAATGTGCCCCTGGGTGAATTCTTTCTGGGAGACTCATAATCTTAAGTCAATGTTATATCATGATAACTATCTGTGTCAAGATATGTAGCCTCATCAATGTCTGTGCTCTATTGTGATTGAAGCATTGCTCAAAAATGTTGCTAAATAGTATTTATTTCCTCTGAACCTATGATTGTATGTCTATTATTGTTAATAATTGTGGTACAGATTTCTTATTCCTCACCCCCAGTGCCCTTCAGATGTAACATAGGACAACACCACTTGCTGATAGAAATCTTCAAGCCCATTTGATGGATAAATATTCTGCCAGAGATCTTTGTTGGTCTTTATATTGACCTTTGACAGCAAAGACCTGTCCAACAAATTTAATATTTGAGGTGCATGGTGTGGTTGCTCTAATTTCATTGTCTATCGACTCCAGATTTGTGAGCAATCTTATCAGTCCATTTTAGTTGATTATAATTTCATTGATTGTGTATTGGAGAATGGCAATGAAGGAAAACTGAGGCTTTTCCACTGCCATTCTCAGAATGGTCAATTTTATTGAAGCAGATATAGGCTTCAGAGAATAGCTTTTCTGGAGTTGTTCTGATAGTTTTGTCCATTTCTTCACTGATTGCCTTCATGATGTTGACTTCCAGACTTATGTTTAGAGCAAGGTGGTCAAAGAAGAAAACAGGCCAGAGTTTGCCATTGATATTAAAGTACAAACTCAGCAAGTAATAAATTAAGCCAATAAGAGAAGTGGTTTTTTTTTTGTGTAGAAGAAGAAGGCATTGTTGGGAATCAGGTCTTCTCTACACATGACCATTCTGTTGAGATAGTGAACATACTTTTTATTGAATTTGTCATATATGACATTTGAAATCATCTATAATAATTATTGGGGATTGATTGGATGCAATGACTGAGTTTATGATGTTGATCACATTTCTAATTAAGTTTTCATAATTTTTCAAGTATAAGTAGATTAAATTGATATTGATGCTAGGATAAATGTACAATTTAACAGCTTGAATCAAGATTTTAACATTTTAAAGATAGTAAAAGGGTCTAGTCTGGAGTTGATTAGAATTGTCACTCCTTCTTCAGCAATCATTGAGGTTGAGCAATTGATGTAGCTAAGATTTTGAAAGATTAATTTTGTAATTTAAGTTAATATTAATTTTAGTTTCAGCCATGCATATAATATTGGGTTTGTGTTTAATTAGCCAATCTCTTATTGCATGAAGTCTATCAAGTGGTTAAGTTCATGGACATTAATCCAAAAAAATATTAGCTTCATTTAATTTTTAATTTCATGATATATGCTTGAATTTGCCATGCAGCTACTTATTAGCCATTTTCTATTCCATGGTTATGATTATAAATTTTTTCCTCTATTCCATTGAAATAAATATTCTGTGTATAGATTATATTTGTCAGTTGATAAATCATCTGGCTGGGATTTATCTGTTTTATTATAGAGATTTAGCCCTTCATTGTAAGCTCATCTTTTTGTTCCTGATGATCTTGAATTTTCTTCTCTCCGATAGTCATTGTATGACAGCACCTGGTCTCTGAGGATGGTGAATCTTTTTTTCTTCATTTCTGTTCTTCATGACTATTTTGGCTCAGATTGGGTGGAAAGATTGTGTCATGGCTCTTCTTCATTCACTTTCTTATCTTCTTTTTTATTTTATCTATGGGATCATTTTTATTTGTATCGCCTGAGTTTGATGTTTTTTCACTCTCTTCATGCTCTAAAGAAGACCATGTAGAATCAATTTCTAAATCATTCTCTGTCATATATGATAATATAAATCATGCTATTGGAAATATAATTAGTTAATGTTTTATCTAAGCCAGAATGACTGTTGCTTGATTTTTCTTCAGTCATGTCACTGTTCATTTGTGGGTCCAGGATGGTGATTGCATTGCTATATATTTTACTAGTTTGGTCTATTAATTTTCTGTATGCCAAACTTTGTAAGTCTGTGATTGTAGTTTCACTTATCTCATTGAGTAGGCTTTCCATTTCCAAAGGTTGTAGTGTTACATTTGTAGAAATAGTATCAGTACTCATGCCATTTTGCTGTTGATTTCTGTTTCCATTCTGAGTCTCATCCCATTTGATGAGATTGATTGAGATGTTTTTGTTTATATCTTCCATGTTTATTATCCTCTCTTTTTTTTGGGACATCTACATACTCTATTTTTTGTGCCACCATTTTAACGTATTCTGGCATCATCTCTACTGAGGTGAGTCCTTGCTGAATAGTAAAAGCGTGGAGGTGCTACACCACAAAAAGTGATAACCATTGGTGATCCAAATGAGAATCCATCAGGAAGTCATTAGGGTGCATCCCCTTACTTAGGGTATTGGAAAATGTGGCTGTATTTGAGAGAATTTCTCCATTAGTCCTGTAGTCATATTTATATTTGAAAATTTGTTATTCTACCAAATTTGCTAATGATGTTTTCTAAGTTGGTTTGTTCAAATCCCATTATACAATTCTTTATTGTTCCAGCTATGTTGATGGCTCTATTGATGTTTACAGTACATAGTATTTTCCCTTCCAAATATTTGGGTTTCTGAAGGCATTCCCTTGAACATGGATTTTAAACTCTACCATAATATATCTATCATTTGGATGGGTAAAAACTTGATTGATACCTATCCAGATATCTTTGTTCATCACCATGTTGTAAAGCTTATCAATAGGAAATTTGTATAAATTATTTTGTTGATTAGTTATGGCTAGAATTAAGGTTTTATCATTAATGTAATTAGAAAATGAGTTTAAGAGCAAATCAGGGGTGGTGTTATTAAATCTTGTATTAATGTCTTGGTATTCTTCTGAAATCTGTTTGAAATCATTTATTTCATTTAGTATTTCAAATTGAGGGCCTTTGTCTATGTCAATGTCAATGATGTTGAGAATGGAATTTTCATTAGAATTAAAAGATTGTCTATTTTCCTGATGAATTTCATTTTTTGTAATCATAGCCTCAGCATAAGATTTCTTATTTAAAGTTGTTTTTTAATTGGATGATTTACTATACTTTGACTTTTATTTAAATAATTGTTTGATTCTTATTTGAATAATTGTTTTCTCTAATCTTAGTGTGTTCAAATTCATCAAGATTTTTGATTACCATTTTTTCTTTACTATCATCATTTGTAACTTTATCTTTTAAGTTATCGCCCTCTAGCGGTTTTTCCACACTGTCATTGATAGGATTTTCCTGCCTTATTATATTTCTTTCCAACCTGAATTGGATTTAAACTAGTTTTTGAGAAGTTTTGTGTTTGTTTGTAAGAGTTGGAAAATATATTTGTTTTATATTTTGAGTCATTAGCACAAACTTCCTATTCCAATAGCTGTTCATTTTGATTACACTTATTGGTCTGTAACGTATTAAAATAATTTTCATCTTCAGGTTTTTTTAGATCCCTACAGTAATTATCGTTTTTTGTTGAAGAGTGATTAGAATAGTTATTATAGGAGGCTACAAGTTGAGATTTAGATTGTTCTTTGCCTTTTAAAGAGGTTTTATTATGGATTTGGTAAGTTCTGAGATTTTTATTATTAATATTATGAAATTTAATTTTTATCATAGAAAAATATTATGAAATTTAATATCAGCCATTTTATCGCTTCTGATAGTGATATTTCTTATTCTTTATTGAGGCACATTTAAAGGGTTTTCCTTCTTTTCATGAATTAATAAGTTCAAAATAGTTACCATTTTTCCTGGGTCCTTTTGTTTAACCTATTGTTCTTTTTACCCATTATTTTTGCAATCTCCAAATGATTGATGTGAACCACTTAATTGCCCTCTAACACCTTGTATATCTATATATATATATACGAGCTGCAAATAAGAGCAGTTATCTATTTCTACTGCAAACTTTGAAAAATAACCTGAATCATTTATTTTTATATATAAAACTTAATAATGCAATCTTTCTAAATCGACTTTAACAGGATCTTAGTGCCTTTTCCTTATCATTGAATAGTGATGTTTGCCTAACCATTGCAATCTAAATAAAAACCTTCATGAATTCAAAGGGAAATTGCTGCAAAATCAGGAGACTTGTCAGTTTAACTTCATAATGAAAAATGTTCCAAGCTGTTAGAGTTGGGATTGTCCTACATACAATAAATAAAGTGATAAACTCCATCTGCCAAAGACATTGATGCCACTCTTTCTAATTCTAATCCATTTTTTTAAAGAAATCTATTTTGACTTAATTTTGATGGTTTAAAATATTTTGTATTTGTATATATTATTTTGTGTGTGTGTACTGAAAATTGTATTAAAATTTTTCTTAATTTTTTACACCCTTGGAGAATATATTTTTCTTCTTGTATTTTTAATCTAAATAACCCATTATGTTTAAATTATGATAAAAAGAGAAAATATAACTATACAACACAAAGTATATAATAGTTACTTTAATTATTGTATAAATAAAATCTAGCCCTATTTTGGTGTACTATGATGTGACATCAGAACATTATAATTTTAAAGATAAAAGTAAAATTTTTAAACCTACATATTTTAATTATAGGCACTTACTACATAAATTTAGATGTTCATTTTTGTTTACTAATAATTTAGTATAGATAATTATTATTTTTGTTTGCATGACTAACCATCTTATGGATGATTTCTTCCTATAAATCATAACCTTAACACCGATGAAGCAGACATATTGAATATTTAAAAAATGATGTTAAGCCACAAATTTTGTCATAATATATGTTTGTATTACGAAAAATAGCATAATACATATTATTTTAAAGATCAAAAATAAAAGAATGTAATTAAAGTTGAAAAATATATAGTCATTGATAATCAAAGTAATATAAAAAAGAATATAAGTTAATATTTCTAATAATTATTTTTATATTATATTATCAATTCTAAATTATCATGCATACAACTTAAAATTATATTTTTGTTAGTAGGTTAGTTGGATTCATCATAAAATTTCTAAAAAATTAGTATATAATAACACTTCTCGCAGGTAATCATCAATTGAACACTTCATAGAATAAAGACATTAGTACCTATCAATTTTCCCAGAAGCCCTTCAAAATTTATTTCCATACAGGGGTTTGCAATGTATAAGACATCCCTTATAACAAGTAGTTAATATTGATCTATAATTAGTATAATTTGAATATTATAATAAATAACATCAATACAGTTTGTAATTTATTAAAAAGTACTACTAAAATAGTCACTATATACAAAATAAAATAAAAAAATAAAAAGTAAATAAAATAGCTTGAGGTTCATTAATTTAGTAATTTATATATATATATTGTCAAAATGCATTTATGTATATTTATTATTATTAAAAATGCAGACAAGATATTATACAATAATTTAAATCAGGTCATAATATTTGGAAAACATGTTTATTTTTATTTGATATCATCTAATTCAAATATTGGAGCCAAACTCATATCATAGGAAAAAATGCAGGTAATCATGATCTATTTTTTCTATATTTGTTTCAATAATTATTTTTTTGTAAATTTTTGTCAAATATATTATACCGGGTTCGAATATGCATCCTCAAAACACCGGCCTCTTAGGCAGAGAAGAACATACTCACAGAGTATGTATGCCCAAACAATAGCTATAAAGTATATAACTAGCATTACATTTCCAGGACATAACTTCTTTTCAACTGTTGAGTTCAACACCAACTTCAAAGTACTTTTTTGTTTCATGTAGACACGGGCGCCAGCTATCTATTCAAGGATGAATAAATAAATGCACTTTGGACAATGGCCACTAACTCAATGCCTATGCATCCACTACTAGCTCAGTTGTTTGTAGTCACTAACAGATTATACATAATTAGTGGTTAAAAGACTTGATAAAAGAATTGTAAAAGGAATTTATAAAAAGAATTGACTGACAAATAAAGTTTAATTTTAAAGACAATTTATTAACTAACATTAATTTACTAATTTTAAACATCTTTATAATTTTTTTTAAACTAATATAACATACGCACATTTTAAATTAACACATTATGATATATATCTTATGAAAGCATAAACAATATTTGACATTGATAAATTATCTCACATTCACAAACACACATCAATAGTTCATTTTATGAATGCTTAATAGAGTTCAAATTACTTGTCTCTGGAGGCTTTATGAATTAATGCAATGCAATGGCTATTACAATATAAACGAAAATAAGCAAATGTTTTACCTAGGATTTTGAACGTAGATTTAGAACTTTGTTTCTTCTTCCTATATGCATACTTCCAGCCAGCTGGGATGTTTCCTTGATGAGTTTCCTTATTTTTCATGATTATTACTATTGGAGACAATTAGATATTGATGGAAATTTCCAAGTTGTTATGCTGACATTATTTCACGGGAAGATCTTGCTGTTTTCATCGGACTTTAGACTGTGGAGAAACGCGTGTTCCCAAAAGCTGCTCAACACTGCATTTTTTGTTTCTGGATACAATTAACTTAACTGATTGAAATTAACTGACTCAATTAATTTGTGAACTGAACTCAACATCCAATAAAATTTTACTATTTATACCTGTGACGTGTTGTCCTTGTAATATCCTCCGGCGAAATCTGTTGTTGAAATTCCAGTGATAATCCTTTGACAACGTGTTTTGAAAGATTGCTTAATTAGTAATAGCCATGCAAAACATATTGTTTTATATTTTAATTAATATCTAATCCTTTGGAGACAAGCTTTTTAATCCTGTAGTTTTATATTTTAATTAATAGCCATTGCCGTGTTTTTTTAATGATTATCTTCTTTAACTTTCATTTATTTATAATAACATTTATTACGCATACATTTATTTTATTATTGACAATCGCACATATATACACACATATATAACTAGGATTAAGATTACTTTTTCTTTAATTAAACTCGAATGAAAAGAGATTTATATTTTTAAACTTTTTAAATTATATTTTTACAAATACTAATAAAAAACTCTTTACGAAAATAAACTGTAATAAACTCTTAAACTTTTAATTTTACTTTTGACAGCAAACTGATTTTGTTTACTTAAAGAAACCTTTTAGATTTTTATAACTTATTTATTATTTTAATAATTTTTTAGGCAAAATCATCATGTGCCAATTTCAATATTGGTATAATATATTAAAAAATATATATAAATTAATAATTATTAAAAAATATAAAAAAATAGATATTGACCATTGGGCCCCCGCATAACATCTTCAAAATATATCGGAAAAAGTAAAAGTTTCTACAGATATATTTTTCAGGGTGAAAAGAGAACGACAAAAAAATTTAATTTACTTGATCACAAAAATTATTATAATTTTTTTTTACTGTAGAAAAATAAAAAAAGCTACTTTTATGAAAAGCTGGAAAAAAATGAAAATGAGGATGTAAAAAGTGCATGCATAGAGTGCATAGATTTTCATTAATATTATGATGAAAACGGATGTTTACATTTTGAAAATGCTTGTTTGGATTATGAAATCATAATAACGAAGAGGTTATATAGGCATGAACTTAAAATGCATCCAGTTGAGATAAATTAACTATACTCTAAATATCTTTTATAAGATCATTGTTGAATTAATAATCATTTTATTCTATGCTGTAGTTTATCATAATTTCTTTTGCTTGGTACATTTAACATTTAATTCATTACTGAATTACTTAGCCTGAGACATGTAACCAAACTATGGTATGCTCAGAGCAATGACAGTATTCAGTTAGGTTATAGTAGATTCATGTATCCAACATAATATTGTGTGTATATATATATATATATATATTAGTATTATTATTGTTATATATTTGTTACAAGTTTGAACTCAGATATTGTTAATAAAATATTTGTTATTTGAAGTTGGAAAATCTTTGTTGCACTGGTCTCACATTTATGAAACATCATTCATACTTCACTACCAAACTATCCTAAGTACATACCCACAGATCTTGTATATATTTATGATATCTATATGTAAGAACCCAATAGTATAAACATTTAGTGGAGAAGCTATCAGGACCTATATAGAGGTTGTATTATTATCCTATTTAAATCCATCCATGAGGGGGGTTAAGATGGAATTCTTCACTGAGTTTGAACTCTGAGGCATAATAGGACCCAAAAAAGAGTGGGTCTGGATATACCAACCTAAGTTACATCTGAATCAGGTTATTAAATTGAGCTAGCTTACGTATTCAGACACAACTATTAGTTAGGTATTACATAGGCCATCTACTGTTTTTCACTTATCAATTTTTCATTCTTGCAATTTCATTTTTGACACGTTGAGCATGTGGCTTCAATTTGCCAACCCACTAAATTACAATAAAGATTTTGAAAATAACATAATTGTTATTGGAAATAATATTTCCCTGTTTTAGATAATATAGCTGGATGTAAGAAAATAAAACTACAGATAGATGCCAAAAAGAATAAAATGATGTGTCATGGTTTTCCAAAAAAAAAAAATAAAGATTGGTAATAATGAATAAGAAGTTAAAAACAAAAAATATTTTGGCAAAATTCAGAAACATAATGAATAAAATTCACCATAGAATTAAATTGCATAAATGGTTTTCGATTAAAAAATATATAAGGCAGCTATGCTAACCACTAGGCCACCAACATTTGACTTTACTAGTTTTTACATGCAGCTCTTAAAATTGGATATTTAATAAAAAAGAAATATAACAAAGCATTAGAGACAAGTAAAATGGCGTAAGCTAAAAGTGAATGATAAAGAAATATGCAAATGTAAAATTATTAGCTATTATTGTCATTATTGAAAGAATATTAAAAGACTAAAATGGAGGTTAAATGAAAGAAATTTTCAAAAATGATACAAAGGAAACTACAAATCAAAGATGCTGGATAAAACATAGAAAGCTTTATTTTGCAATGGATCATTACTGATTCAAAGTAATGATATTAATTATGTGTGTAATGTGCATTTTATATTATTGTCTTCTTCACTTATTAGTTTTATTACATTGGTATTTACAATTGTTTATTTTTGTAGAGATATAATTATATTTTATTGAGCACACAGGAAGTATATGGAAGTACTTATAAGACAAGCTTTAATCTGTATAACATACACCTTGAAATTTATAATAGTCAAGCAATATTATTTTGCCCAAAAGGGACCTCACAAACTGTGACACAAGATAGCGAGAAATTGCTGTCTTATCTTTAACCTAAAATTCTACTTATGTAGGCCAATCTGAAGCATCTTAATTTGGGAGCATGAAGTTGTTGTTCTCTTCACTGTTTAAGTCCACTATTTTCTTCACTAATTAACCTTTATAAAAATCTTGTGATTTACAGCAAGTTAATGTTGTGATCTTAATACTGGAAAATCTATAAACTATTGTAGTGATGTAATTATATTTTATTGAGAACATAAGAAGTATATGTAACTATTTATAAGAAAGGCTTTAACCTGTATAAATTTGTTGATGTAAATTTAAATACTAGTGTCTCAAGGTACAGAGGTAACTTATCCATTTGTCACGATCAATGTTTGTAAATATGCTGATGAAAACGAAATATGAGATTACTACAAATCTTAATGTTTTTATTTTTAGGTAGCCAACATCTAAACAATCCATCTAAACACCCAATATTGATCAGTAAATTGATATCCATTATGATTTCCTTTGCTAGAAAGTGAAGTAATATGGAAAAAATTTAAATTCATTCTCCATCATTATTTATATAACTATCTTTTGTATAATTTTTACATTAGAATTTAAAGTCTAATTTAACTTTGTATTGTTATTAATATTACTACTTCTACTGCAACTACTACTATTGTGGCTACTACTGTTACCAATAATAACAATTAATATTATTATTATAATTTATTATTATTATTATTTCAGATAACCCCTGACCAATGGTATTATTCTTTTTACACTGTGGATAAAATGCAGAACATAACTGATCAGGTATTACATATGTATTTGTATAACTTAGACATTTTCAATATCAATAACAATTTCAATCTGTTGTCAAGGGAACTTCTTTTCAATAATAAAGGTGATTTGACAATAGATTGAGATTGTTATTGATAATGAGATTCTCTAAATATTGATTCATTTCTAAAAATTTCTTATAAACATATTTAGTTTTGAGTATAATTACACTTACTATATAAGTAATCAAACTAAGTACTGAAATTAATTTCACAAATTTTAATATGCCAATATATATACAAATAATAACTATAATTGTAATTAAATATAAATATACAGTCTTTCAATCCACAGAAATATTTCCAGTTTATTGCTTAACCATCAACTGGCATTAAATTTAAAAAACACAATGAAAGCAAACATTTGCTTTCATTGTGTTTTTTGAATTTAACGATAGTTGAGGAGGGTTAAGGAATTAACTGAAAGTATTTTTGCAGATTGAAAGACTGTATATTTATATTTAATTACCAGAATAGTTATTATTTAAAATGATATTGCAATATTTTTAATTGATATTTTATTTGTATTATATATATATAGTTACAAAACTTAAATATATTCCAAACAACGGTAAACAATTTATAATACAATATAAATATAATATATATATATAGCTGGAGACTTTCTCCACTTCAAAAGCCAAACCTTTTTAAAAAGAAAAAAAAGTTATATAAAGCCTTGTAGTTCATTATAATTTTTATGTGTGTTGTAAGAGAACATGCCATAGCAAACATACTCAAAATAATTTTCTTTTGACTCTTGTTTTTCAATTGTTATAATCAAAACCAAGTAAAATTTTATTTTAAAAGCTGAGACTGTTTCTAATTAATTAAAATTTAGTTGTTATTAAAAAAGAAAAAGAAAATAAAAAAGAGCCCTGGTCAGATTTTTGTTTTTAATTAAGATCTGGCAGGGATAAAGAATAGCCTTGGTTAAATGGTTTTAAATAAGATCTGGTGAGAGATAAAAATAGAATATATTGGGTATTATATTTGACAATTGCTTATTTGCTAATTGCAGACTACTGATGTCTTATATTTGCTAATTGCTGACTGTGTCTTATATTTACAAATTGCAACTGCTAAAGCAACCAATTAAGGAGAAAAAAACAAATGACAATCCATTGACAATACAAAAACTACCAACTTTACAAAACCATATTAAAAGTATGCCTTGCTATGATGAACCCAGAGCTCAAACTTGTTATCATCATGAACATGTCTTAATTGCCTAGTTCAAAACTGATCATGAAGGTTACTTTTGTACTCCAAGACCAGATTAAAGAAGATAAAAAATCATTATAACATACTCTTGATAAAATTAAATCTTGCACACACTAATGGAATAAATCAGACAAAAAAACTGAAGCCTGCAAAGTAACAAAAGATTTTTATATTTTAACCATGGCTTAAGTCTCAGCTTTATATTTGAAGAAATAAAATATTAACATAATAGGAGTTTTCTTTTTAGATCACCTGTCTCTTTTATTTGAAATTAATTTAGGTCAATGTGTGTTTGAATTTTCTGCAGACTGTAGATCTCTTGGCTAGAGATTTATAAATTAAGTAGTTTTGTTTTTCTTGTATTATTATATTAAAGATTAAGAATTTATAATCTTGTCTCTCAATTTGTATAGAAGTAACCTTAAAAGCTATATTGCAAGCACAACCACTTGTGAGTGTTTTCACAGTACATGTCCTACTTGTTTTGTCCTGATGTTTTTACCTGGTTAAGAAAAGATCACTCCACACTGTTTATTAACTTCCATTCAAGATCATATTTATTAAAAATTTCTAAAGAAAGGAAAATAAAAATAAAAGAGATAAATTTGTGGCAGAACAATCATTATAATCCTGTATAAGTTAGGAGAGAAAGCAAAATTATCTGCCGAAGCCTTTGATGCTACAATACTCACATGCATTTGCAGACAAATAAGATTGTGAAATTTGATCAATCTGTTATATTTCTTTTGACTAATATTTTTGAAATTTAGTAATCTTTACAATTTTTAATATATTTTTTTTATTGACTGATATTTGTTTTTATGTTCTGTAATTAAACTATCAGAAAATGTATAAGATCTCTCTCACTCTCTTTGGATCTAACTGGCAGTATTTATAAAGAAAATTATTACTTTGACTTTCATCACGTAAATCAAATTTTCTAGGTCGACAGTGGGATAGTGTCACTATCAGGGATAAAAAAAAATTGGATTGTCTGGAACATTATATATATATATTATATTGAACCAGATTGATATCTGATTCAATGGTTTTATTACTAAAATTTAAAAAAGGGAAAAACAATTTAATTTTCATTAAACATCTAATGTTAAACTTTTTATTATTATTTAAAACACATACACGTTTATATTTAAAATAGATCATTTTAATGTTTATAGAATTGATTTTAAAATAGTTTACTTTCACTGCTTGTTTTTAATCAACTTGATTGAAAACAGACAAGTTTGCTAATTACATTCCTGTTGCTTTTATTTTAATCATTTTTAAAATTAATTCTAAAAACAGATATTTAATTTTGTGTTGTTATTTTAGTTACAAAATCCCTGTTTAGAATTCTTAAATTGGATTGAACAGGATAATATTTGCCCTGACTGAGGCATAGAATTCGAGAATAAGGAAAGTTTTTCACGGGAAATGTAGTAAGATAAATATAGCCCGCCAAAAAAAAAAGAGTTTGCTATTATTAGAGACTAAAAATGTTTTTAAAAAGCACTTGGTTCAGCTTCTGATTTCTAAGAGGCATTCTGATTAGTCTGTGGAACTTCATATTGATCGCAGTTTGAACATTTAAGAAATTTTTCAAATTTGCCTTCTTGCTGTCAACAAATGCTGTTATATGTATTGGAAGCAATAAAATGCATTGTTAATTTAAATAAGGATGAGCCTCAGGCTCTAGGCTGTTTTTTCCTGATGCCATAAAACTAACCTAAGCCAGATCCCCAATTTATCTCGACACTTGCCTCTGTCATAAAGAGAAGTTGTCTGAACTTATTAATAGTGCACACTCTTCAGAAATCTAAATGAACTCTACTTTACCATGGGGTGAACATTTTTTATATTCTAGCCAGGGTAAATAAATTGCTTTTAATTGGATCTCTGCTCAATCTAATGATAAGTATGTTATAAAGTTGTATTACTTATTTTAATTATTTATTATCTGTATTTGCTTTTTCTAATATTTAAAGTGTGTCTTGGGACCTTAGTTTTAAGATTCCACATTTGTTTTTAATTTTCATTTATCAGAGGGTGCGTTGTGAGTTTGTATTTTGTATGTTTAATATATGCCTAATTATTTTACTATCTATTGCTAAATGCTTTGGCAGTTTTTGTAATTTTTATTTACTCACCGGCCCGTAGTTGTTGTAAAATAATGAGTTTTTAAACACGTTTGGTTTGCGCTTTTTGCAAACAACAAAGTCTTTTTGATGGCTATTTATCAGATTCTTTCTTTTAAGTTGCTGAAAGTAGTGATTTATTTCTAGATTATGTAAGATCATGATCAAATATCTTGTTGCTATTTTGTATGTGAAATCAACCACATTTGCTTTAAAAGTAGTATTATGTGCAGCAGTCCTGCGGCGTTATAATGACAGTAGTTAGAATGCTACTGATCGATTGCCTGCACTGGTTTCATTGATTTTCTACAAGACCGTAAGTAACTGTTTTCATATCACTGAATCAGGAATCTCGAGTTGCTGTTTCTTTTGTAATTTTGTAGATTGCCAGTGATAAGATATTATCTTATCCATTTCTTTTATTTTTAGGTGAGAGAGTTTTACTGCTGAAGTATTTAATATTTTCATGTTTGCCATACTCATGTGCATTCTGATAATTATGCGTATGCTAATATAAGTCACTTTTGTATTCATGGCTAAATTTCTTTACTCTATCCTCCAACTTTTAATAAAATTTTCAAATTGTTTAAATTTATTTGGCTGACATTTGTCTTGGTATTTTTATTTCTCAATTGTCTAAACAATCCATAAGATCTCTTGTTTCTCCATGAGTTTAGTTCAGCGCATCTCAGTTCGCATATCTTGTCCACCCTTAATATAAATGGCTATTTCCGATATTCGCACTAGTGGCACTTTTGTCGTCAGTATATGCGAATCTAGAAAGTTATCTTCTGTTATATATATAAATTTTTGGTGCAACCAACATAGGGCTTCGAGTTTTCAAGCCCATGTGAGATTTTGTTTAAATGGTTGAGAAAGATTTCAGGTGTAAGAGGCAAGATATAGTAGGCAGGGATAAATTTTTGTTAGATGTGGCATGTAATGTTAGAGCAGTTTGGTAGAATGGGGTTTTGTCTCTTTCATATGACATAAATAATAGAGTTTTTTTTGTCTAGAAGAAAAATTGTTCGGAATTAATTTTCAAAGTCAAAAGTGTGAAAAATTGTTCATTTGCCTATTTATATAAAATAATTAATAAACAGTAAGCAGCATTTTCTTTTGTAGTTAAATTTTTATTTTAAAATAGTAAAATAAATATCAGGAAGTCTTTTTCATATGACATAAATAATAAATAGCATTTTATTTGCTTTTGAAAAAAAGTTAGTATCATGAATTTAGTCTTGTGTAAAAATGGAAGTTAAAGAAGAAAACCCTATTTTGTTTAAAAACCCTCAAATTGTGGAAAAAGAAGAAAGTAAGTCACCAATGATGATGAAGATGTTGATGAAGTTGGTAATAAAAATGAAGGAAGAAATTAGTGAACTTAAGCAGGGTCAGCAAGCAATGATGGCAGACTTTAAAGTGGAAATAAAGGAAGAAATTAAGGAGTTCAAAGCAGAAATGATTAGAGAAATGAAAGAAATTAGAAGAGAAATGACAGGAAGAGTAGAAGAAACTCAGGAACTATAAAAAGAAGTGGAGCTGGAAAAGCATTTGAAAAATGAGATGAGTGAAAAGAGTCAGGAAGTAGAAAAAGTGGCTGTAAAAGATATAGAAATTGAAGTAGCACAGGATAGTGCTAAGGCAGACAGGGTGGAAATAAAGTTTGAAATAAGTAGAAAGTGGAGAGAGATAGATAGTGTGGTGGAGAAAGATCTTGGAGACAGTTATAAGTTAGGGGTTGAAATTAGTGTAAAAGAGTTACCTCAAGAGGTTAAAAATGAGTTGAGTAAAATAACTGTTATTGATGAACAGGGATTTAAAACTAAGAAAAGAGTTAAGGAAAAGTTTTCAAAATATGATTTTAAAGCAAAAATAAAAGCCTTCTGTACGAAATGAAGTTTTGCCATTTACTAGTGTTGATATGATCAAAAATAAAGTGGGAAAAAAAAAGAATTGGGAAGTTTCATTAAGAAAAAGATTCAGGTATGTATGCTAGAAAGCAAAACATAATGAGAAAGAGACTAGAGAAAATTTTATAAGCTAAAAATGGACAAGTGGGTGAAAGTAGGCCATGTCAGAAAGTTAGTAATAGGAGTAAAAGAACTGCTGGACAAAAGTTAAAGATTCAGCTTTTAGCAATCGGACCGATTGTTTTAAAACAAAAAAAAGATTTTGTTCATGATTTATGAGAATGGATAAATGTTTGAAATGAAATATTGTTTTGTTTTTCATGAGTGCGAGGCAAACGTTTGGCCGAAGTTCTAGGGATAGTTTTAAAGTGTTTATTGTTTTAAAAAAAAAACAAAGTTACAGGAATGTTTTTTTTTGATCACGTATTAAGGCAGTTGAACTGGATTGATATCGGATTCAATGGTTTTATTACTAAAATTTAAAAAAGGGAAAAACAACTTAATTTTCATTAAATGCCTAATGTTAATTTTTTTTTATTATTTAAAACACATACACATTTATATTTAAAAGGATCATTTTAATGTTTATAGAATTGATTTTAAAATAGTTTACTTTCACCGCTTGTTTTTAATCAGTTTGATTGAAAATGGGCAAGCTTGCTAATTACATTTCTGTTGCTTTTATTTTAATCATTTTTAAAGATAATTCTAAAAGTGGATATTTAATTTTGTGTTGTTATTTTAGTCTCAATAATCCCTAGTTGGAATTCTTAAATTGGATTGAGTGGGGAATTAATATTTGACCTGCCTGAGGCATAGAATTTGAGAATAAGGAAAGTTTTTCATGGGAAATGTAGTGAGGGAAATATAGCCCGCCAAAAAAAGAAAAGGTTGCTATTATTAGAGACTAAGAAGATTTTTAAAAAGCATTTGGTTCAGCTTCTGATTTCTAAAAGGCATTCTGATTAATTTGTGGAACTTCATATTAATCGCAGTTTGAACATTTAAGAGATTTTTTAAATTTGCCTTCTTGATGTCAATATTGGTAAAAAATAAATGCTAACTGTAATATGCATTAATATTTCTATTATTCGATTTGTGATTTATTATTATAACTCTTAGTTAGAGGGATAATTCCAAAGCCAAATGTAAAATATTATTAAAAATAAGTTAATTAGGTTTTTTTGTTGATACTCCACGAAATAGGGCTGAAAGTGATGTTCCCGCCATTTCAGATTTAGCAATATACTTTTTAAATATTATTTTTTAAAATTATAATACTGATTTATTATATACTGTTGAAAGACCAGAGTAATCTTTTGAAAGCAGCATTTACCATTTTTTCGAATTATCGCTATGTATATATATTTAGGTTTTAAACTTTTTTAAAAAATGCCTTAACACACATTAATTTTTTGAGATTTACAATTGCAATATTTGATTATAATCACTATATACATTAGCATTTTGGGTTTATTTTAAAGTATTTTGTAATTTTTTAATTTTCAATGTTCACTTCTATTAATTTTCCCACACTTTTTTCCATAGTAGCACCTTTGGCTATTTAATGTGACATTACAACCGAATATAGTATTATAGTTTTTAAATATTGTTTTTTAAAATTATAATACTGATTTAGTATATACTGTTGAAAGACCAGAGTAATTTTTTGAAAGCAGCATTTATCATTTTTTATATTTATCACTATGTATATATGTTTAGGTTTTATGACTTTTTTTTAAAATGCCTTAACCCACGTTACTTTTTTGAGATTTACGATTGCAATATTTGATTATCATCACCATATACTTTAGTAATTTGTGTTTATTTTAAAGTATTTTGTAATTGTTTTAATTTTCAATGTTCACTTCTTTTTCTCCCCCCCCCACTTTTTTCCATAGTAGCACCTTAGGCTATTTAATATGATGTTACAACCCAATGTTTGATTTATAGCATTATTGTTTTTAAATATTGTTTTTTAAAATTATAATACTGATTTAGTATATAGTGTTGAAAGACTGGAGTGAGCATTTTAAAATACCATTTATTGTTTTTCTAATGATCGCTATATTTTAAAGAGTTTTTGTAAATATCATTTACGAATTTTTTTTAAAATGCCTTAGCATTTTTAGTTTATCTTAAAAGATTTTTTAATTTTCAATGTTCACTTCATTTTCTATTCCCACACTTTTTTTTGATAGCAGCACCTTAGGCTATTTAATGTGACATTTTCCCACACTTTTTTTTAAGGGTAGTGACTTCCCACCACCCTTTTTTAATTGTAGTGCCTTAGGCGATTTATTTTTTTGAAAACTGAGTGTTTCTAGTCAATGTCATTTATCGCTTGCATGTGCCAGCAATGTTTTTGGGTATTTTCAAATTCAAAATGGCCACCGAGCACGTACTATATCAGCACATAAAAATCTTATATCCTAAAAACATTTTATTTTTTTTAAAAATAAATACTCTATACATGCACATGCTCACCTATTGCATATAACATATATATTTTCATCTTTACAAATTTAAACATAATATTTAAAAAATGAATAGAGAAAGGTTGATTAAATTATAGAGATAAGAGCATTTACAGAAACAAGCTTCAAATTACCTATCTCCCATTTTACAAATGGAGGTCATTAACCATTTTTAAAAATTTAACTCTTTTAATGTTAAACTTTCTACCGATTTTTTTAACAATCATGCTCAACAAATATACATGTAAATAAGCATAATTATATTACTCATCATCATCATCATCACCCATTATCAATCCACTGCATAATAAAGGTCTCTCCAAGTTCAATTCATCTTCTCTGATCTTTAGCTTCTCTTCTCCACATCACTCCTGCAAACTTTTTTATTTCATCCATCCATCTCACATGTGGTCTTCTTCTGGGTCTAATACAATTTAAGATTTTAATTGTCCATCTATTATCATCTCTTCTAACCATATGTCCAGCCCAACTCCACTTCAGTCTTTTAATTTTTTCATTGAGGTCAGTAACACCTGTTTCTTCTACTTACCCATGTATTGCATTTTCGATTTCTTCTTGTTACTCCCAATGTGCATCTTTCCATACTTCTTTGAGTGGTCTGAAGCCTCTGTATTGTGCTTCTATTAGGTGTTCAAGTCTCAGATCTATAAGTAAGAATGGGTAAAACACATTTATTATAAGCCTTCCATTTCAAACACATAGGCATATTTTCTTTTAGTATCAAGTTATTTCTACCAAAAGCACTCCAACCAAGTTTAATTCTATGATTAATTTATTCCATTACGTCTCCATCTGTATTAATAATCTGACCAAGGTATTTGTAACTGTTAACTTCTTCTAACTCATCATATTCAATCTTTATTTTCATATTTTGAGAAAATCCATTAAACATTACTTTAGTCTTTTTAACATTTATCTTTAGTCCTACTTTCCTACTTTCATCTGATAACTCCTGCAACATTTCCTGCCACTCTAAAGTATTATTTGGAAAAACAACTACATCATCTGCAAAATCTAAAAGACTTAAATAATCTCCATTTACTTTCACTCCTTTAACTTCTCATTTTAATCCACAAAATATTTCTTGCTGCACTGCTGTAAAATGTTTTGGAGATATGGAATCACTCTGTCTTACACCATTCTCAACATTGACTTTCCCAGCTTCATTATGTAATCTAATTGTTGCTGTTGCATTTTTATAAATATTCTTTAAAATATGACAATAACCTGGATCAATACCTTGATGATCCAATGCTTTAATCACTGAAAAAATGTTTATAGAATCAAATGGTTTTCGTAATCCACAAATCCAAAGCATAATGACAACTTATATTCATTTGTCCTTTATATAACTTTTCTCAATACCTGTATATGATCTACAGTACTAAAACCACTTTTAAATCCAGCTTGTTTTCTTGGTTGGTGGAAATCCAATGTTCTCTGTAGACGAATTGTAATTATCTTGGTAAAAATTTTGTATAAAACTGATAAAGGCTGATAAGTCTGTAATTTCTAATATCTTCTTTATCACCTTTTTTAAATATTAATATTATTACTGCATTCTTCCAATCTTCCAGTACATCTTTATCATTTAGACATTTGGTATATAACTTTGCTAAAATTGTTTCTATTTCTTCACCTGCTTCTTTTAATATATCAATTATAATTCCATCATTTCCTGGAGCCTTTCCTCTCTTCATACACTTAATTGCATGTCTCACTTCTTCATTTAAAATTCTGAGCAATTCGGAAGATGTAATAGATATAGGAGGTACTTGTTCTTTATTATGATATAATTCTTGATAAAAGTATTTTACCCATTTCATGATGTCATCTTTCTTTTTAGTAATAATTCTATTGTTTTTTCTTATTGCAGATATAAATTTCCTATTAATACCAAAATCTTGTTTTACATTCTTGAGACTTTGATTCTCTTCTACAGCTTTTCTTGCTAGTTGACAGTTATACTTTCTTATATAATATTCAATGCTTTTCCACAACATTTTACAAAATTCAAGATATTTAATTTTTCTTAACATATCATTTTTGTCTATTTTCACATTCCTTCTTTTCTTCATAAATTCTCTCATCTCAGTAGAAATTTTATTGATCAGTTACTGCTTTTTTTTACCAGCTATCTTTGATGCAGTTTTTAAAAGTGTGTCAGTTATTTTCATATTAATTTTATTCAAATCTGAATCATGTTCAAAATCTACCAATACTTGAAACCCATTTGTAAGATCTAATTTAAATTCATTAGAATGTTTCTGAAAGATAAGGAATATCAATTGAAAATATTGTTTTTCTTAATAATTTTTGTCTCTCTAGTTTTGCATTAACACATATATTACATCATACTAATCAATGATCACTTCCTGTGTTAAATTTATTAAGAACATTACAATCTTGAAATATGTATTTTCTGTTAATCAAAATATAATCCAATTCTGCTGTACCTTCATTTGGATTCTTCCATGTCCCTTTCCTTTCAATATTTTTCTCAAAAAAAAAAATCATAATATAATTTTTTTCTATTTTTGCAAAGTCCACAAGTCTATGTCCGCTCTCATTTTTATTACCATAACCAAAATTACCTACAGCACCTTCATCTTTTATTTGTTTACCAATTCTAGCATTAAAGTCTCCCTTAACAATTTTAAAATGTTTTCACTTATAAAAAGCCTTTTGTACACCCATATAAAAATTTTCTACTACTTCACCACTATGACAACTAATGTGGCATAAACCTAAATTATCTGCATTTGGCATCTGCTATTAAGTTATATAACTAATTTCTCCTCTCTGTCCGATACATCATCAATCTTTACAATGCTGTTCTTCCACTTTTTAATTATAATGAATTCTACCCAACTTGCATTTCCAATATTTGTCTCTTTATAATAGAGAACATGTCCACTTTTTAAATTAATTATTTCTTCTCCTTTTCTTCTAACTTCACAAAGTCCAATAATGTCCCATTTAATATAAGACAGTTCTTGTAATTTTTGCAATCTTTCTTCACATGAAAGTGTTCTGCCATTGTAATTACCTAAATAAGAATTCATCATCAAATGGCAGCCTGGGTTTGCAATCATGAGATTCTTTGCACCCTCTGCTTTTGGCCACCAACTGCTGCCTTGCTTAGTGACTTTACAGTTTCCTGGGAATAAGGGCTGGATTTATTTTTGTCTGTCATGATTGTATGTATTTTGGAAAAATATTTATCATTTACACAAACATTCATTCTGCTTCATCAGGCAACTGAAAAGAAAGACTATGCTGTTTCTTGATCTTAAACTTAGAGGTAAAAAGTTAATAAACTCACAATGCTGGCTAATGCATGTTGGGAAGCAGCCCATCCATGTTTATATACTATATGAATAATCACATAGTAATAACAGCTGCAATGACATGAACATATGGAGTGGACATTAGAAATTTGCCCTGCTCAGTTCCTTTAAGGCATCCAAAAGGAATGAAAGGGCCTCCTTTTAGTTAATAGCAAACTTCTCTCAGCAGCCAATTTTATTACTACATGTGTGTATATGTGTTAATTCTTATTATGAATAAAAAACTATCAAACACTTTTGACATACAATAGAATATAAATCAACATAATTTCATAATATTTGAATGAATACACAATAATACAATTTATAAAAATAAATACACACATAAATGGTTACATGTAATAACTTAAGAATAGCAATCACTATTTTCTCTAATTGATTTTCACTTCAAGATTCTGAGATTTAAAGAGAGAGATAACTGGATTTATTATTAAAAAATTAGTTTATAGTCACTGATAATAAAATATAATTAAAATTCATATTCCCAGTTATCTTTATTACTTTCTTGTGTCTCAGATAGTTTCTCAAAAAATCCAATGATTTTAATGTCAGTTGGCTCAAGGTTTACAATTTGACATCAGCCACATGTTAATATGTAGCATGTGTATATTTACCAATTACAGTGATTTATTGGAACAGTCCTATTCTTGGTTGGGCTTGAAATTCTGTTACTGCAATGATGATGGTGAAGTAACTTGCTTCCATAGGGACCATTTGGTACTGAAATGGTCTCTTCATTTCTTCTCAGTATAATTACTTTTAATAGACCTTGGATATTTGCTGCTTTCCCTATATTTTAGCATTCTGCTTTGGTTTAAGCACAGCAAATGGCATAAAAGAAATAGCATGGTTTCATAAATTTTAGCATTTTACTTCTTAGCTCCATTTAGATTTAAAAGCACAGGTGAGCAAACAGTTTCTTCATTCTTATTTAGCAATCATTCATAAGATGTTTAATACTTTGGGTTCAAACTCTTCTGTTGTGCAAAAGTTTCTTTACAGGAAAAAAGGAAGCCCATAACAAAATATCTTTTCTAGCCAATCATGTTGATGTAGAAAACCTTAAAACAATCTGATTTATTTCTCCTTTCTAACAGACTTATTGTCTACTTTTTATATAAGTTAGTCTGTCTCAAAAGCTCTCACACATTTTTTTGCTAGAAACACATGGTTTCCATTAATTAAATAATCTAATTAATGTTTTTTAGAATTGACAATTTTCTTTAAATTTATTATTAGCAAGATATCTAAGATGATACGATTTCTTGGTAATGTAATCTTGACAGGTCTGGCTTTTATCATCAACCCATGCTTTCTTCTCTCAAGTCTAATATTGACTGTTACCATTGTCTTTATTAACCCTTGATTTTTGAATGTTAGTTGGACATTCTTGTGAAATACTTTCACATAAAACAAGATAAATGGATCTTAAATAATGTATAATTGTTTTTAAACAATATAGCTTTTTTTAATAAAATTATAAAATGATTTTAATAAAATTTTTCCCATTATAAAATGTGTGTAAATACAGGCACACAGTCATATATTCAAACATCTAACTTGCCTATTAAAAAAAACTTGAATGATTTTAAAAGCTATAACTCAAAATTCAGAAAATATGTTAGTAAGATTATTTAAAATTACAGTATTATCAAAGAAAGAATATTATAATTTATTAAGTATAAATTTTAAATAAAGTTAAGAATCAAAATAAAAAAAAATTAATTGAACAGTCTGTGTCTACAGATAACAATTTATATGTGCTTGAAAATTCTAACTTTTAAGCACAACTATTAAATGATTCAAAGTATATACTACTCTTTTGTTTTACCAATACAAAAATAAAGAGAGAACATAAATATTTCTTTTACTGAGGCTTTTGGGGACCTGATTATGTAGGGTTTGAAATTGGATGCCCTACAGTTTTCCCCATTCTATACAAAAAAATATGATTTTTTTTTGTTATTTTATGTACACACTTTTGCAATTTAGTCACAGGTTAAATTTAAATGTGCATTATATATATATATATATAAAATGTCCATTAATTAAAACAAAATTGTAATTATAATAAAAATTTTAATATTAACAAACTATTATAAACAATCCTTAAATCTGCAGAAGTACTTTCGGTTAATTATTTCAACCTGGGTCAACTGCCATTAAATTAAAAAAAAAACAAAAACAAAGTGGAAGCAAACGTCGTCAATTCAAATTCTACGAAACCTCGTATTTTAATGTTAGCACATTGTCTATTTATTAAATGCATTTTATTTTTATTTATAAAAATTGCCTCCTTAATTTTTCTTTTATTATGGTTTCTCTCTTCATGAAGAATTTTCACATTTTCAAAATCAAATTTAAATTTATATTTACATGTTTTTTCATGATCAAGGAAAACTGAAGGAGAAATTAAATCACCATCATTTTTAATTTTTGCATGCTTATATAACAATTCATGCTCCCTCAATCTTTTCTCAATACTGCACCTAGATTCACCTATATATGACAGCATACAATCACAAAATATTTGATATATAACATTACTTTTCTGCTTGAACAGGTATGACATCCTAAGAATTATTGACTAATTTGTTAATATTGTTGAGAATGTAGAATGAAACATTAAACACATTCTTATATATATCCTTAAAAAATTTAACTTGTGGATTTCAAATAAATGGAATAGATATCCATTGTTTACTATTAATCTTCATTTCCTTTAAATTAAATTACTTCTGCGGATTTAAGGATTGTTTTTAATAGTTTGTTACCGTTAAAATGTTTATTATAATATATATATATTATAATGGGAAGATCCTTTTCAGACCAAGAGAAAGTCACATCTAACTATAGTTAGACTTAGAGTCTTCTTATAGAATGCCATGGATGAAATAATGTATACTATAATCCAATCCACTCCACTATTAAAATCCTCATTACTCTCGAAATTCGAGCTCAGGGTAGAAATCGCAATTGACTCTCTTGAAGCATTTCCACAACTATTCCATAGTAATGATAAGTTATATATAACTTCCTTATAAATATTAAAATATTAAATTAATTTAATATATATATGCAAGTATGTATATTTATATTTGTTGGTTTTATAAAATAACTAAATAAAATAAAGAAATGAGACCTGTTTAATTTTAAAATCAAGTTTATCATATTTATTAATCAGTAATAAAAACAAAAATATTATCATGTAAACAATAAAAAAATATTAAAATTTATAACTATAACTTGTGCATATATAGAAGACAGTAATAATCTATTTACGTATATATAAACTCAAAATCATGTGTACAATAAAAAAATAATATTATACATCATACATCTATTACCTTCAAATATCAGCCTTTCAAGCTAATTGAGCACGCGCCTTTTTGAGAGTGTTAAATAAATGAATACTTTCCTCTTCAATCCAATATATAGTATTTATGCAGGAATAAAAAGGATCCTCTTATTCCCATGACTCAAATTCTTTTATATGAGCAAATCTGAAGAACTATTGAGGAGAGCGTGAGTAGAATTCTCACTTTAAATTACTATTTACGATGTTTTTTTTTTGATTGAATGATGTCGGATTGAAGAGGAAAGTATTCATTTATTTAACACTCTTAAAAAGGCACATGCTCAATTAGCTTGAAATGCTGATATTTGAATGTAATATAAGTGTAAACATGGCACTAGATCAAATAATTGCTTATTTAATCATAAATCTATGTACAGTGTCATTAAAATGATTCTATGCATGTTATATGTTTGTACAAGATATTATCCATTAACACCAGAATAATAAAAAAATATATTCCTATGTTAATTATGTTAGTGATTAAAAAAAAATTATGATAGATGTCAAGTAATGTTCAATTTGAAAAATAATAACTTACTTCCAAATTGAAATGATTTAAAATTTTTATGTTAGTCAACCGTCACTTTAATCAATACATATATAAACATCAACACCTAAATTTTATTAAAATAAATAATAATAAAAGTGCTCAACTTGTTAGTTCTTTACTTATCCTGTTAAGATCAATTTAATAAATGAAGTAATTTTTCCATGTAAATAATAATTATCCACAAAGGAAATAAAGTTTAAGAGTTAATAAATTACAGAACAATATATTCAATGATGTGAAAGAATAATGGTTTTACATTACTCCTTAGATAAAATAAAATGACCATGAATATTGAAAGATAATGTTCATGGGCAAACATCCTTCGAAGAGGCAATCCAAATATTCATCCTTTAGATGTTTACATAGTAAATAATTGACATCTTCTTCAGTAAAATACTCCATTATTAAGGCAGGTTTTTTATTAGAAATTATGATGATTATATTTTAGCATTAAGTAGGAATAAATTTACATCTTTAGATTATAAAATCAGCAGAAATCCTTGACATTAATTGTCTAGCCAGAAAACATTTTCGTAAAATTTTCGACTTCTTAAACAGATAGTTTGAATAATCATTTCGAAGAGGTTGCGTTCTATTAAAACCTTGACAATTTAAGTGATTTTTTTTAGTTTTTTATATCTATTAAAAATATATTAAAAATTACTTCTTATAAAGAACATACAATAAAGTTCATAAGCAAATTAACTATTTTCTTAACTTAAAGAAAGTTTTGAAATAGCGAATCTTCTTTTTTTAAATATATTCTAAATTCGAACATTTAAATTTACCAATGCAGTTATTGCTTCGATAACTAAACAGAAGATTATTATATAACAATTTCAGTTTGTTTTTTATATATCTGAAAAGCATATCACATAAACGCTCATGCTCTTTATTGTTTAAATATACTTACAATTTATTTCCTTTGTTACAATAATAAAATGCGAAGTTGACTTGTCAATGTCAAGTTTTGGTTAGTAAAAATACCATTAGTTAGAAACATTTATTTATGTGTGCATATAAAGAAATTAAAATAATTCATTTTTTAGAATTATTCTTTTAATATTTAATTAGTTTACATATATATATATGATATGATATAAAAAGCTAAAAGCATGTTATTTATATCTTTTGTTGATTTGATATAGGCACATTTAAATTCATAAACAAACATAAATTGTTTTAGGTGAGGCTCATATGGTACCCTCACAATATTTATATAACATAGAACTTGATCTCTGATTTTCAAGCATTAATTTTAGTATAGATAATGTACATGTATTTATCTATTATATGAATGTTTCCTAGGTTATAAAAATAAAAGACATATTTTCTGGGTTAATCTGTGTAGGATTTTAATTACATTTTCCACTATGTCAAGTTGACCACACAAGCCCTCACCTGGAAAATAAATACTATATAATTGTACAATGCTGTAAACAGTGTCTATAAAGATCATTGTAGAGGCACTGTAAACAATGTTCACAATAAATACTAAAGTCCCCAGTTATAAAACAAACAGCTGTATAAAACTAAACTAATTGAAAAATAACTAAAAAATAAATAAACAAATAAAAAATTCAGAATCTTCAGAGTTATTTTTTTTCAAAATGTTTTTCAAATATGAGGAAATTTACATATGTCTTCACTTTTATTGATATAATTTTGTTTTTTTATCATCTCAATAGCTTCTCCGATTTTATAGGTGTGTTGGGTCTTATGTAATAAATCGTAAATAGTGTGCTAAGACATGGCGGAAGAGAAGTTTATTAATTCAAAAAAGAAAACTAAGACCAAAAACACTTCTGACAGTTTATTTTACTGCTCTCATATTTTTAGCTGGAGAATATATAAGGTGATGAAAAAGATGTGAGTTTTTGTATGTATAACTGAAAATATTTAAATTTATATAAAGGAAGTGTTTTGTTACAATCAGAGTTCATTTTCTGGAGTGAGGCAAGAATGAATCCTTATGGTTGTAGTGTGTGGAGTTAGCTATATAGTGTGTGTCTTTGATCTTCCTGGAATCATCTTTCACAGTATATTGAATGGCTGCTAAGGATGGAATGTACAAATGTCTGTGGATTTATAATGCTTGAAAAAGACTGAGGTACATTCTCTTCAGCTGCACCTTAGTGCATTATTTACAATTTATTAAACATTTAATATTGTGATCTGAATCCATAGCATGGGTTGAGAGTGCTGATGATGATGAATGTTCCTTTTCTAGTCATGGAACTTCAATAATGATTGTGAATATTATTTACAGTGTCTCTACAATTATACAGAATTTATTTCCATGTTGAAAACTTATATGATAAAGTCAAAACATTGGAATGTCTAGTTATAATTTTACACAAATAAACCTACAAAATATCTTTTATATATATATAATTGAATATTTGTAAATACAGTAACTAAATAATTAAAAATTTTATCGACTTAGGAGTGCTTTCGATTATCCCAGTAATCTTTGTCAACTAAAACTTTGAAAGGCTAACCTTCCCACATTTTTTCATGATTTTAAGGTTTATATTTATATATTAGCATATCCCCCTTTATTTTTCCTTAATTGTTATAAGAATAAAAGAAAAATAAAGGAAGCTATGCTAATATACAAATATAAACATGACTTAATTAACAGACAAGCAGCAAACATTAAGATCACAGAATTGTGGGAAGGTTAGCCTTTCAAAGTTTTAGTTGACAATGATCCTAAGTGGATACATTTTTTTAATTATTTAGTTACTGTATTTCCAAATATTCAATTATATATATAATTATGTATATTGCTTTGAAAAAAATACAGATATCGAATAATATATATATGATGTTATATTTATTTATTATTAAAATATTATTTATCATTGCATCTATAACATGTGTCAATTTATTATAGAGTTTTAAAAGTGAGTGAAAGATCTCCACACTATACATTTATTATCAGTTATTTAAAGATCAATTTACATTAAAAGATACAAAGGCTGCCTACGGTCATACTACGTTGAATACACAGGTTCTCGTCCAACCCTAAAGATACAAAGGCTGATTTAAATTGACACTCTGGCTGTTATTGTTCTAGATAGCTGTACATAAAAAGATTTAAAATACATTAAGAGGTGGTCCACTTGCTTATTGTAAAATTTATCAAACTTGGCAGCTAGAGGGCAGTTTGATTATTATTTTACAGTAGATTTGGTAAAATTTTCACATGACGTTATATTTTTTCCATTTATATATATATAAGTAAAATCTATAATTAGCTTATGATATGACTGCCATCTTTATTAGCATTTACATTTACAATTTCAAAACCACATTAATATCTTGTAAAATTATCTTTCTAATGGGTGTTGCACCAATATTTCATAATTTATGCATTTTTGGGCAGCTATATTATTTAATTAATACATTAACCATGTATTTTTAAAATATGCCTTTCTGTTTTTTTTCCTCAAATAATATTCAACATGCAAAATAAAAATATTGTTGAAATAAAATCTTTCATTATAAATAAATGAACATTTTGTAAGCATTCGTTTTTTTATATAGAAATTCATATTCACGAATTTATTTCTTCAATAAATGTGTTGACACACCAATTTTATTTGGTCTACACTTGCACACCACTGCATATTTAACATTATGGTTTACTTGAGAAAGAAACAACTGCTGTATTTATGCTCACACTTTAATATTCATATACTAAAATGGAAATCCATTTTTATATGTGTATTTCTCCAATTATGTGTAAGTTTAATGTGTTTAACACATATCACATATAATTTTGTTCTACCCATATTTAGTAAAATTTAAGTAAAAAATTATGTGCAGCTACTAAAAAACCTGTTTGGCTTACATATATGGATGACATTTTTGTTATATGGCCTGATATCATTGATGCCCTAAATTTTTTTCTTTTTTTTTATAAATAATTGGCATCCAAATATTAAATTTACTATGGAAGTGGAAAATACAGATCACTTTCTTTTCTAGATGTTTTAATTACAAGAAAGTGCGATGAAACATTATGAATATCAGTTTACATAAAAATCCACCCATACAAACAGATAAACTAATTAACTGGGTTGATTGATAAAAGACATGCCATTATGGCAGAGAGCATTTCAGGTTTGCTAAATAAAGATATAAAATGATGAATACAGTATGCTATTATAGATTACAACAAAAGAACAAATGAGGTGTTTTATGAACCTCTGGGTGACTTTGCTAAAAGAAATTCCTGGTAAATACCAGTAGATGATAAGAAATGCTGGCCCTCCAGCCAAAACATATCTCTGAATAATAATAATAGATTTGATGTGCTGGACTTCCCATACACATCTTAATGGCAAATCCTGGAAAAGAATTCCTAATAGGAAAATATGTCTATTATTAGGGTAAAGTCAAGGATTGGACTGGTCATATTTAAACTTCCAAAGGTCATGAGAGGTATGTAGCAAAGCAAGAATAATAATAATAATAATAATAATAAAATGGTTGTAACTATAAATTACATAATGCCCTAGACATATATACAGATAGTGGATAACTAATGATCATAATAAATTAATTCCTGATTAAAATAATTGGCTCCCTGACATAATAGAAAGTCCCCAGAAATCTTGGGCCATTAATGAATGGATCATAAAGTATAGTATACAAAGGAAAGGTAAGCATTACAACTAAACTTAGAACAAATTGTCTTCCATACTTTCTAAGTATTTCATATATTGGTAAGTTATCAAATAATTCATCATCAAAAATTACAAAATAATTCAGTCTTTTAATTAATAGACAGACCAGGCATTAAATATCAAACTCATTTCTGGTGAAGTTTGACAACATATATCATAATAAATTATATATCATAATTTTACTATTTTAGTGACAAATGAAAATATATATGTATGAAATATATATTGTTAGGAGTTGATATGAAAATGCTATGATAGCTGTGCTTGAAATGATTCTTTTTTAAGATATTTGGTTTACAGAAATTGTAATAAATTTTACTTAACTGATTTAAAAAAATATATTATTCTCTCCTAGATAATTACAAGGGCACTTTTAAGTTGGGGATAATAATAATATATCTACCTTTTAAAATAATTTCAATTATAAATTTATACTATAAGAAATTCAAAACTAAACGAGCTTTCTCAATTAATTTAATGGAAATAAGTCTCCTGAAATGATTGGTAATTGGAGAAAATAAGAGGGAGAGGGTTTAAAGTTAATTTTTCATTGAGTTTTATACTTGGCAGTTTCAGTAAGTCAATATTATAAATAAACCAACAAAAAAAATAAGATAAATTTGCCACATCAAAGTAATGTGGAATTTTATAAAATTAATAATTTTAAATTTAAGAAGAAAAAAAATTAAAAGATGCATTTTAAAATTAATCTGTATAAACATTACAGATATATATAAAATACAAATTAATGTTGATTTTAAAAAACAAAGTAAGCTAAAATCAGAGGCTTACAACAAATTGGAGGTTACCGCAATCAATCGGTAGATGTTCCATGGCTTGAAACAGGCAGTTATTAAATCAGTTCATTTAGCAGGCTTCCTTGATACAGTACAGTCTCCAGGCTAGGTGTTGAGAGCACTGGAATGACATTGTGATGAGCTGGTGGAAACAGAGTTCTGAAAAGCAAATGGCCAATCTTTTCACTTCATTATTCTTTAGGCATGATGTACTATAAATACCAGTCAATTCTCTTCAGTGAACTGTTCTTCAATAATTCTCTTATCAAAATTTTACACTATTTATCTGATCTGGCCTTATTTATTAGGATTAAATCTACATGACATTTTCTGGTGACTTTCTCTGCGGTCAATGTCTGCCTGGGTGGGAAATCTACAATCTTGCATTAAACATGCCACAAGGGTTCATTTTGGTAATTAAAAGTAAACAGCAACAAGCATGATTAAGTTTATAAGCCATTGTATTAATAAAGCCTATTTAATTATGATTTAGATGTTTAAAAATATAAATTTTATTCACAAAAATTTTAGGAATTTGGTACATTCTATAAACAATATGATGACTTTCAAACTTAATATTTGATATAAAATATAAAATACAAATTTACAAAATATTCCTTACAAATATTAGATTGTTTACATAATTCATCCTATAATGTACATTTATCAAGAGATAAATATAAAATGTTACCAACTGATTAATTGGAAAAATGAACTTTAATGAAAGAATTTAAAATATTTATAACATTCTATAGATATCTAGGATTCAATTATTTACTCAGTGCCAATTTAATAAAATAAACGAAATATACATTTCTATAAATATTATAAAATAAATCACTGTTATAAAGAGGTTGGTTTTAATTGTAAAATATAAACTATTGAAATATAAATTAGCTAAAATATTGAAATATTGATTATAAATATACTACCACATATTATGAGATGTGTGTTAAGTTAATATACAAGATTGGGTTCAAACCCATACTAGTGTTGATGACATTGGCACTAGGTGAAGCAGAAATAAATACTATATTTCCAGCTTCAATATATAACACAAGTAATGCTCATGGTCTAAATTAGGTGGGACTTTTGCATATAAGTGTAGTACAGACACACTACAATAAATTGGAGTTTAAAATAGGGTATGAGGGCAGAAAGGAAGTGAGAAATGGTGAAACAAAGATTTGCTTTAATGAAGATTTGCAAAGCAAATCTTACTGTTTCAATATATATAAGCATAATAATCTAATGAAGTATATACCTGCAATGCTCACTTGTATTTCAGAGTCAACTTGCTTTTGTAATCGAAGGAGGCATAATAAATTTATGAAAAAAAAATATTGTGATTTATTTATTAATTAATTAATAAAATGTCCTTTTAGCATTAACCATTCATATATTTGATAGACTTATTTGATTTATTACAGCTTGAAGTAAAAATAAACTGGTTTGAATTTTTTGGAGGATATTTTGGAAAAGAGCACATCACAAAAAATAGCACAGTTGTCATTGAAGGGAACAGTAATTATTTATCAAAACTGCTTCTACTACTTAAGAACTCTTCTGATCAGTAAGAAATTATTATTATTATTATTATTATTATTTAAATAAGCATATACTTAATAAATCAAGCCAATTAGCATTTAAATTAAATATTTTCCTGAAACAGCATTAATTATATTAACAATATGAATAAATAAATTTAAAATGTTTATCGAGGGCTATTGTTGAATCATAATGTTTTTACCTTTGATAATTTATAAACTAATACTGCATATTTTTGAAAATAATATAATTTTAGTACCCTAATTAATTAACTTATGCATACAAAATGTGATATTGTGTTATAAGAATCATTTAGTCAACTTTGATACAACTATCATTTCTTATAATGTATTCATTAGCCTTTTAATAAAACAGTGCTAGGATCCCAATGTAATGCACCATTGGTCTTAAGGTTTTATACATTATGTTGAAAACTATCAATGACCTAAATCACATTCTATTTTTGCTTTTTTAAAAAAAAGAATATGTAATCAATTAATCATTTAGTGACCACAAGTTTATTTTTAAAAGATGAGTTGCAGTGGTGGGCATAATTAAATTTGATAATTAAAATCTGATTTTTAATTATAATTAACAATTTAAAAATTATGTAATGTGATCTGAAATTAATGTGACAGGAAATAATGAAATTTGATTTTTAAATGGAATTGAAAATTAAAAAATTAAAACAAAAATAAGAATTTAATTTTTAATTGTTAGTTTTAATTAAATTTTGTCCAACAGTGGTGATTCAGTGTCTTTTTATTATCATAAGTCTAAGTTCCTATTTTTATTTTAAACTTTTAGTTTGCTCTAAGAAAGAAAAAAATGAATTTCTTTGGAAACAGAAATTTCAATTTTAGATCACTTAGCGAAATTGGAAGGATGAACAGCATTTGAAAAACATTAATTTTGGTGAGTCCATGATAACAGCAATTTAAAAAATGAAGTTGGCACTAGTTGTATTTGCTCTTGTGATGAATCTGATTTTACTAACGAACTTCCTTATCGTCAAATAGCGATAATGATCAAAATACTGTACATGTATGAAAAAATGAAAAATACTGTAAAGTATGCTTAAAAATATATTGTTTCGAATAAATTAATAAATAAGTAAAAAAAAAGTTCATCTTCTATCATTTTTTTTCAAATTTGAACTTTTATATTAGTCATATTTTATTTCCTTATTTTTTTTGTGCGAATTGTAAAGTAATTTTATGTTGTTGCTTTGCTTTTATGTAATTTTTGAAAATTACAGTAACCTAGCCCTCATTTTTCAAGGTAAGTTAAGTCTATTTTTGTGCGATTTCTTTTGTGTGTGTTTTCTGAGGAACCTATCTACCACATAAAATGAGACCCAGATGTATATGTATTTTACTATAAACATATTTATCTTATACATATATATTTTATATTTATTCCACTTCCTGCTAGTCCACCTATAAAATAATTATTTAGGAATTAAAAAAAAAACAAATCCCTAGGAAATAAGGTAATTCAAAGATGTGATAGTACCTATATTCATATTCATCCCATGAGGATGTAATGTCTTAAGTTTAAAAATAAAAAAAAACTCTCATTTTTTAAATTAGTTATTTTACACATGACTAAATAAATATTTCATATTGTGGATGTTTTCAAATTCGTTTATATATGTTTTACTTGCAGATTAAAATATTTTGTAATTATGCTACCTGAATTAATAAAAGGAAAATCCAATTACTCAATTTGAAAAAGTATATTTATTTATTTACTTTTAAAAAATGAAAAACTAAACAACAACAACAACAAAAAAAAAAAAAATTGAAAAAAAAAGTCAATAAATTACAGAATTTAATATATATTGTAACCATATGTTTTGGCTCAAAGATAGTAGGTTTTATCCAGTGGATAAATGTGTAAAATTTTAAATTTTAAATAGTACTAAGTTATAAATTATTGAAAAATAGTGTGTAAATATTCATTATATATATTAAAATGCTTGTGGATTATAATTTTTCCACTAAGCATTAGCTGATTAATAAATATCCTAAGAAGTGATGATGATCTTGACTGTTTGTGAGACACTGGAAAGTCTGATGGAATGGATGTTTATCTCATAAGTATTTTATCACAATTTCTAGTGGTAGCTAGTTAAATAATATTTTAATAGTATAAAACCAATTTGAAAGTAGGAAAGTATTTAAAACTTTATTATTATTAAACAACAATTAATAATAAACAGCAAAATCAATTTATAAGTCTTTAAATTTTTTTTATAAAAAAAATCGTTAAATATACTATATTTTAATGTAAATTGGTTGCATCAGTCTAGATGATTCTCACTAGAGGGATCAAACTTAATTTATTCACATTTTACAGTGATTGGCCCATTCAGAAACAATCCTGCCAGATAATACAAAGTATATAATATAAAATTGGTAGGGGGAGGGGGACTCTCTAAGAAATGTAAATGGAACAAGACTACAACTCCACTTCTGAAATAAAATAGAAGAAATAAGCTACAAAATAATATATATATATTTTAAATTAATTGGGACAAAATTTTATAGATAGATGGATTTGAACACTATGGAGTAAATTTAATAGCCCTGTGAAATCTCTATACCAATTTTCATCGATCTTGGATTCTTAACTTTGTCTACTGAAGGAAACACTGGAAGGACCGCTATTTGAATAAGTATTTGCCAAAATGTACTATTTGGAATGGAAAATAATCCCAGAAAATGTAAGCATTTATTTTTATCTTCTTTATTTTAACCAATTATCAGAACTAGTCATAACACAAAAGTTATTTAGACTGAAGTTAAAAAAAAGATTAAAGTATTTTAATTTTCGAGCTGTTATTAATTCATCATTAAGCAGGAAAATTCGTTTGCGTATAAATTAATATTTCAAGAAAATATTCTAAATCATTTTAAGAAATAATGAAGGAATTGAAATTTCACTTTAAATCATATAAAGTAATTAGTTGGAAAAAAAAAAAGTCCATAAAATATTTCTTATGTCATTTGGAGGAGACATTGTCTGCTTTGATATTTCCCCGGGAAGTAATCAGTCACGTATATATATTCTTAATAACTGCTTAATGTTAAATTAATTCTATTTACATTCGTAAATATGAAATAAAGTGCCAATAATAATAGTAAATAAAGAAATATTGATTTTGGTAAAACTGACGTTTAGCTACCCGAACATTTCGCCCTCTATTTTTAAAAAACTTAACTACTTTTTAAAAAACTTAGCTACTTTTTCCCCTCTACTAACTGTATCCAAATTTAATAAGTGTATGTAACTATATCTAAGTGTAAATGTTAATAAAAAAAAAAAGGAAAAAAACTTACATTTACGTGCGTATTTTTCACTTATAGCGGTCTTCGCTGTATATATAACTGTAAATAAATTAACTATAAATAGAGTGGAGATAGACAATTAGAAAGATCCAACTTTAATCAGTTTATGTAACAAGAAATAAACTGTGTCTAAATGGAAATATTAATAAATAAAAAAGGAATAAAACTTACATTTTTATGCGTACTTTTCACTTGGAATGTACATCTAGCGGTCTTTACTGTATATATAACTATAAATAAAGTATATCTAACTATAAATGTATTTTTTACACGAAGATTAATAAATAAAATGGATGTAAGAAAACTTACTTTTTTAGGCTCTATTTAGTCTAAGTCCCTGCTGTAAAAATTATGAACTACTGTACTTTTGTCACGTGACATTTTCATCATAAAGGAATATATGCAGATTAAAAACTACTGTTGAAAGTCTTTTATTTTTCAAATATTGATGAAATTTTGTATTATATTTTGGAAAGTAGGATAATTAGTTTTTTTGTTTATAGATACTCCATGAAATAGTGTTGAAAGTCAGTGAAAAATTTTTTTTTATATGTCGTGCAGTTCATCCCCACCCCCCCCATCCATCATTTTTCTAATTATCACTTTGTTTTATTACCTAGTCTTTCGAAAAAAGCATTATATAGTGCTTAGCATACGTTAATTTTTTACAGATTTAGTAATTGGGCAACTGGGTAATAAAATAAATTTTTTATATATTTTATCTAAATTAATAAAAAAAGATAATGTGGTTAACTAAAGCTGCAGATGCCTTGTCAAAGGCTGTACCATCCATTATTTGAAGGGATGTAAAGATAAATTTATATGCAATTATTACTGAAAATAAACTATTCCTTGTCATATATTTTTTTGTTTAAGTTTTCCTTTATGCATTTCACCAAGTTAGCTTAGTAGTGCAACATTGCAAATGAATTTCATAAACTCCAAAGCTATGATTCGATGTTAATGCGATGTCCTTTAAAGGCTATAAGTTCAAACCCATGTTGCTAGTAGTGCTATTATTGGACTTCAATAATATAACAGGTCTAAATTAAGAAATATTCTAGCCACCTCCAGCATCATAAGTTACATATATATGATGAGCAATAAATGTAACCACTGGAGCCAAAATTATCAGCAATCAGTTTTAATCTTATAATGATCCTTAGTATGCTCATCATTATTTGTGATTGAGTGAATAGACTATCATCCTATATGCTTGGAGTTTAGCTACATTTCTTGCTAAACATAACCCAATTATCTTTTTTCAAGATAGTTATCTAGGCATCTGGTTGCAATAGTAAAAAAAAATGAAGCACCTAATATTTTTCCTTAGAACTGTAGATGTTATTTTATTTTTACCAAGTAATAATGTTCCATTGGTTATGCTATTAGAACAGTGATAATGGGTCTGTAGAAGAATTCAGAAGTCTGCAAAAGCAGTTGCCTAATAGTGTAAAATGCAAGTCAACTCTGTGTGACAAATGTGCAATGTTGTGAATGAGTGTCAAACATGTTTAAAGGTGAAACAAAAAGAACGTCTTGAAAAGTCAAAATAAAATATAGTTGTTCTGGAAATAAAGAAAGGGTGCTGGTGAAGAATGTATTTGGATTATCTCTGACATAATGTGAGTAGTAAGGTGCTTGCAAAATAAAGACTTCAAATATATAATAACCTCTCAGGAGATACGAAACTTTTGAAGAGATCTAAGTGATCTTATTATACTCAACTAGCAAACTAGCAGTTCAACTATTAACTATCTTATTAATATCTTTATTATTCATAATAAAACTCTTGAAAATTTATTAATACACATAGAAATATAACATGATCCCCATTTGTTATGCTTGCCTGATTTAACATCAAAATATAATGGATAAGAATCATCAAAATTTAACTTGAAAGTATTGTTTTTGATAGAAATAACTTAGTATTACAAAGAAATATATCTATACCTTGCAAAAAAAAAAATTTCAGTATATTAACCGTTCTTATTTGTGGACCTGAGACTTCGGCTTTTAACAAAAGAGCTATAGAGGCTTCTGATCAGTCAACAAAATATGGAGAGATGTATATTGGCATAACAAGATGGTAGAAGGGATCGAAAACAAGATCTAGAGACTACATGTGAGGTAGATGGAAAGAAATATGAAATTTTGTTGATCTGATGTTGAAAATAGATCAGAAAACTGGATGAAACTGAGACACCCTCCATTCTGCAATAGATTGAGAATGTTTGAAATGATGATTAAGTCATATTTCTTTGCCTGTGATAATTCCAAGTGCCTCACATTCTTTTAATAAATTAAAACTTCTTCAAAAGTATAATTTTACAAAGTGTGAATATCAGTTAAATGCATTATCTATTGCACCAATATTGATATTGGCACATATAATTTTATCTAAAAAAATTATTAAAATAATCTTTCGTAAAAGAAAAACATGAAGAGTTTATTGCAGTTTGTTTTCGAAAAAGAATTCACACTGGGAAAAAACAATCCTGCCACTTGTGTCATTGAAGAGTTGTTTATAAAATTGCATTAAAAAGACATGAACCCTCAAATAGAAGTTCTATCAGTGTAGCTTGTGTGGTTGTAAAAATGTTTGTACTGTTATATTACAACCATATTACGTCAAAATAAAAATATCAATGTCAACTTTGTAGTTATAGCACAGATATAAAATGGAATTTTTATAGACATTAACACCCTACAGAACAGCCTTACAACAATGATGAACAAATTCATCATTAGTGTAATGTATGGTTCTAGTACTACTAATAAAAGTTATTTAGAAAGGCATAATAAAACTCACCTTAGAAAGAAGCATTATAATACTAAAATAAAACAACATCATCAATGTATTATGTGTAACTATAACACACCAAAAAATGGGGTTTAACAGTTCATATAAAAACTCACACTAAAAAAAAGCCTTATAAGTGTAATTTGTGTGATTACAAAGCTTCTTTGAATAATATTTTAGAAAACCATATTAGAATTCACACTGGAGAAAAGCCTTTCAAATGTAATTTTTGTGATTATAAAGCTGCTGAAAAAGGATTATTAAGAAAATATATAAAAAGAAGACATCCCGATAATCACACAAAATCTCGCAGTCATAATGCACTTGTTTATATAATTGATAAATTATCTCAACAGAATATTTTGCTTTTTAAACCTAATGATAGGCCTGCTGAAGGTGCAGCTGTTTTATTATATATGCATTCAGAGATTGAAAAAATTCAGTTATTGTCTTTACAAACAAACTATATATTAGTTTCCTTTGTTTATCAGGCAGTCTTGCATTATCTGATTGCTGTATACTCTGTAGCTAAGGGTAATGATATTGCAAATATAATCCATAATGTTCAAAATAAGTTCTTACAGACACCAGGTATTATAATTCTGGGTGGTGACTTTAATTGTACATTTCGATCTCTTCCTATTGCATTACAAAATAAAATGAAAGAAATTTCACTATAATTCATTGCATGAAAGATATCGAGATAATGCATATACTTTCTTTAATAGCAGATTCTCATCTCTTATAGACATTTTCTTTGTGTCGGGGTATAAGCTAAATGAGTCAACTATTAATACATCTCTGATTGGTTTTTCAGATCACCTCTGTTTAAAGTTAGTTCTTTATAACTATTATCAAATCAATGTAGATTTTCTATTAGGAGAAACATTAGAGATGGAGTTTTGCTCTCGATTGACCAATTATCAGTTATATTGACTGTCATTAATTATACAAAATGTTCAGGCCTACCACCCTGTATTGCTTGGTTTAAAATTAAAAAAGATCTCTCTAGAATATGTTATAAGAATGCACAGAATATTTTGTCAATGAATCAAATGAAAAATAGAATCTCTGAAATTCAGAGTCTTACGCAATATTACCTACCTCAGACCTAATCATTCATTGATAAATAGTTTACAAGATGAATACAACAGCTTATATCAACTTATGCATCAAGCTGCTCATACAATATGGCTCAGGAAATTAATTCCTAAGTTGAGTAAATTATCAAAACCCATGATAAACTATGCTAAATTATATATTCCCAGACTTTAGGGGTATTGACAGTATCACCAAGGATGATGATGGCATTGCCTCTGGAATCTATGTTGATAATTACATATTTGAAAATTTAAAAATGAAATTTGGTGTAAGTACAGGTTTCATTGATCAGAACAGTAGTATCATAATGGGAACAGAAAGAGTATATTTCAAATCAGCGTATTCAAGACGAAATTAATATGCTCAAGGTACAATCAATAATGGCAAATGACACAATCCCAGCCTCTGTTTATAAACAACTTGACTATGCTCTCAGATTTGCAATGTGATTTTTTAATCAGTTGTGTTATGAGAGAATTGAGTGGTCCTTTATTAGCAACAGAGTAATTTTTAGCATTAAAAAAAGATAAATTAGTGCCAAGTCCAACAATTGATGAACTGAGACATATTTCTGTAGAAGATATTGATTTGAAGATTCTGGCTAGAATTCTCTTGAAAAAATTACATCACCTTATCAGTACTAGAATATCATTTGCCCACCATGCCATTAAGGGTAGACGTGCAGTAAATGCTGCCTTAAAAATTCATGAGGCTATTAAATATGCAAGGGATTTAAACTTAACCCAATATTATGCTATCTAAATAGATTTTAGGGCTGCTTTCGATCTGGTCCATTAGACATATTTGATTCAGTCCTTCCGTCTTTTAATCCCAGATCACATATGGTTGGCGAATGCAGTTGAAAATTATATTAAAAATAGTAGAATCTCTTAAAAACTTTATGAGATCTGATTTTTTTTATCCCTAAGAGGGGCATTCCACAGGGTTCTCCCCTTGCGGCAAAATGAACACTTACTTGAATAAATTAATTATTAAAAAAATTGAAGATAAAATAAGTAATTTTTCATCACTTAAATTATATGAAATTACAAGAGCGTCAATTTTTTAATTCCATTGTTTCAGGGATTTTGGCATACTATACACCCTACATAACAACAATACTCAGAATAAACCAAACTGCAAAGAAATATGTCTGGGGTAGAGCTTCAAGATGGATCTCAATATCAACCTTGCAGATGCCAAAAGAAAAAGGAGTTCTTGGCCTGATTGATCCAGAGCTATACATATCTTACATCAAGGCAAGTACATTTATTAACTTAATTAAAAGTCAATTTCTTGGGCCTTCAGTTGATCTTGACGGCGCCTTTAACGAAATAGGATGTAAAGGAAGATCTTTTATAGCTGATCTGTTCATTGCTTATAGGGATCTCCAGGATGATATGAAGGTGTCCAGTTTGGAAAGTATTAAATATAAAGACTTAATGAATCATTTTAAAAGTCATGGCAATGCATGGTTGGATATATGAAAGAAAAATATGTTGAAAAAGTTCCACTCTATATATGCACCCGAATCCTATTTGAAATTTATTTTCAAACTAGTGAATGGCTTGTTTCCAACTATTAAGGTTCTAAATGAAAGACTACATATGAATTTAGATCCAGTCTGTTTGCTGTGCAAATCTGGTAATGAGACTTTTCAGCATCTATTCAAAGAATGTTTGGCATTTAGGTAAATAAGAGCTAAAGTGTTCCACAGGCCAATCATAAACTTAAAACTTTTACTTAGTCAATATATTGACAAATTTAACCCTCACAATACAATGATGACTGTGCATACCCTTAAGACAATATGGTATATACGATGTACTATGATATTTGACAAGAAATTCAAGTGGCTGAAAAAACTCTATAGTGATTGGGAAACTTATTTTAGTCAATGTCTAAGATACTTGCCAAGGAAGACAAATCGAATCCGGGGTGGTCCTGAAATAACTATGTGAGATTATCTGAATGCACAAGTTATTTCTATCAAAAACAATACTTTCAAGTTAAATTTTGATGATTCTTATCCATTATATTTTGATGTTAAATCAGGCAAGCATAACAAATGGGGATCATGTTATATTTCTATGTGTATTAATAAATTTTCAAGAGTTTTATTATGAATAATAAAGATATTAATAAGATAGTTAATAGTTGAACTGCTAGTTTGCTAGTTGAGTATAATAAGATCACTTAGATCTCTTCAAAAGTTTCATATCTCCTGAGAGGTTATTATATATTTGAAGTCTTTATTTTGCAAGCACCTTACTACTCACATTATGTCAGAGATAATCCAAATACATTCTTCACCAGCACCCTTTCTTTATTTCCAGAACAACTATATTTTATTTTGACTTTTCAAGACGTTCTTTTTGTTTCACCTTTAAACATGTTTGACACTCATTCACAACATTGCACATTTGTCACACAGAGTTGACTTGCATTTTACATCATTAGGCAACTGCTTTTGCAGACTGCTGAATTCTTCTACAGACCCATTATCACTGTTCTAATAGCATAACCAATGGAACATTATTACTTGGTAAAAATAAAATAACATCTACAGTTCTAAGGAAAAATATTAGGTGCTTCATTTTTTTTTACTATTGCAACCAGATGCCTAGATAACTATGTTTAGCAAGAAATGTAGCTAAACTCCAAGCATATAGGATGATAGTCTATTCACTCAATCACAAATAATGATGAGCATACTAAGGATCATTATAAGATTAAAACTGATTGCTGATAATTTTGGCTCCAGTGGTTACATTTATTGCTCATCATATATATGTAACTTATGATGCTGGAGGTGGCTAGAATATTTTTTAATTTAGACCTGTTATATTATTGAAGTCCAATAATAGCACTACTAGCAACATGGGTTTGAACTTATAGCCTTTAAAGGACATCGCATTAACATCGAATCATAGCTTTGGAGTTTATGAAATTCATTTGCAATGTTGCACTACTAAGCTAACTTGGTGAAATGCATAAAGGAAAACTTAAACAAAAAAATATATGACAAGGAATAGTTTATTTTCAGTAATAATTGCATATAAATTTATCTTTACAACCCTTCAAATAATGGATGGTACAGCCTTTAACAAGGCATCTGCAGCTTTAGTTAACCACATTATCTTTTTTTATTAATTTAGATAAAATATATAAAAAATTTATTTTATTACCCAGTTGCCCAATTACTAAATCTGTAAAAAATTAACGTATGCTAAGCACTATTTAATGCTTTTTTCGAAAGACTAGGTAATAAAACAAAGTGATAATTAGAAAAATGATGGATGGGGGGGGGGGGGATGAACTGCACGACATATAAAAAAAAATTTTTCACTGACTTTCAACACTATTTCATGGAGTATCTATAAACAAAAAAACTAATTATCCTACTTTCCAAAATATAATACAAAATTTCATCAATATTTGAAAAATAAAAGACTTTCAACAGTAGTTTTTAATCTGCATATATTCCTTTATGATGAAAATGTCACGTGACAAAAGTACAGTAGTTCATAATTTTTACAGCAGGGACTTAGACTAAATAGAGCCTAAAAAAGTAAGTTTTCTTACATCCATTTTATTTATTAATCTTCGTGTAAAAAATACATTTATAGTTAGATATACTTTATTTATAGTTATATATACAGTAAAGACCGCTAGATGTACATTCCAAGTGAAAAGTACGCATAAAAATGTAAGTTTTATTCCTTTTTTATTTATTAATATTTCCATTTAGACACAGTTTATTTCTTGTTACATAAACTGATTAAAGTTGGATCTTTCTAATTGTCTATCTCCACTCTATTTATAGTTAATTTATTTACAGTTATATATACAGCGAAGACCGTTATAAGTGAAAAATACGCACGTAAATGTAAGTTTTTTTCCTTTTTTTTTTTATTAACATTTACACTTAGATATAGTTACATACACTTATTAAATTTGGATACAGTTATTAGAGGGGAAAAAGTAGCTAAGTTTTTTAAAAAGTAGTTAAGTTTTTTAAAAATAGAGGGCGAAATGTTCGGGTAGCTAAACGTCAGTTTTACCTTGATTTTTTTTCTTGATTATACAACATATAAGGTTAAGTGTTTAAAATTACCCAGTTTTTTTTTTTTTTTATTGTGACAATTACTGTGGACGGAAAAAAAAACCAAGTAAATAAAATTCATAAATGATTTAAAAGTTTATTTCCAAAGATCCTAATAAACTGATTATAATTGTGCTGCATTTGGAAAAATATATATATTACATATTAATTAAAACGGAAAAACAAAAGTAAACAAAATTCATAAATGATTTAAAAGTTTATTTTCAAACATCGTAATAAACTGATTACAATTGTGCTACGTTTGGAAGAATATGTTACATATTAATTAACCTCGCTTAGGAGATCGTATTTATAATTAAATAGATTCTTCTCAGTATAACTTAAGACATTATAATTTGCTAATAAAAAGGAAATTTTTTTTTTATATTTTTTTATTTAATATTTTTTTATATAAAAAAAAGGGGGGGGGGGGGGGTTTTTAGTGAAAATAAATATTTATTTTATAGTTAGTGAATAACTTGGAACGTGATAATATTTCAAACGATTTTAAAATCACCCCGATTATTTAAGAGTATGACAGATCGTCGCACAGATAAAAAAAAAAAAAAGAGGAAAAACAAATAGACAAATCAATAGATGTTGATTAGACCTATTTTAAGTGACTTGTTCTCGGAAATGTTTTAATATTGCTTCAGTATGCTTACATTAGTACACAAACCGATAAATGATTTCTATTGCCATTGGAGAAATGTTTGAATTTTGTCTGAAGATGTTAATATTCAACCGGATAACCAAAATATATATATTACTCAGGAACGTTTACTTATCATATCCGTTTTCATATTGTTTTACTTATAAGAACGAATTAAACTTCGATAAAGTCCAATGGTAGAAGATGTAATGATTGTTTAGTTTGTTAATTGTTATATATAATATTGTAATGCGGTTTTTTGTTGTGTGTATGTTATTCAGGTATTAAGTTTTTTATATATATATCAGGGTATAAAATATATTAAGTGATGATGTAGCTATGTATAAAGTTATATACATTTATTATCCATATTTATATTATTTTCCCAATGAAGGGAAAGCATAATGGTAAATATTATTTATCTGGTCCAAAAGAGAAATGTTTATCTCTTCCACTGCTAAAACAAATGTTAATATATATCGAGGAGGGGAACAAATAGACCCAAACTGGTCAAAAATATACACATAATGATACCATTGTTCTATTATATAAAATAATTTAATAAGCATTTTTTTTATTATTGCTTAATTTTGCTTATGAAATGTCCACTTTAAATACAAAATGTAGTTTAATCCTCCTTGTTTACGTGTACATGGCTTGCTATAATAAAAGGTATAATTATTGTTTTGAAATAATTGATGGTTATTTTACTGATATTGGTGGTCTGTTTATAAAACATTAACAGTTTCTGCAATGTGCAATGGAATAGTTATGTTTCCATTTGGATTATTAGTGTTTTATCTTGCTATTGTATTGATCAGAATTTGTGATAGATTTTAGGATGAGTTAGGGCTACATATAAGAGCCTTAGATATAATAATAATTAATATTATACATGGGATGATAGAGAATTCCCCATTGTGATTAATATGAGAGGATGATATTGTTGGGGCTGATTAAGAGTTAATGCTTAGAGCATAATTACGCCTAAAATAGGTAGATCCCATGGTCTGAATTCTGTTTTCCAGTGGAGAGGCACTGCCCACACTTTTATACCTATGAAAAGGTATCAGAATTGGCCATATTCTTATACAACTATTATGTTGTTTCTTGATATACAACTATCATGTTGTTTTGTAGAGCCCCCTTTATTTAGATCCCTCAAGAAGTTATATAGTTAATATTCCACCGTGTATGATAAAGTGTAGTGTGTTTTAGATCAAATAGCAAGGATAAGATAAAGTCTGATATAGCTATAGTGTTGTCTAATGGAAATAGTATCTTTCTGATGTTGTGTAATCTTCATCAGTTTATAAACAGACCAACCAAAACTTACTAGTGTTTGTAGAACTTCTACATAAAAGAGCAAGGTGTGTACATGAGCAATGTGGATTGGTTTTCAACAAGTAGGTATTTACTGATGAATTAATAATATCAGTTAATTAATAAATGGTTAAGTTGTGGACATAGTGAATGTTTTTGGTATCATGTGTGCATTTAACTGATGATGTTTGCCCCACATCAATGCAATAAAATTTTTATATAGTAAATTATAATAGGTTATTACTTGTATTGGGATGTGATAATTGCCCTTATCATATTCTAATAACTCAAACAGCTATAATTTGATATAATAAATTGTAATTTAGAGTTTTTATTTTTTTTATTTAAAAGTTGCGTATATCCAAAGGATATTAATCCATTTTGTGTGCAATTTTAATGCTAAAATAGCTCAAATAAGTTTAACTACCTTAGTCTACCTGATAGAATAATAAAGAAACATATCCAAAAATGTTTGTCATATTAGTTGGTCATTACTTAACATTATTAATTTCCATCCCTAATTTTGGAATGGATTTATCTTGTTTCGTGTAAGGTGTCTAAAAGAAACTTGTACATAATGTAAATAAATATTGTTGTGTTAAAATTTTATTTAGTCTTCAGTATTCTTATTGCTAATCAACACACACCACACATTATTATTGTTATTGCTATCGACCTATCCTGTGAGTATAGGGAAATTGTCATCAATCAATATTGTAAAAGTCACTATGTGTAAGTATATCAGAATAATTGTGTTAAGCCCTATAATTTATGAATATATCTAGGACATCATAACTTAATAATTAACATACTAACCTAGAGAATATTAGTTTAAGTGATACACCAAAAGATTAAAAAAAACCTAATATTGGTTTGATCAGTTCATTTGAATTCACAGATCTATCATTCACTGGTCTTGGTCACCTTGTTTCTAATTAATGGAGAAAGAAAGTTGGAAAGCTGTTGCATTTAGCTATTGGAAAATTACTCTTACTTATTGAAGCTTAAAGTTTAGCATAGTTAGGGAATTTATTTGAAATTATTGAATATTGTTTAGTAATTCAATTCAGTATTAAGAGCTATTTTGTGTGTGTGGTATGCTTGGGTAGTGGCAAAATCCCTCTCACTGACCCAAGTGTATCTTGTATATCACCCTTTAAGTAATATGAACCCTGAGAAGAATAAATTATATTAATTTGTAGTGTAGAATCAAAAGTTTATGATAGATTTTAAATTTAGTTGTTTATTATAGTTGGATTGGATTTAGGAACATTCACTGGTTTGTAAAAGTCAATGAAATATTAAAATATTAGTTGCTTCTTTATTTGATACATATATAGTTTATTTTGACTTTATAGTGGATATTCTGGTTTTGCTGAGCTTGAAGTCCATAATTGATTTAATTGTTCCATTATCATTTAATTTAATACCGAAATTTAGAGTTCTGTGCATAATCTTTCATCATCATCATTTCTCTCACCTGTCATTTCAATCTTTCTTTATTCTCTTCTTTCATCCTAATTCATTATCCTAATTCACTCATCATTCATTAGCTCTTATTCCATTCTCATCTTAATCATCCATTAACTCTTACACATCTTCATTCTCAGACTCATTTTATTTTATTATTTGATTATTACTTATTTGCATCATTCATTTAATCGTTTATATCCTCATTTACTTATCGCCTAATTTATACTTCTAATTTCATATTCATTCCATCGAACTAATTATTATTTATTTATTAGTTTGACAATATGAAGTTTATTTTATAATTTTTTTGTTTGTTTGCTTGTTGGTGGATTTTGAGGCTAGCTTGACCAGAAATTATTAATCCACCTTGCGATCTTCTCTAAGATTATAGTTTCATGCGAGCTTAGCTAATAAGGAAATTATCTTTGGTTTATCATGTAAATTGGACTAGTTAGATTAGAGGGAAAGGCTACAAGTAAGATTATAGCGCCTAAAATGTGCGGTATGATTTATTTATGATTATAGAAATGTGTAGACCTGATTGTCCAATGATCAGAGGAGAAGGTTACAGTATATATATATATAAGACTTATTTATTGATGTTAAAAAATTTCAATATTGATATACTGATGTTTCGACTTGATCACATAATTCATCTACTGGGTGTTAAAAGACAGAAAGATGGTTGTGTATATATATATATATAGTGAGAGATTAAAAAAAGGTTGGTAAGAAATTATTGGAGTTAAATAATTAAAGATGAAAAATATATGATGAATTTTATTTCATTAATAATATTACTTTTGATTAATTGTGTGCTATTATAAATGTTGATTTCTTAAAGATATCAAAACTAAAAAAAATTGCATTTATTATAAAATTTTAACATCACATGATCACCATCTCATACTAGCACATAATTGTTGTAAACAATCCAAGGCTCCTCACTGATGATGGCCACAAGCCAGAAACTAGTCTGGGGATATTGGATGAGTAGGCATTAGATAGGGATTTTATGCACAAGCCTTCTGGCATCCATTGATTACTCTTGTTGGCACAGGGTGGCACTACTTTATGGAGAGTTTTGCATTTGTTTATAAAATTTTAACTCATTTTCACTATAATATATATATTACATTAAACGTTTGCCATTTCATGTAATATGAAGACGTTTTATAATAGAATGTATATTTTAATATTTCTTTTAGAAAAGTAATATACCTTAAAAGCAATAGTATCATATTCCTATCAACATTATAATAATTCACCATTAAATAACATCTAAAAATATTTATTTATTTCATGTTTATTTTGACCAATAAAGAAGACTTCTTCAATTTTTCTTTTTCAATTATTTCTTACAAGCCCATGGTAGGATATCTTTATTAATTATAAAGTACAAAAGCATTATTGATAACCTTAACTATGATATACTGGAAAATACTAGATTTTTAAAATAAATATTAAATTATATATTCTGTTACAGTTTTTATATAAGATTATGTTCATATATACAATCTACATTCAAATTTAAGCCAGATAAAACTTTTTTTTGTATTCTAATAGATCTTAGAATTCTCCTTTTTTCAAACAATTAACATATAACCAATTCTCATAATCAACTGACATTTGCAAACGTTGGGCTTTCTAAATCATTTGCATATACTTTGCATATCGCCTTTATTTCTCTGTTCTGCATTTCACATTATTGCTATGAATATGAGGCAAACGGTCTCGAAAGCCCTTAGCATTTAACATTTTTTGCACTCTATATAGCTTCTCTTTCAAGCATTTACACACTTTTAATTTTATATAATACTGATCAGTAAATGAATATCTAGCAAACAAGGAAGTAAAACTATGTATGTGAAATGAAAAATTGGCATTGGTGTATTCGTTGTTTCTCTATAAGAAGGTATTAGAAAAATGATTTTACCAGCACCAATCTTTTACACGCTAATTTATATTTTATGTTTATTGCCAATAATTAATTATTTTGAATGAGATAAGTTAATTACAAATCATTATCATCATTTTCAACCATTACTCCCCATTGCAAGATGAATGTCTTTCCAAGTTTAGTCAATACAGGCCTCACTTCCCATCAAATCTGTAAATTTTCTTATTTCATTCATCCATCTCACATGTGGACCTTCTTCTAGGTCAGTTATAATCTCAGAGTTCAGTTTAATCTTTCAATTGTCTATCTATAAACACCTCTTCTTGTAATGTGTCTAGTCCAGTTTCACCTTAGATGGCTTTCATTATTTTAATTTGTGATAGTAGTCCAATACATTACATATCTTAATTTTTTGTTGAATATGAGCATTATATCCATGTGTTGTTTGTGAAAATTTCAGAGTTACAGATTTTGTAAATTTGTTTTACTGAGATCAACAGGTTATCACTCATTACATGTGAAGGTATATAATATATATGCATGAAAATAGTTGAATTGTTACTGTATAGTTGTCATGCATAAAACTTGAGAACTAGAAAACAATATAGCAGCAGCATGTATATCATTTCTACAAGCCCTAATGATTTATTATATAGTTTAACTGCTTTTAAGAAAAGCTCTGAAATGTTTTGTGCAGTTGCACCCCACCATCTATCTAATGATATTTGTCACAGAATTTGCATCTATTAATAGTTTTATGGTGTTAGCATTTGAGAATATTTTAACCATTGTTTAGAAATTTAAGTTTAACCAATAGAGGTTCAAAATGTGATCTTTACACTGAATGGAGCTTGTGGTAAAATAAAAATAATTGTAAATATACCACCTGATCACTATCTCATACTAGCACTTAATTGTTATTAAAGAAGGCAAAATTCCATACAGTAGTACCACCCTGTGCCAACCAGAGTAATCAATGGATGCCAGAAGGCTTGTGCATAAAATCCCTATCTAGTGACTACTCGTGTCCTTTGTCAGTGAGGAGCCTTGGATCTGAGAGCACTGCACCTAGATTTTAGGATCTAATGCAACTCTCCAGCAGCCACCTTTTATCTCTACTTAACTACAAAACTATGAGAATGAAATTGAAAACACAATAATATTTTCAATCTAAGCTCAAGCCTTCTGGCATCTATTGATTACTCTGGTTAGCACAGGGTGGCACTACTGTATGGAGAGTTTTGCCTTGTTTAATTTTAAATATAATTACAACACTAAAAAATATTAAAGTACATACATTTCTCTAAAAAAAAAATTAAAAAAAATTACATTTCTGTAGCAATGTAATTTTTTTTTATTTCTCACCACATAAGCTTATGCAAAAGATATTTTTACAGTTATTTTTTGAAAAAGTCTTTAATTAAATGAAAAACATTATCTTTAGACACAACCAAATGCCATATTTATGCTTTATAAATGTAATGAAACCAATTACTGCTTTTTTTATACAATTTAATCTCTGAACTCATTTTTTTTATCTATTGATAATTACTGATGTCAAAGGATTAAAACAAAATCTAAAATATTGATTCATTGCTGTTTCAGTGGAACTCTTTTAAATTTATAGTATAAACACTGATGCACATATTGTTCAAATGTTGTTATGAATGAGTTTGAGACATACAGCATGAATCTCACACCAATATTGACAGCTTCAACAGAGAATACAAAAATCAGTTTTTTATCTCTGTTTATAAAGTTATAGTTAATTTATTATTTCCCTCATAATAAAATAATTTTTAAAAAATACCTACTAAGTAGATAAATTAGTAACTTAAAAATCATGTCAAAAATATTTTTATTATACAAATCTTAATTTTGATAAAAATTTGTTTTTTATACAGCCCAGTATTTATTGCAACATATTAGGAGGTAAATCAATCTTCACACACACACTGTTTTAATGTAAATTGACATGCAAGCTAAGATTTTAAAAAACAAGTGAATTCATTTGTCCTTCAGTCTATATATAAACTAACTTTTGCTTGCTGTGCGTTATTCAGGGCTGTTGAAATAAATGTAGTCATGAGAAAAAGATGTTTTATAAAACATGTTGTTGCAGCAGCCATATTAAATAAAATACTATTGAGGTAAATATAACCAATATTTTACCAAGAGAACACTTGCCTTCAACCGGATAAAAATAACTGTAACAAATAAATGATAATAGTCTGAATAATTTAGCAGAGAAGCTCTTATGGCACATGTGTAATTTGTTTCTGATTGAATATATAAACAAACTTGCTTAACTAATTATAATCTATATATATAGTACCTAACTGAAGAGCCACTTAGTTTCAAAAGGTAATCAAGGTTATATTAGCTTAACCTTTTGTTTAAAATTTTGGATAAAAAAAAGTAATGATGATAAAAATGGAAATTAACTTAGTTAATTATTAAAATAGGATAATATAAATATGTAATAATGTCAGTTGGTTTGATAAGGGATGTTAGGTAATAATTTAACATAAGCAAATGTTAAAAAAATAATGGTGAATTGATAAATAGTATTAAATATATTCCTAAATAACTACTGTATAATCCATTCTAATGTTTAAAGAATAATAATAAGATATTATTATTAAGTTGGAATAAGTAAGTAATAAATTTAAAAAAAAAATGTAAGTTTTATTAAAAAAGAAATAAGAATATTTATTATTAGTTTTGTAGTTTAGCATTCCAGTTATAAAAGTTAATTAGTTTAAACAATCGTTAACATTTTATTGTTGTAATTCTAAAAATAATTTTAAACAATTAATGTAAAGTCAGATGTATGTGAGAAAATGTGCATGCATTGACATGGAAACATAAGAATAAAAAAAAATTAACTCCAGTATTGTTTAAAATAAGTAAATAAAACAAATATGTGGATAAAATTATTTTTAATATTATATTTAAGGGTTTAATAAAAGGTATAACTTTAAATTTTATATTTATTATTGTGTTGTATAAAATATTAAAAAAAAATTGGTTGCACAATATTTGTAATACTAAAATTTTGACTTTGCAGCTGAAAAGTCACGTGGTATGGGAAAATTATATTGATTACATCAGTAAATAGATTTCACAGCTGGTTTGTCAGAATATTAAAATTTAATAAAAAATAATTTTATTGGTTTTTAATTGAATTGTAGGTGGGTAAAAAACTGTGAGATAAAACGGAGATTGAGGGGTCATCCAGGGGCTGATTTTGTTTTGATTCACTGGTGTTGGATCTAAAAATTTTGTTAAAAAAAGTAATTTTTAAGAAAACTTGATATTTCTAAAAAAAATACAAGTATGTTTAAAATATGTAAAATCATCCTGTAATGACAGAGGGCTAAGAAGAAAAGGTAATCCATTTTTCTGACAATTTGAATTTCAGTTGAGGCATAGAAATTATAGTAAAAAAAATGTCTAAAGTAAATGAAGCGTTTCACACATTATATGACATTAACTTATGTAATTTTTTTTACTTGAAAGTAAAATTAAAGAACAAATTAATAATGATTTACTTATATAAATATTCGATGGCTCTAAAATATTTTGACAATAAAATGCTAAATACTTATCTTATTAAATAAAAAGTATATGTAAAAAGAAGAAAAAAGACATTTTTAAGTTTAAAAACATTATAATGAAGCTACATTTGGTTCAAGTGAACTAATAAAGAACGATTAATTTTTTTTTGTTCTAAAGAAAGTTATTATTTATACCTTAACATAAGTGGAAAGGATTTTTTTAGCTGAAAACAAACAGTTAAAATTGTATTTTAAATAATAATTCTTATTTTACCCAGAAATAAAAGAAAATTATTCGGAGACAAAACTTCAAAGTAATTGGCAAAATATCAGTAATGAACTTATATTGGTCAAGTACCTAGTAAATCGTTCGGCTATATTTGACATTATTTATGAGTAAATTTATGACAGTTAATTTTAGCTATAAACTGAGAAACATCTTGAATTATATATATTAAAAGAAAGCTGCTCTTATGTTTAAAATAATCAAAGAAAATTGGTTTAAAGTAAAACACGTCATGAAATATTATTATATAAAAAAAACTATTTTAAAAGATGCGTTTTCATAAAAGAGGATGTATTAGTATTTTTTATGGTCTGCTTTATTGGTTTAAAAAAAACAACCATAAAATATTTATGCTATTAATTTTTTTTTTGTAACACTTTTGCATAAATATACAGGTAAACTAGGGTTATAATTTTAAAATGAAATAGGTTTATTTGGATGAGCAAATATTTTTGCCATTCTTAAGTAGATTTAGTTTATTTATTAAGCATTACACTAGCTGGTTTCTATTTAATAATTTTATTATAGAGATTTAAATATCACAGTCTTATTTTCATATAAATGGGATGTTTTACTCAATTTTTATTTTAAATTTACTAAAGAAGTTTATCAGAGAATATGCATTCATTTGTTTTATGAATGTTATATTAATAATAATTACAAATATTTTATATTCATCGAGAAGTAAATATTCTTGCATTTAATTTACAATTTTAAAAGTCCACTAGTTATTATATTTTTAGCATTTAATATTTTGTTATGTGTGCATTGTGCCTTGCCTAGAATTTTATATGCATTTAAGTTTAAAGTATTTTCTACAGTAGTCATTTGACACATAGTTTGCTTTGTTGGTTCGAACATTGGATATACGTTTTGTATTTTATAAATTTCTTGGAAATAACTTAGTTAGTTTAAGTGAAGTATATATCTTGCTATTAGTTAATATTTTATAGCCTCATAGAGTTACGCTTAGTTAATAATTTTGAATATGCTTATGGAGTATATGAAATCCTCCATCCTTATTGTATTGTATTCCATGATTTGATAGTGCTTATTCCCAAAAGAGTGTTATTATATTGTATTTTTCAGTGATGATGATCACATTTATAAGCATTGGAAATCCCATGAGAGGATTGTGCTTTTCTGGTGTGTGTCTTGTTCCCAAATGTACTGTAGATGATTCCAGACATTTTAGTTTTGCCTCATAGTTAGGTATTTTGGAAACCACCACATTCTTTTTCAGCTCTGAGGAGCCTAGTATTTTTATATTCTTTTTATTTAATGCTAATTCCACCACAGTAGGTGATGTTGCATTTGTTTTAAATTTGTGATGAAAGATATGCTTGTTTGAGGAAATGTATTTCTTCAGGTAGTTGTAGCTAATTTAAGGCTCATAGGTATATCAATGTTTGATTTGGGTTGCTATAATAGTTTTATCATGCACAAGCTAACCAACAATAAATTATATTTATTTTAAAGTATGTTAAATATGCATATGGTATAAGTGACAATTCACACATACTAATTTAATATTTTCATCCAGAATTTCGCCGCTGGATTTGTAAGTCTGTTACATCATTATCTTTTAAACATTGAGGGAATAATTTTATGTGGACTAAATGTATTTAAAAAAATATAACTAATCTCTGATGAATGAATGTCCCATACACTTAACTTAGTTTTATTTTAAGATTAGCTTAGTCTAATTTAAAAATATATCATTAGTTTCATATTAGTTATGTCAGTATAAATAGTTGTAGTTTTCAAAATATATGCTTTTCCAACTTAGCGTTTGTTAAGTTTAGGATTATAAAATTAAGTTAGAGGTTCAAATATAAACATACTTTTGTGTGTAATTCTGATTACTAGATGACACCATAATGTTTTAAAATACTTTAATTATAAAAAAATTATAATGTGCTTATTAAATACAGACATTATAATTAAAGTTAAAGATTGTAAAATCTCTAATTATTAAAAGAGATTAAAATTGAATAGCCTTAGCCTGTTATTAAGTATACTAATGTAAACTAAAGGAAATTGTTAAAAGTCAAAATACTTATATTAAATCCTAGTGTGATATTGGCAATGATTGTAGTCCATTAAATTTGTAAGAATTTCTTATTGTTCTTAATAAACCATATTATTATTATTTCAAAAGTTTTGTTTGTTTTGCTTTTGTATGAGAATATATTATTATCTTGGGTTCCAAGTTCACAAAATCGTAAAATGTAAAAGTTATTGAATCTTAAATTCAGAAATTTATAAGTACATTTAGATATAATAAATATAGTTAATGTTGTCTTGAAAATTGAAAAAAAAAGCTATGTTAAAGTAAATGATTCTCATATTCAATCCTAAATACAGATAATTGCATTATAGTAGATACCTAATTAAATATTTAGTTAAAAGTTTATTTTCTTTAAATTATTGGTATATCGTTCAGATTAAAGATTATGCAATATCAGATTAACAATATTAGTATTTAAGAAAAATATTTTAATTAATATTATTTTAGGAGCTGCACCTTA